>OU015752.1:52533286-52549309 GCA_907169655.1 Acomys percivali | reverse complement strand
ACACACACACACACACACACACACACACACACACACACACACACACACACACTAAAAACAAGCTAAGACTCTAGGGCAGCGGTTCTGAAGTTCTGCGATGCGACCCCTTTGGGAGTTGAATGACCCTTTCACAGGGTTCACCTAAGACCGTCAGAAAAACACAGATACTTACATTACAATTCATGAAAGAAGCAGTCATGAGGCAGCAACAAAAATAATGTTATGGTTTGGGGTCGGCACAACATGGGGAACTGCATTAAAGGGTCGCAGCATGAGGAAGGTTGAGAACCACTGACCACGAGGAAGCCAGGGCCCCAGCAGGTGCGTTTAGCTAATGTGATTCCTGTGAGTAGGCCTAATGTTTCTGTTATACTACTATGCTAGAGCTTATCTGCCTCCAACTTAATTACTGCAATTCTGGAGGCTGTTATGATTTAAAGCTTGATGGTTAGGAATATTGATAAAAGAAAAAAAAGAAAAAAGGAAAGAGTGTGGCAATAACTGAAACCCGATCGTACAGGATGACCACGTAGATCTTGTCACGGTTAGACAGACAGAAGCTGTCACGGCTCAAGGAAAACTCCTCTATTTTGACAGTTGGCTGGGGATGGGCACTTGAAATGCCAGGCAGGTTGCGGGGTAATTACCCATTTCAACTTCCTCAACTAGAAATGTCTTGGATATAAAGGAGAGCCTGGCACTTTTTTTTTTTTTTTTTTTTTTTTTAATAACAGAGAAAAAGAAACAGATGCATGTTGGAGCTCTGGAGTGCAGAGGAGGCCTGACCTCTGACCTCTGCTGCTGCTGTTGTGCTGGGATGGGGAGGAGGCCTGACCTCTGACCTCTGCTGCTGATGTTGTGCCGGGATGGGGAGGAGGCCTGACCTCTGCCCTCTGCTGCTGATGTTGTGCCGGGATGGAGAGGAGGCCTGACCTCTGACCTCTGCTGCTGATGTTGTGCTGCGATAGGGAGAAGACATGACCTCTGACCTCTGCTGCTGATGTTGTGCTGGGCACCTTCTCTAAAGCTGCCATTCTTGGCTTGGTCCTCCACTCACTAAAGGAAGCACACTGCCGCTCTCTTTCATGTGCTGCTCTGTCTGCCTAACTTGCTCAGTTTCTCTTCAGGCTCTGTCTCACCTGTTCTTCCCTTATAAGCATCCCTTGACCTCTCTGACCAGGTCACTTTCCCTCATCGCCACACCTCACCCTTGTCTGCAGAACTCACAGATGTACTTTTAATATTCGCTGCTTGGTTCTGGGAATAAAGCCTTCTCCACAGCAGGCTGGAGCCAGGGGAGGACACAAAGCAAGTCTTATTTTGAACATGATGTGTGCTAGTCACCCCTGCCAAGAATTTGCCTTCATCCTCCCATTTGAGGGACCATGGACCACCTCATCAGCCACCCTAACGCTTCTAGAAGTTACAAGCCTGTTCCTTAAGCTCACATTTCCCTTGTAACCAAAGCAAGAATGATGCCACAGAGTAAAAGCACCCTGAAGGGATTAAGGCCTCTCAGACAGGAAGAAGCCCTCAGCAGCATTTTGAGATAAAGCTTTGCTGAAAACAACCCCTGGTTTCTTCTCTGGGGTTGCAGGTGGCTTACCAACTCCATGCCACAAACACTCAAAGCTCTGGGACCCTCAGGCTTTGGTCTTTGCCAAACCCACTTGTAACAACACCAGGTGATCTAAACACTTCCTGCTCCTCACGGTGTTCACGCCTTGAAGGGAAAGTAAAACCTCACAGAACAAATGGTCAACTGTGAAACTGCCCGCTGTGGGATTTCCCACCCGTCAGTCTTATAATCCTAAGGCACAAATTACTCCACTAACCAAGCTAATCTTCCTGCTTTGCCAAGGACATGACTATTTTCTAGGAAACCTCAGCAAGAGAAAGGCAGAGAAGTGAGTTAATGGCTACAGGGACATTATGGCCTTGCCTTCAAGGACTCTTTCCTTTCCTTAGCTGCTGGGGCTCTTTTCCTTGTCAGCCTGATGCTGACATCTGTGCTGGGCTTGGTTCTAAGTGATCCATCTTTCCCGCCGCAGTTCTCCAAGAGGACTGAACGCATCATGATCTTGACTGCTAATGACTGGTCTACTTTGCCTATGGGCTACCCGTTACTATGCCTGACTAGACAGACTACCACTTTAATTTCTAGTGGAAGACATGCTGAAGAGTTCTGGTAATGAAAGGATGATTGGTGTGGTACGTTAGCATGACCCAGACACTGGGAAAGGTGACAATGGCAGATGTGAGGATATGACTCTCAGTGGGATAAAGAGGTCAACGTCAACCCAGAACACACGACGCTATGTGTGCGGACACTTCAGGTTTGAGAATATAGGTAAATGGGTGTGACTGCATCTCACAGATCCAGCCTAAGACAGGAAATATGTTACAACTCCAGCCAAGAACCTGTATCTGTTAAAGACACAAGAGGCAGTATCTGCTTGTTCCTGCGAAATGAAATCAAGTTGCCTGAGCTGGAGGAAGGCGATGTTAAAATGCTGGAAGCAAAGGGAGCCCGTCTAAGGCAGGCGTGCTGGGTATTCTCGGGGTCAGCTGTTTCTGTGAGATCCCATCGACATGTGCGCTTTCTCTTCTCTGTGCGGGACGTGTCCACTCACGTATGGCAGCATCACAAGCATCAAGATGGTCAGAAAAATCTCAGCGACTTCTCAGGTGCTTACTTTGATTCAGAAAACTTAAGTTTTGAACTATCACCTTGATTTCTTATGGAGACTTGTAAAGAAGTTAATGATTTGTTAAAATTTATTCTTTCAGAATTCTAATGCAATGAAATATGAATAAATACATCCCCAATTTGCCCTCCAGCTCGTTTCAAATCCACCCCAAGATGCTCCCCTCCCAAGTCCGTGTCCTTTTAGAGAATTGCCCAGCAAATCCGTTAGCACTTCCCACACATGCTTTGGTGTAGGACCACCCACTGGACCACGCGCAACCCTGCTGAGTGCACAAGGAATGATTCAATCTCCAAAACAATTCCTTCTCCCCAATAGCTCCTTTTGAGCTCTTCCTCAATCTTCTTATGAAGTTTTTTTTTTTTATGAAACTACAGGAAATATACATTTAAAATAGTTGATTTTTAGACTGTGTCCACTTCAAACTATACTCAAATCCTCTACCTATATACTCAGCAGAAAGCACCAATTTAAATGCTGGCGACTTCCATTGAGATTCTTGAGTCTTCCGCTGGTTTTAAATGCTTTAACTCCTATATAGGGTGTTACCTAAGTGGGGTGCTGACTGATTCCCTGTGATGCTGAGGTTTTCATAGTAGAAAGTTCACTCACCCCTCAGCTTCCTTGGAATAAGATGCCACAGAGCAGGAGATGAGACCCTGTCTGTCTGAAAGTTAACTCTTTCAGATGTGGGGCAGAAAAATGTCCCGTACTCACCCGCTTCCCCACTGAGCGTAGGAACGGGAAGGCTAGTAGTAGGGAGGAAGTCACATTCATGGGTCTTCCCTATAGCTGGTGGCAGGAAGTGGCCAGGAAGGACGGAGTCGATATACCTGAACGGCTCCTCACATGGCTGATGAGGCACCTGCTTTTATTCTAATAGGTCAAGAGCTAAAACCAAAAGTCCTTCTAGAAAGGGACGAATAGAGTAGTCCTAGCTTCTGTGTACTAAACATGTAACTTATTTAGGAATTAAGTTTGATTTCATTAATTCAAATTAAGCCAAGGTCTTAAACTGTTTGCTTTTTTCCTACAGAAAGCCTGATGTTAACTGTCAAGCTTGCTCAAAACTGTCCAACAAGTTAGACAAGTATAGGAGGTATGGGGGATTTGTACAAGCAAAGGGCCAGATGGACAAACGGCTCAAGCCTGGGGACATAAACGGACAGGTGTGAGCATACAGGAAACTCAGCCTGACGAGTTGGCACTTCGCTGAAGAGGCCCACAAAGTCCCAGCTACCTCAGGTATGAGGTCCTTGGTGGGGAGCTCGCTCAGCATGGCACCATCGCAGTGCCTCTGGGGCAGAGGCCTGGGCAGAGCAAAGGAAAGCTGAGTTCAGATGCATCAGTGCCCTTACAAAGGGCTGGCGTCATCCTAAAGGCCACACAGGGAGGGGAGACAGTCATAGGGAGCAGAGGCACGTTCTGCTCACCTAGCCAGACAGAAGGCAAAAGAGAAAGAGTACCTCATTTTAATTTTCATGTGCTGATTGATAATATCAGCTAAGGCAGGCCTTTTTCATGTCTATGATTCTTACATCTATGGCTCTTAAGAATATATTTCATACGCAACCTACACACACACACACACACACACACTCAACATAGTTCTTAAAAAAAAAAAAACCACCTAACTTGTTACATCATAGTGTTGTCTCCTTAAATTATGATTTGTGTTTTAGAGAAAAGTAAGTGACACTAAATAAACATTTCTGTTTCATATTTCATTCAGGCCACAATTCACACATGCATAAGTGTAATATTATGTTTTGTTTACCTACTGTGATTGTATTTTGTCTCTAAGAGCATGGTCACTATGGTTACCAGCTAACCAGGCACTCTTAGAAGGAGTCCTCCCTCCCTCTGGCGTGCACATCCTTCTGTTGTGTCCTTTGGGATGATTGCGGATTCATGCTCAAGCACATACCAATAAAGGCATTTTGTCTTGTTTTGTTGTTTTTTGAAACTGTGTCTCCCTGTGTGACCCAGGCAGGGCCTGAGCTCTCTGCACAACACAGGCTGTCCTCAATTCATAAGCAGCTGCCTACGTCAGCCCCTGGGCTCTGGCTCCCAGAGAGGCTGTTTTACCAAGAAATCAAATTAATGATCCTGTATGTCTCTCCATAGCACTTTGGATATAGCTTCCTGGTAATAGGTACCTCTCAGACCATATAGATGTTTATACATAGATTGCTTATGTCTATTCAAATAATCTTACAAGTGCACTCGCTCCTAGGCAAGAGATGACCCCACACAATTTCCCATACTCACATGATCGCTGATACAAGGAGCCCTTTAGTCAATGGCAATTAAGCGTGTCACTACTGAAGCTAAAAGTTAAATATACAAAAAACTGTATCACTAACGAGCAAGTCTACCATATGCATGCAACAACAAAGGCTTGTGAACTTTATCATGAATTTCTGCTCTGTAGGAGTACATGATTTCGTGAACCGCGACCATATCGACTGCCTTGTTAGCTTTGCCTTCCATCACAAAAGGGTAATAAGACCTGTCGCAAGGCCGTGACGTCGATGGTGGGATAGAAACAGTATGGATTATTCAACTGATGAGGTCATATAAGAACAAGTCTGGACTCTGAACACATATGGACAAACAGAGGAAAACAGTGAAAGGCACAGAAGCCAACATGAACATTAATGGAGAGGAAGAAGCTGGAGACATGAGAATCAAATGGACAAAGGCAGGCGGGCAGCATGCATCAAGATACAGGAAGTCCACACAGATGCTTTCGCACTGTTCTTCCAGGAGCGCAGCAAGTGCCAGTGATGGATCAGGAGGGCTTGGGCAAGAACGGGAACACAATGGCAGCGTCCTATGTCGGAGGGGCCGCCCTTTGAGATGTCTGCTTCCTGATCTTTGTTTAAAAAAATGGCCTCGGTTTTCTAAAAGTCAATTGAATTTGAGAGGTGATGTTGAAGGTAAGCAAGTTTTGTGCAGAGGCAGATATGAGAGGACGATGATTAATGGCGCACTGGGCAAGATTTATTGCTGCAATTTTAAGGAGAGTAAATAGTGGGGAGACGACGGGGGGCGGACAGTGAAGGGTTGAGAAGTAATTTCAGAGTTGGACAACAGGACAGACCAGAACTTCTCAATGCTGGAGGCAAGGAAAGTGAAGAAACTAGGTAAGATGGGGCGGGGGCCGAGGGGTTGGGGGGCGGTGGGGTGTGTGTGGATTAGACGGGAGTTTGGTTCTTACTTCCACTGCCGTCACTGTTTTAACAGCACACTCGTGTTTCTTTGGAACAGCAATGCTGCAGGCATACAGAGGCTCAAAGCGTCACCTCCAGTTCAGGTCAGAAGCGTTGGGAAGAACCAGCAGAGCCTTTGCGCAGAAGGGCCACACATATAAAAGCAATATGCTCTGGATTTCTCTATAATGGTATCAGGCTTTCATCATCCAGCATGTACTCATCTTTGTGTGCCATATATGCGCATGCATTCATGTATGTGCACATCTACAGTGTGGGTCTAATAACCACATAGGGATGCACAGGGTCGAGTCACCATCAGATAGTGCTTCAAAATAGGACTTTTATCATCTGAAGGTTGAAGTTGTTGCCAAGATGGGTTTGAGAGCCAAAGGGGGGGAATGTAGCAGTGACTTCCGTGGGCTTTGCTTTCGCTTTATTGTTCTAAATCCACTGCATGGTCCTGGAAACCCTATATGCCTCCTGCACACATATGTTTCCTCTCTTCCCCTTGGATGCAGATAGCTTGGGGATTTGCATTCTCTTTACACCATCTCCTGTAATTCCGCTCGCCCGTGCTCAGTGTGCTGAGGGACATGGCGACTGCCTCGTAGGAGGCGGACTATTGTCTTTGTGATGCCATCCTCACAGCACCTTCAAAGGTCACATATAAAGCTGCCTCAGAACTAGCTACACCATCAAAACAGATCACTCATGACTTGTAGTTTATCCACATTGACTATCATGCAAGTCATATGCATGCGGCTGGGCTTGCCAGTCCCCCTTAGAGTAACGATACCCAGGGACAGGGAAGTGTTCCTCCATTCTGGATTTGTGTTCCGTTTCTTTTACCCATGCTGTGCGGCTCACGACCACTGTTACCTCCAACTCCCGGGGATTCAAGCATCCTTCTGGTAGGCATCCTTTGAGGGTGCCTACATGCACAGATGCATACAGGAACGCACACACACATACATCTGGAAACTTTTACCTTAAAACTTCACTTATGCCTGTCTCAGGCCATTTAAGTATTGACGTAACAAGGGGCTAAGAAATCTATAAAGAATAAGGGTTTGTTTTAAATAGTGCTGGTGCCTGGGAAAATCAAGCCTAAGGCAGGAACAGGTTAGGACACGGTCTCTCTACTTCCCGGATGGCACTATGAACATTCAAGCCCTCAAAAACAGAACTGTAATGTTGTCACAGGAGAAAGAAAAGGAGTAAGAAAGGAAAGGAAGAAAGAAAAAAAACACTTTTGGAAGCCTTTTTAATAGGACCCTTAATCTTTATGACCTCCCTGTGTCTTACTGGGCACCTCTCTTCACATTTTCCATCCCATAAATGACATGTTCAGACAACAGCCACTCGTGTTGGCACTTTCCGGAAACTCATCTCCCGTGCCATTTAACCCTTCTTTCCCTGCACGAAGATCTACTAAGGCTGATGCTACTGCAGCAGCAAAACACTGTCAACAGCGGCTCAGTGTTAAATGTCAAACGCAGCGGGCAGGCGTGGGCGAGGGCATCCACCAAGTCTGTGTCCTCATAGGGTTTTAAGCACAGCCGTGTGAATTATTTACATGGTCACTGATGGGATCAGAGCTCTACTTTCTATTGAAAGTGTGTGGGTTTTGAGGTGGCATCGAGAAAGTAAGAGAAAGCCATCTCGGCATGAATCTCTCCTTGTGAACACGTGGTTTCAGCCACCTGCTTCAATACGAGCACATCTCTTTAATATTAGTAGAAATAATTAATGAAGCCTCTAACTGGCTAGGACAGTAGAAACCCAAGGGACCTCTAGTGCATCTTCCATAAACATGTGAAAGTTGATCCCTTGAGACAGCAGGGGTCCCTTCACACTGGGAAGGACAGGACAGGGGTCTCCTGTTTGAAGCCAGTGTCTGACTGAGGGTAACCTGGACATTGTTCTGTGGTCACTGCTGCTCATCTGCTTACTCAGCTCCTCCTCCCCCTCCTCCCCCACCTCCTCCTCCCCCTCCTCCCCTTTCACTATCTCCTCCTCCTCTTCTTCCCTCTCCACCAGCACCACCCCCTCCTCCTCCTCGCCCTCTATCTCTTCCTCCTCCTCCTCCCCCTCCTCCTCCCTTCTTCTCTTCTTCCACCTCCTCCTCTCTGTCCTCCTCCTTCTCTCTCTTCTCCTTCCTCTCTCTATCCCTCCCTTCCTTCCCCCTTTCTCTTCTTCCATCTCCCTCTTCTCTCACTTCCTTCTACTTCCTCCTCCCTTCCTCTCCCATTTCCCTTCTTCTTCTCTTCCTTTTTGTAAGACAGTGTTTCATATATCCCAGGTTGACCCTAAGTTTACCATGTAGCCAAGGCTGACCTTGAACTTCTAATTCTTCGGCCTTTACCTCCAAGTGCTGAGATTACTGCCCTACCCCAACACACCAGCTGTCTCAGTGCTAGAAATCAATCCCAGGGTTTACGGCATCCTGAGCAAGTGCTCTACCAACTAAGCTATAGTCTCATCCATGGAAGTTATTGCAAAATATAAATATGAGGCAGGTTCTTTGAAAAACCTTCATATTGTTAATGTGAAAATTAGAATAATATAGTTATTGTCAAATTTTGCTTTTTTTAGAAGGAAACTTTAAAGTCTGCTTACCAGGCTGCTGAGATTCCCAAAGCGCCCCACCCTTAGGCAGACGTGACTGGCCTGAATCCTTCCCTCCGTGGTCTTTAGCAGGTCTATTGTATTTTACAATTTTCATAGAGTACCATGCTTTTTTTTTTTTTACAATTTTCAACCAGTAAATTTTAGAAGTCATATTTTGTCATACAAAATGACATATAAGAAAACCCAAAAACACACTGAGTCTATATATGTAATCCTTTAAATGTATGCTATCTTTGAAAGCTAACTTTCTAACCACCTTTGTGAGACACAGTTGGATTATCACAGCTACCATTACTTGGTGAAGCTGTCTCTTCCAGTTTAAAAATATTGATTAAAATGACAGTGCATTCTGCCCACATCTGTTCTTGTGAAAAATAACCCTCTAACGCTAAATGGTTGGCAGTGTCTTGAAGGCAGCCAGTGCCCACAGGGCAGCTGCCCCAGGCCATCCAGAGACCGGTTAGCAGAACCTTGGTGCACGGAGCTCCCTCAGGCCCAGCGCTACCAGGAGCTGGCTTTGGTTCACCTCCAGGGTCAGAAAACAAAATTGAATGTTGTGCCTGTAGGGAAGGCGGTTCCTCTCCAATGCCATCCCCCCTAGCAGCCCATTTGTTACTTTCCTGCTCCATTCAGCCTTGTAGGCACTTGGAGCTACAGTCTTTGCAGAAGACAGATAAGATAAAAATAAGGCAGCTTTTTACTAGACATGTCAGTACCTGTGCTACTCACTATAGCAACGGGTGCTTGTTGCCCCAAAAGCATAACTGCATGTACATGAAAAGTTCTTTATGAGGCTGACGTCTGTATGTAAAGCCAGTGCTGTCGACACTGATGAGTTCTAAAGTAGGGCTTGAGTTTAACTTATAATTCACTATTTAAATGGGACTTTAATTTTTTAATACACAGATTTTTATTATATTTCTTTTTAATATACACATTTATATTATTACACATGAATAAAATAAACCACACACAGCAGGAAGAACCACGAGACGGTCAGGAATTATATCAATGCTACATTCATAGTGATTTGGCTATTTCTATTTGGCAAACTTGAATTAAACATCTTTCCTATCTTGTTGGGTCTAAATTTCTGAATGAATATCAATATCTATCATATCTCATCTCTATTAACTTAAAACATCTATCATGACCTAAAAACATCTTAGCCCCTAAACAACTAAGCTTAATTGTAAGACTAAACTATCTGGTCTTTAACCCCCAGCAGAGACTTGAGAAAGAATAAAACTTAAATACCTGAGTGACCCAGAAGTGCAGGTTAGCATACTATCCAACAGCTCACTTTATTTTATTGAAGGTGACACCTTCCTCCAATACAGCCTGTCTCTGTAATTACCATCAGTCACTGTCATCACATCTGGCCCAGTTCAAACTGTCCTTGACCGATCATCCTCCCAAACCTAGGAACAAACAGGCTCATCCCGAGCGAAGCTGCTCTGGGCCTCGCTTTTCCCTCCAGACACACCAGCTAATCCTATAACATTTACCTAACACTGACTCCACCAAGGGCCTCACTTTAGGCTCCAAGACCCAGTCCTGAAGAAGGCAGACAGAGGTCCTGCCTTCAAGGAGCTCTTCTTTCTCCAGACAAGGACTTGTGCTAACATGTGCTTGAGGTAGCTGCAGGAGGCGTTAAGACGAGGGAGAGGTTAGAGGTGTCGGAATTCAGAGATCCTGTAGGCACCTGACGGGGGCTGGGGCGAGGAGGGCAGCACCATTCTGATAAGCCCTGTAGTTCACAGTGTAACGCTTTGGCGTTAACGCCTGTGGCACTGTGTTGTTGCAATGTGACCCCCCCCCCCCCCCCGGAGGGCCCACAGCAGTGGCTCAGGAAAGAACAACTCCTTTCCCTGACTTTCTTACCAATGCATCTCATTTGGATAAATTCATTTAGCATCTCAATTCTATGTGGCCAAGACTGATTGCTCACAATATTAAAACCGCAGTGAGGGGGCCTAAAGAGATGGCTTACAGGCCTGGTTTCTCTCCTTGAGGACCCAGGTTTGGTTTCCAACACCCACATGGCTGCCCTGTTAAACTTCATTTTTCAGGGCATGATGCCCTCTACTGGTGAGGTACTGCATGCAAGTGGTGCACAGACATGAAGGAAAAACACAGTAATATAGTTGAAAAGAACCTATAAATGCACATAGCTATCAGAAGAATTGTCTGTGTAAATCCTACCCCAACTTATGACAGTAAAGTTTTCTTTGTTGGTAATTTGCTTGCTCTGTTAAAACCAATCCTAAAGTCTTTGAAGCATGTTCATGCTAAACACAGGCATCATTTCAGTTCACAAACGTGTAGAACGTGGCGTTAATTTATATCAGAACATGAGAGAAATTAAAACTGTGATTTACTCCAGGAACTCCATTGATTGGCAATGGTTTCAGAAGTGTAGATATACCTGATTTCCCATTAAAGACAAATCATTTGTTTTTTTAAATGTCCCACAATTAAACAAAAAACAGAATCTTTAAAAATAAAATGCCTCATATTTGACCATGTCCCGGGAGGGGGAGGCCTGGTTGCACTCAGAGGAAGGACAGCAGGTTACCAAGAAGAGACTTGATACACTATGAGCATATACAGGGGGAGGAGGTCCCCCTCAGTCACAGTCATAGGGGAGGGGAATAAGGGGAAAAAGGGAGGGAGGGAGGAATGGGAGGATACAAGGGATGGGATAACCAGTGAGATGTAATATGAATAAATTAATAAAAAAATAAACAAAATGCAATGTGATGTTTACTCAGATTGCCAACTTACTAGGATGCAGAGAACGTCAGGAGCTAGGCATGGACTGAGGCCTTGGATTGATCAAAAAGGAGACAGTGAAATGAGTGGCGGCATTCCTTGCTCTTTGCTTCCTGGTGGCAGATGCAGTACAACCGCTGTTCTCAAACTCCTCACCATGGTGAGCAGTGCCCTCTAACTGAGAGGCAAGGTGTAAGCCCTTTCTCCCTTGAGTTGCCTTTGTTCGTGTATTTTATCACAGCAACAGAACAGTAATTAAGATGCACATTCACTGAGACATAATTTACACATGGTGAAGTTCACTGATTCAAAGTATGATGCTCTAGTAGACATAGACGTGTGGCTGTCACTGTACTTGAATTTTAGGACATGCTGATCAAGCCTTCCAGACAACACTTGTCTGCCAGCAGTCACCCGCAGTGGTACAGACATCTGTTGCTCTACTTCTATCTGTATCTCCTCTTCTGGAGATTTCATCTAAGTAATGTGGTAAAATATTACTGTCTTGGGATTGGTGTCTTTCAATTCAACAGTATCATCAGGATTCATGCATGCTGTAGGTAGCATCAGAAACTCATTGCACACCATGTCCATGCCTGCAGGTCATCTTCAGTGGTCCTCCCCCATTCACGTTGCTTCCATTTTATGACTGTAATAAAATAATGTTCTACAAACATCCGTATAAATGTTTTCAATACGGATGCTTTCCCTTCAATTTTCTTGGGTACATGTAAAGCAATAGAATTTCTGGGTGGTTGTTTCTTTAAAAAAAAAAATAGATACTAAGAACTTGTCGCATATTTTAGAAACTTTATTAGGAAAGTTAGAACAGCTGAGTGTTGTAACACGAGGGAAGGAGGAAACTGAAGGTCTTGGGTCACCAGTTTCCAAATGAGTAAAATGAGTAAGTTTTCTTTTCCTGGAAGATATAAAAGGAGGAGGAGGAGGAGGAGGAGAAGAAGAAGAAGAAGTGCCCCCTCCCTCAGCCCTGAATTGGTGCATAGATAGGATGAAGCTATCTACCAGAGGGGAGACCATTATTGGGGGACAAGATAGAAGTCTGTGCTGAGCTGTGTGGGCTTAAGCATCTTCCTAGAGATTTCCTTGTCAGTGGCTGTGAGATAATTGTACACATTTAGCTGGAATGTGGCAGCAAGAAGGAAGAAGGTAAGATTCTCTGAATTTACTTAGTATATAGGGTCTTTGTTTATCAGCGTCAGCAGAGGTCTGGGTAGTTTAAATGCTACAAATTTTGGTCTCTTCCTGATAGAGTAAAGCAGGTCATGGGAGGGGGAAAAAATCATCACAGGCCACTCGAGTAGGTCACATGTTTAAAACATACATACTGTTTCTTTATGTTTCTTTATCACAAGCTCGTCACAAATGCCCCAGTTTTCAGTTCCTGTAAGGCGGGGAAGGCAGATGCCCTCAAGGGAAAGACTCACAGGCCTGGTCAAAATCTCACTCTTTTTAGTATGAACAATTTGCTATACAGTCATGTTGTTTGGCCCTCAAATTGCTTTACTTTCTTGACACTAGATATTTTTCAAATTATGTCATTGGGTTTATTGAAACAAGTGTACATGCATTAGAATTCGTTGTTGGATAGATTATCGAGAGCCGAGTAAGAAGCTAGCAGGGGGGAACGGCTGGGTTAACAAGGAGGTAAAAACACGACACAAATTGTCTGTTATGCTCCCAGGATGCACCACCCACTTGTGCCCTGTCTGAGACGTTTTCCACACCACCCACTCTGGGTGCCACTTTCTCATTCAAAATCCTAATTTATACATGAAATGATATTAGCCTGAGGATTAAGAAAAACAGAAATAATGTACACTGTGCAATGCTATTGAAAAGCGCCATCTATCATGACTCATTATACTGGAAAATTTTACAAGAATATTTGGTTCCTGCTGAGAGCATGTGAAGCATTTTTGTTGTTGCTCTGTGATGCTTTAGGGCAGTGGTTCTCAACCCTCCTAAGGCTGCACCCCTTTGATATAGTTCTTCCTGTTGTGGTGATGCCCCTCCCCCCACTATAAGATTATTTTTGTTGCTACTTCACAGCTGTGATTTTGCTACTGTTATGAATAGTAATGTAAATATGTGTCTTTTTCACTGTCTTAGGCAACTTCTCTGAAAGGGTCCTTCAACCCCCAGAGAGTGGGTGCCCTGGAGGCTAAGGAGCTACTCGAGGGGGGTGAACATCCCAGAAAATTCTACAGTCCATTAAATCCCAAACCATTAGAGCATCGTCTCAATTTGAACATTTGCATCTTTGAGGTTGGTCATAAATACTTCAAGCAAATGAGCGGTGGAAGGAGATTACTAATATTTAACGTGGCCATGCATATTAACACATGCATATATTAATATATTTGTATACTAATTGCATAATGTAATATAATATATTATACTTGAAAGTGTAATAGCGGAATCGTTGATTAAAATCCTAATGAATTAAAGTCATTTCAATGATAAAATGTGAGTTGAGCTGTCTGTGTGGTGGGAGCTCTGGCATTCACCAGGTCTGGGTTCTTTAGCAAATCCTTCCACTCTCTCAAATACCGAGTTTTCATCAGAGTAAGATGAATCAGAAGTTCCCCACTAAGGGTAAAATGCAGACATAGGTGTCTTGATCTCATCATCCTTTGAATTAATTCCACTTTTCTTATAACAGTTTGTCAACAAGGCCCAGAACAGGTAAATATTTAAAGTAAGTTGTTACCTATGAGCCCAGAGATGCTTTGAGTTACTGTCAAATTGATGCAATATAGAATCATCTAGGAAGGTTCTCAGAGAGAAATTCTCTGGACACATTTGGCTTGTGGGCAAATTCTGGGAGATTTTCTCGGTTACACTAATTGATGTAGGAAAACCAAGCCCCCTTTGGACAGCGTCATTCCTTAGGCAGGGGGGTCCTGCAGTACATGGAGGGGCCCTGCACTACATGGATGGGACTGAGAATTGACAGGCATGCATGCTTTTCTCTCTACTCTGGAGATGTAACTTAGCTATTTCAAGGTCCTGCCTTGACATCCTTGCAAGAATGGATGTGGCGGAACAAACTCTTTCTCCCATAAATTGCTTTTTGTCAGGGTGTTTTATCACAGCAATGGAAATGAAACTAGGACAGTGGCCCAAATGTCACAAGTCTCCAAGAGGAGACCAACCACATCAGCCTCAGAGACAGAGAACAGAGGGGAAAAGTAAAAGGCCGGAAAAGAAGAACTTCTGTGCCCAACTTCAACTAAGACTTATTTCTGTTAGAGAACACCACGAAAATCAGCACAATGTAAAAATGAGTGATTATTTTCAGATTGTACTCCAACAAACTAGATCCTAGCAGCTCTTAAATGAAATTACAAATTACATATTTGTTTCCAAAAACAAATCGGATTTTGTTTCATATACAAACAGTCTTAAACGTAGAAGTTTGGTGCCCTGTTTATGTACACATGAGCTGTGCAGGACATGTATGAATACATGTGTGTACATTTAGTGATTTTATAACTGTATGTCCTAGACTGTCTTACATAATCATACAGAGGCACCCTCAGCCACCCCAGGATTTCATGCAGATTTCAGTCTGGTTTATCAGATCATATGGACACCTCTGTTGTCACAAGTTTAATGCTTTTATTCTAGGAAAATGGAACAATTTTTTAAAAAGGAGGATAGTAGTTAAGGAACTGCACAATAGTTTTGCTGTAACTGAGTTCTCAACAAGAGCTTCAGTGGGAAATGGTGTCCTAGCAAGTGGTTTGAACCTGGATGCAGGGGTTTTCTGAGCAAGCTGTTGTTTTTGGAATCACTCAAGCTCTGGTCGGTTTGTCCCTGAACAATATCTTCTTCCCATAATGCCTGCCTCTAACCTCTAACCTTTCACCCAAGTTTCAGTATTATTTACTGTGTGGAGTTTTACTTATTTTTTTTCACCACTACCTAGAGAAACTGTGACTAACACAGGAAGAACACTACCTTTCATTGTCTGCACAGAATTTCTTACCACTGCCAGGAGGGCATCTTTAAGCTGAATCTGAAAGAGATCTAAAATTTCCAAGGAATGATTAGTTTATCTACACTTAAGTTTGTTCTATTTTCCTGAAATGCAGTCTGTATTGGTGCACTCAGAGTAGGGGTGCGCTGACACCCCTACGTGGTGACGTTCCTGCCTAGTTCCTGCTCCGACTTATTGGGAGAATCAGCCGTGAGGCTCAGCAGCTTCCCTGATCCCCAGAAGCATCTCCTCAGAAGAAAGCAGAAGAGAAGATGGGAAGGATCCCAAGTAAACCCACAACTGCAGGTCTGATGTCACTGTCATCAGAATTCACTGTCATTAGATGGACCAGTGAGGGAAAATCAAGGTCAGAACCAAGTGGAAAGAGAGCACCTTACTTCCAGCAGATGCCCAAGACATCACAAAATAAAGCAGAATTTTTATCAAGAACTTAGAATTTCTTGGACTCCTGTCAAATATTTACAACTACCTGCATCCTGTGAATCTACAGGTAAAGAGGCAGTTAAAGGAGAAAATAGCTGCTGTTTCTGGCATGCTGGCCACACCTTCAGCCCATAGTGCAGCTCTGACTTCCACTAATGAATACCATTTCACAGAAATCAGACCACAAGTGGCCAGCATGGCCACAGTGAGACAGAAGAGGCCAGCGTGGCCACAGTGAGACAGA
>OU015752.1:52486572-52510474 GCA_907169655.1 Acomys percivali | reverse complement strand
AGAGAGAGAGAGAGAGAGAGAGAGAGAGAGAGAGAGAGAGAGAGAGACTGTATGTGTGCTGCCACAGTAAATGTAAACATTGCAGATAAAGAGCTATATCAAAGACGAAGGTAGATTTGTTAAAATGAACATCCTGAGAGCAAAGGGTCCTTCAGACGGAAAGAACCGTCAGACCTCATCAACAGCTTTGTGACATGGAGATGTGACAGTCTCCTAGTCTAAGCATGGGACGACAGAGCAAGAGGGAGAAAGGTTACAAGCTTCCTCAGGCAGAATGGTGGTCTTCTCTGCTCCCCCATCTCCAGAGCCTCCACAGAATAGCTTTGCTTTGTGGGACTTAGAGAACCATTCATGTGAAATGCCCCCAGAGACCCCATAAGGAAATCAGAATCCTTTGGTAGCTAATAGGGACACGCCATCAAAATGGTTTAAATAAAATCCTGTGTGCTTTTTCTCACTATGAACTTTTAGTGGAGCCCAGTAGCCTTGCTCCTATAGAATGCCCGGCCAAGTGAATTAAAATGCGCCTGCTGGCCTGGTGCTCTGAAAAGAGAAGCACATGGCTTTCACAAGATGCGGGGCTGCTGAGGGGCTGCATTTGGTAGTATATTTTCCTAGCGTGCAAGAGGCTTTGGCTTCATTTCTCAAGCAGTACAAAACAGCAAACAGGAGCGGTTTCTGGGAGGGATGCTGAAAAGCGAGAGCTATCTTGGCTGTGGCTAGAACACAGCACAACAGATGTTTCAAGGGTTGTCACATGATCCAAGAGTGCTCCTGATGGACACACACTCTTAGCAGCTCAACGCAGGTGTGGCAATAAAAGCATGCATTGGATATTCATAGCACAACTCCATAGCCAAACATGAAAACAAACCAAATGCTTACTGATGGGCGAACGAATCTTAAAACACGGAGCGGGGCACACTGAAGGTGCAGCATCTCCTGGAAAGGGGTCTTAAACAGCCTGCCGAACCCTTGATGTCACATTCTGTGGGGGTCTGCACCTATGAGAGCAGCCCTCCCTCGGATCATAAAATGGGTCAGCAGTTGCTTTGAAAATTTACTTCAAGTAAGTAAATTAGGGTGGCACATCAAATGCATATCACTGAATATAAGTTTAACTAGAACTTGGTCCAAATGTATATCCATCAAAAAAAATTAAAATTTCTCTGAGCACCTCATTCCCCGAGTTGTCCTTATTAATGTGTCCACTCACCCAGATCCATTCATTGATCTGATATATGGTTCTGCGTAGTATGAATCTATGGATCTTCATCAACATACTATATTAGCCAAAAATGAAATGAAAACAGCACATGAATTGTTGTGTATGTAGCTGCGGAAATAAACACAGGTAAGTCCTAGTGGCTACTATAAAAGTTGAGAATACAATTTGATTTTAACTTCATGGATCACTTAGGAAATTTGATAACATGGGTTTATTTGCTGCTCCTGTTCATGAATTTAATTATTATTTTAAGGACATTAGAAGTCACAACATTTGGATGCCTTCTGCTGCATAACAGTGTAGAAAGACCATGTCTGTCCCTCCATCCACTGTGACATACAATCCTGCCATTTGTGCAGTTTCCACTTTATCTTTATTAAAGACTCTCAAAGCAGGCACTACCATTAGTTAAGAACAAATGCTACTGAACAGAACACCCAAATATTAATTTAAAAGCCAAAGCATAGTCTTTTCAGAAAGTAAATTCCATGCCAGCAATACAGTTAGCTACTCCGTAGTTACAGCATCCATGCATAGAAATGCCATCCTATCACTAAACATATAGCTTTTTTTTAGAGTAAAATTAAATCCAGAATAATTAGTTCTCATATCAAGCGCTCAACTTGAGTAAATCTAGCTCAAGACGTGTTTAGCACAGAAGCCTGCAGCTAATGGTACATAATGTGATGTAATTTCATTTCAGCTTGCTTTATATAAAATAGCAACAGCCACAAAACAAAACCCACATGTCTTGAATTAACTGTAATTAACTTTGAGATGTTTCACGGGCCCTCACAGGAAGAGTGATTCCAAAATACCTCATTCCTCTTTACATGAAGACATTGTTATAATTCAACCATACTGGCCTTTACTTACTAAAGAATAAAATAAATTCGTGAGTTTTAGAGTCCTTAGCATAATTTAAGAGATAAAAAGACATGCATAGGTCAAATAATGATAATTTAGTATTGAAATATATGTTGGCCAGGAAGCTATTCTTATCAAACATATGGGTATTCAAACCACAGCTTTTAGTAGCAGGGTGGGTGACTTTTCTAGTCAGTGAACAGTAACCTAGGAAAAGAGAGATAATCAACACATTTGGAATCTCAAATCTATTAGAATGCATCATTCAGCTAGAATTAATGAGATGTTGAAGTGTGCAAACATGAAAATAGCATGGTACAGTGAAACCATCTAAATTATGAAAAATTATTCTATACAAACTGCCTAATTCTCTAGAATTAAGAGGGTTAGCTGACACATGCTTTTAGCTAAGTGGCCTCAGAAATGTTCAAATATACCCTGTAGGACATCCAAACAGAATGTACCATTTTGAGTTCAAAAAATCATTTTCAGGATCTTGGCATCTGCGGTGTTTTAATATGATCTATACTCTTGGCTCCGAGAATACTTGATTTGAACTGAGTCTAGCCATAAATGGGAATACACATGATAACTATCCAAAATTAAGAAAAATAGCAATTTTCTCCAACTTTCCCAGCAGAATAAATAAAGTTATGTCCTATAGGCTAGATAGAAGCACATGAAGTTTTTGAAAAGTAAAAATTCTAGCTTCTTTGTCCTGCTAAACTCAGACCCAGTCTAGAGCCCAACAGGCTAGATCTGGGTTGAACTGAACAGAACACAGTTGAACTGGGCCTTGGAAGCAGCATCAATAGCCCATGCCCCCTGGTTCTGCAGTCACCTCTTTGGAACAGCTTTGTCCTTTTCTCTAACATGCAGGCAGGAGCCCATCAGCTTAATCATATGGCCCTACTTTCCCGCTGACCTCGAGGGAGAAAGGGGCTGTGGGCCGTTCAGTCATAATCTGAGAAACAGAAAAGAGAGTCACACATACAATATTCTGGTCATCAGTCCTGTGCCAATCACTGTGAACACAAGTAGTGTGAGGGGGTGGAACAGTGGGGACCACATCCCTCGCCGGACACAGGCTAGGAGCGACCGACTTCGTTATGAGTTTATAAGGCAGCTGTGCTGACTGGTGAAGAAGGGACGCAGGCTGCTGTTATTGGTCGAGTCATGATCTCCATAAAGAAGTGTTAAGCTTCTAAACCCTGCCCGTGTCTGTGAGATGTGATTTAGGACAGATCTCTGCAGGTGGGATCAAGTTAGGACTCAGCTCCTCCAGTGCGCTCTTAGTCAGGGTGACTTGCTATTCTTATTAGAAGAGGCGCAGGAAGAGACACACACAGGGAGGAAGTGAAGACATGCGGGGAGGGTGTTTCTAGTGAGGTGAGCTTCTCCAAGCCCAGGGATGCTGAGAACTGCGACAGCCTCAGAAGCTAGGAGGAGGCCTGCAAAGGGAGGTGGCTCGGATGAAATCGCAGTCACAGCTCCCAGCCTTGAGAGGTCTGGGAGACCAGGTTTCTGTTAAACTGAACAATTCCAACAGTTGCCCCAGGCTTTTGAAGGCCTTCAGGGCAAATAAGCAAGGAAGAAAAGCAGAGTCCACGGAGAATGTCCGAACAGTGTACGTGGACACAGGGAGGGGCTGGAGCCCCCTGATTTGCATACACAGGCACACATACATGTATACACATAGGTCCAGAAGTGCAACCGTGCATTCTAACCCCGGAGGTACCACTGGTGGAAAAAGAACTATCTTTAAATTTAGATAGAAGGGTAGGCTGTGTAGTAGGTCATGTGACCATGGGATAGAAGACACTGTTGGGAAAGGAGAGACAACAGGTAGTCGTTCTGGCAATGTCTAAAGGGCCTTTTGCCAGCTCACTGAATGACACAATGCCCGTCCCCCTCCCACGGCCTGTCAAGCGCCACCCTTCCTTAACCATAGTGTGTTTAGCAGCCCAGGCTGTTCCATGCTCTCAACTGCGCAGCACGGAGCACAAGACATAATCAGGACTGATGTTCTTGCCTTGGCTAGCCTCCTGGGACTCTGAACTTTGGAGGCGAACCTAGGCTATTTCACTATGGATGCGTATGATATGTGATGAGAAATAATTTAGTTAATTGAAAACATCGCCTTTAATGATACTTTCACAATCCAAATGTGGGATATGATGAGCGTGATAAAGAAAATGGTTTTTGGTAAGGAAATACCCTAATTTCACAACGGGCAAGTGTTAAAATAAAGGAATGGGTGCTGAACACATCTGTCACCCACATCCAGGTTCTAAGGTCCTTAGTAGGTCCTAGAGTATATAAGAAACAGTATGTTCTTGTCACAGTATTGAGGTAACTTCTGCCGTCTGCCCTCTAGATAGCTGTAGTGTTAGATTCCTCTAAACAGCATCTACTTTCTGATATTCAGGCTTTTGTCAAACTGCATCACATTTGAGGGAAAGTTCCAGATAAAATGCCATTTCTACACAAGATGGCTCCTGTTCACATGACGCTAAAGCCTTCTGTATAGCAGTGCGATTATCAGTCACGACATTAATGTCGACACAGGATTGTCACCTGGACAACAACAGGACTTACTGGAGTTGCATGGTTGCCCCTCTAACACTTTTCAGGGCAGCGTTTTTATTTTCCTAACCTGAAAATCCAAACCAGGCTCTCGCGCCACCCTTGGCATCAGTCCTTCCAGTCGGTGCACTTACTGAGACTTGCACTTAACATTTAGATGGTTAGAGGATTTGTTTCATGTCTCCTTATCATGATTATCAGTCATGATATCAAAATGATTTAAGGAGCATGTGAAACTACCACACACGCACACACACATGCGCGCGTGCGCACGCATGGACACCTTGCCCAGACATCTGCACCACGAAGGTGTTTTCACATCTTCCGTAGACAATGGACACTTAGATTCTCTCTTTAAACCTCCATCCGTCCTCTGCTGGTTACCATGTAGCCCTTCATTGAGATCCAGCTGCCATGCCCAGCACGCCATTGAGCCTGTGACTCTGCTGATGGGGCCAGGCTCCTCGGGACTAAAGAAGACATGGACTGATTGATTCCTCGTGGGTCCCTTCATCCTTTTTGTTACAACAAATAGAAACGAAGTGCTTAACGAAACCTGGAGATTCCTAATCACTTTAGCACATGTAATAATTGGACATTTCCTCATTATAACACTAGGTTCTCTCCGGTTCCCCCATAACGGCGCCCCCCTCCCTCCCAGCCTCGGCTTCTCTTCAGAGTTTCCCTCATTTGAGAAGAGGCCCCCAGTCTGGGTTTTGGGCCTTTTGCCAACTTAAGTTTGATATAAAAAAAAATTCTGAATTTTCGATTGCTTTAGGAGATTTGTTTAAAGGAGTAGTTAGTCTTCTTTAGCCTTAGTTTGCTTCAGACTGTGATGAGGAAAGAGTGCTTCAGAGATGCTGTCTCCCTGGCTGCCATACTTATGCCACAAGCATGGTTTGCAGTCTAAGCAGTACATGAAAAGCGAGGCGTGGAGGGTCATGCCAGTGACTCCAGTGTTGGGGAACTGAAACCAGCCATTTTGGCCTAGCTGGCCAGAAGGAGTAGCCAGCCAGCCACTCTAAGTAAGTTGGTAAGCTCCAGGTTCAATGTGACCTTGTCTCAAAGGGGTAAAATAAGTGTTGGCCTCTACGTGCATGTGCACACACCTTCCCAGGTGCAGGGGGATGGCTGCAACTCCAGAACAGAGAATTAAAACTGCTTTAAGTTCTGTCTCACGAGAGCAAATTCATGGTCTGAAACTGAAAGGGATGTTTGACTAAAAATGTGTCATCTGTTCCCACAGTCCCTCTCAAGTGCTGTTGTGTGTGTGTGTGTGTGTGTGTGTGTGTGTGTGTGTGTGTGTGTGTACCTACCATGTACAACTTTTCACATTCATGCACCCCTCCTACGTCTTGAGGGTCTGGCATGTGGCACCCCTGCATCCTTGCTTGGTAGCATTGTCCCCGACATCCTCACCTTCTTGCGCACATGATTAGTTCAGCATCAGCCTTTGGTTCTCTCAGTCACAGCTGAAGTGTCTGTCCAGAAGCAAGGTGAAGCGCATCGTAGACTGTGCCCTCTAAGCAGAGAGCTCCCGGGGATTCGGATATTTGTCTATTCTCTTTATGAACTTGAATTATTCTGGTCTTTTGTGCTATGTTTATGTAGCATCCTGTGTGTGTATGTGTGTGTGTGTGTGTGTGTGTGAGAGAGAGAGAGAGAGAGAGAGAGAGAGAGAGAGAGAGAGAGAGAGAGAGAGAGAGAGAGAGAGACACGTTAGGAACTCATTTAAGGAAGAAGAAGGAGAAGAAGAAGAAGGAGGAGGAGGAGAAGAAGAAGAAGAAGAAGAAGAAGAAGAAGAAGAAGAAATGACCATGCATGTCTTTATGATCCTGGGTAAGAACATGCGGCTGATTAAAGAACAAAACAAGCAAACAATCAGACCCCTGAACCCTATTTCCTGCTCAGCATTGCAGTAGGGAAAGACGGACAGAGGCTGTGACTGCAGACACTGACTGACTAGAGTTGGAGTACGCTGGAGAGATTAGACTGTTAGAAGGTTGCAGGCCCAGGAGCCAATTACTCTGTTAGGCTGGTTGTAGCCCTCTGGAGCAAGCCATCCCTTGACCACCTCTCTGTCAGAGCTAACATCCTGTGACTAATAGACAAACATCTTTTGGAATCTGTTACCTTAACAGACCACTAACTTCCACCAATCCTTAAGCTGAAAATGTTATCGTTAGCATCTGATGCGACGGAAGAGCTTCCTCTTCTTACTGTAACTGCCGCGCTGATGCACTTATTGACATAGTTTAAACTTGCTTTCATTGACTTTCTTTGTTCTGTAAAACTTTAAAATCTGTTTATGAAACTGCTTCCACAGTAGAGCATGAAATTTGGGGTAACCTAAATCTGTGTTCCTAGGTCATGGTCACTCAAAATGGCTCCAGGAAAACTATCTTGTATTTGCTTTTAGATGAGAGCTGTATTTTTTTGTTTGTTTGTTTGTTTATTTGTTTTGCATCAAGAGCTTCATACTGCAGCCTCAGGTGAAAAATATTACCTCAAGTAAAGTTATTTATTGCCCCTTGGGTTCCCTTATTTCCTCAGAAAGAATACTGTAAACTCTTGCCTGAGCTTGAACATCTGCTGTCCTCTACAGACAGTAAGAAAACATCTGAATGCCATCGGAATCAGTCATTTGGGCTCAGGTCATCCGTCCTGATGCTGATGCTGAGGTTGAAGAGTAATTATTCACAAGCATCTAACTTTTTCAGCTCGTTTCCATGGGTCTTTCCATTCCTCTATAGCTGAAGAGCACTTCACAGTGGTCCAGTTAGGTCTGCTTCTCTCAGTGTCACTTACAATCATGGCTTTTTTCTTGTCTAGAAGGTTTTATATTTGCAAATAAATTACTTCAAACAAAAAATATTTTTAAAAGTTTTCTGCTCAAACTACTGTACTAACCAAGGATAATACAAGCAGTCAACATCGAACCCCTACTCTGATCTACCCAATGGACAGGACATTCTCCACAGTTGTGTGGAGAGCGGGGACTGACATTGACATGAACTCTGGTGCTCCACATTTGACCATCTCCCCTTGGTGGGGAGGCCTGGTGGCACTCAGAGAAAGAATAAGCAGGCTATCAAGATTGAGACTTGATAACCTATAACCATATACAGGGGGAGGAGGTCTCCCTTGGTCACAGACATAGGGGAGGGGAATAGGGTGAAAGCGGGAGGGAGGGAGGAACTGGAGGATACAAGTGATGGGATAACAATTGAGTTGTAATCTGAATAAATTAATAAAATTAAATAAAAATATTTTCCCTGTGAGTAGGAGTTATAAAAAGGATCAGAATGTACTCAGGCTTCTGTGTTTATTACAAAGTAAAGTGTATATCTACCGTGCTGATGTAGAATAGTAAATAACTTGTTTAAAGTATGCTAAGAGGCAAAGATTATATAATGGCAGCCCTGTACTGCCTCTGGAGATGTACCGGAAGAAGTCATATTTTCAGTCTGAGATAACTGGACAGAAACATTCATGCTGCATTCAGTGAGAGTTCATAATTAAATTCTATGATACATATATTATTTTATTAACAGATAAAGCATACATACAGAATCCAGGCTTCTAAGAAGTGGGGCCCTGTGTGTCTATCACAGCCTCTTTTTGCCACATACTAGTTCTTACAATGCCCCCCCCAAAGTTTTCTGAACAAAGAAATACAGACTAGAGCACAGGGGTGGAATGCATGTGAGCAAACATATTGCAGAGCAATTCTCCAGTGTATAAGCTGTGGGTTTCACTCAATGCATTGGGAGAGTAATTTACCAGCAAATGAATTTACAACCAAATGCATTGAGAATCTAATATGGTTTCTTTATTCACAAGAGATGAGTCAGTGATGTTAAGCGTTATCCCAGAAGGTATGCATCTCTGAGTTCAGGACGCCACACACGTGAAGTGCACTGACATGTTGCACTATTTCCTCATAAACAGATACTAATGACACCTGCCCCAGACATGACAGAGACACATGGCAGAGACACATGACAGAAACACATCGTTCCCGGTTTCAGCTTACCTTATGCAAGGTAGTATAATGATTTGTTAAGATTTTTACCATCCTATGAAATCACACCTGAAAACATGGATAACTAAATCATAGCCTAAAAGACGCATGAGCATCCAGTGTGCTTTAACTTTGGGGTGCTGAGAGCACAACAGCGTTGTGTATTATAACTAGGGATTTACAAGGATTCATGCATTAGAGACCTATAAGATGGCTATATAAACACAGTTGCCTCCAATGTCAAAGACCTGAGTGTGATGCCTGGCACCTGAGTGGTGGAAGAGAGAGCTAACCCTTATAAGTGGTCCACTGACATTCACACCTGGGCCATAACTCCTAGACAGACATAGAAGCACACATAATGAACCAATAAGTCAATATAAAATTTTTAAAAGAGTAAGTCTTGCCAGTGTTTTTTCTCTCTTTTATATAATGTCAAAATGTGATATAAAATAAAGCTTAGAGATGATAAGCCAGAGCTAACTTCTTCCAAACACTCTGACTTATTTTTAAGCAAGTAAACAAATTAAAACTAAATATACAGTCACCCTCCTTCAATTTGTGAGGCTGGAGGCTTAGTTATAAATACAGATGGCTGAGTCTTCAACAACATTAAAATTTAGTAAAATGTTCCTACCATGGGCTTGGTGGAAGAATGGGAGTGCTTCAGAGAGGAAATTTCTAAAGTTTAAAGAAGTGCTTCCTGACTTACAAAGACTAAAAGTGCATCACTCAATTTTTCCACAATATCATTTTACAACATGCAAGAGCCTCATTGTAACTAATGCACTTGACGTTATAATGATGCTGCTCTTGTTAGTCTCTGAGCAGTCATCCAAAAGAACACCTCAAACAAGAGGACCACTGTTTGACTGGCTGTATCTTGGTACCCACCACACTTAGCACTAGATGCTGTTATGGATCAAATCCTGGTCCCACACACTTAGCAATAGATCCTGTAATGGATCACATCCTGGTCCCACACACTTAGCACTAGATGTTGTAAAGGATCACATCCTGGTCCTGTACACTTAGCACTAGATGCTATAAAGGATCACATCCTGGTCCCACACACTTAGCAATAGATCCTGTAATGGATCACATCCTGGTCCTGCAGACTTAGCATTAGATGCTGTAAAGGATCACATCCTGGTCCTGCACACTTAGCACTAGATACTGTAAAGGATCACATCCTGGTACCCACACACTTAGCATTAGATGCTGTAAAGGATCACATCCTGGTACCCACCACTCTCGGTACCAGATGCCTTGGAAGCTTCACTGTACTAAAAGCACTGCTACATATTTAGAAAATAAGCTCTAGGTATTGGGAGAGTCCCAAAAGATGCCAAACTTGATCTCTGATGAAACCTGGCTCTCGTTTCTGAGATTAACATGATGATGTACTTTCCACTGACATTGTTTGAAACGTGTTTTAAAATAGTGTAATTTCTTTCTTCAACACCCTAAGCTCTATTTTTATATCAGTTAAACTTTCCCAGTCAGAATATTCACTAATTTATGTTGAATTAATAACAGTGACTTAATAAGCTGCACTAGTTCATACCCATCTCATCAATATTGCTGGAACAGCCAGGCGCTGAAGTTGGTAATTTCACATGGCTCTGAAGAAAACAGCCTGGTGCCCAAGTGTGACAAGGGCAGGCTTCCTGTGCTGTCTCTTGTCACCTAGTCAGTGCTGACTTGATCAAGAAGCACCAGGCAAAACCTCAGTCTACTTGAAAAGTGCAAGCTTTTTCATGAAGCCATCCCTGACTCCTAGCATCCCTTGGGTCCCTAAGGTCTGTTTCCGGTAGCCCATGTAGCCTGTGCGTACCTCAGTTTCCCCATCATCAGGTGGATAGAGTCCTATGAGCTAATTCAGCACAATGGGCAAACAGATGATGTCATGGAAAGTCCTTGGCCCCACACAGGCTTTCCCGATACCCATCAGCACACGTGAGTGACACCTAAGCTTGACTGGGTCGGAACCGAGACTTCTGGAATCCTGGGCTTATCATGACACAGTGTTGCCATCCGATATGCATAGTGTGGATATGAGTGACTGCTAAGTGCCCGATGCTTCAAAGGGGAGTCGGGGGAGGGCAGTACTGGCAAATTGGCCCTGCATGGAACACAGCTCCATCTACAGTCTGGCTGGCACAGAAGTACTGAAGGTCCTCAGGCTTTCCAGACTGGGGACGAGGAAGGGCCTCCTCTCTCGCAAAGTGTAAGCTAAGCCCATTCGGTGGCAGAAGCGCCCAGGGAGGCTGTCGGAGAGCTCAGCACGAGGTCTGAGGCTATGGAGGAGTTATCAAAACAGGCCCTGGCCTGCAGTCAAACCAGGTATACTATTGACAAGAGCTTTAGATTCAGAATTGAAAACAGCCTCCGACAGGGGCTTCCCTGAGTGCACTGGCTGCCGTGGTTTTATGCTGAGTCTCTATGAGTTCTGTCCTTTTCCTGTGGCTCCCATGGCTGGATGACAAATATGGCCGTGTCTTCCCTGAGGGAAGGTGTGTGTCTCTGCAGAATGCATAAGCAGGCTGGCTCACCTCGCTGGGTCACAGCCTTAGGAGCTGACCAACAGTGTTCGGAATACTAAATCAGGCAGAGCCGAGCAGCTGGGCTAGCCAAAGGCCCCACAGTGCTGGCCTCTGGGAGGCACCAGGCATCCTGGGTCCTTTGCAGAGGGATGAAGTCCTCTGAGCCTCAACCAGCAGGAAAGCTACTACACAGAGCTCTTTTCTCTCCTAAATAGCTCAGGTAAAAAAAAAAAAAAAAAAAAGATGAGGACAAGCCGCAAAACAATCTCTTTAATTGGAGTGGTTATTGGTACTCCCTAATTATTCCAGCTGGTGGCAAACAAAGTAACACGATCAATCATTTAGCAGACTGCTTAATTGCATGGTGATTCACTGCCCCTAACCTGGTGGACACAGGCACCTACAGGATAGTGCACGTTGCTTCAGGCTATAACTCAAATGTATTCTGAGGAGAGAAAATGTTTGACGGTCTAACATACGCCTGGGAGGCTCTCTAGAAACCTACTTTGTTGGCAAAAGTGATTAATTTTCTCTACTTTATCAAGTGATCTCACTCTGGTCCACACATAGCCCATCCAGAGTTCTTTTGGGGGAACAATTACAACTAATTGTCTATGTATGGGGAAGCAACTAAAATTGGAAGAAAAAGCTAAGAAATGTAGTGGCTATTCAACTTTATTATTCACAAATATATCGTTACACAAGAGTGATTGCTGCAAAATAGATCACCAAGATTACCAACTGTAACATACTACTCATCAATAACTGGAAAACAGGTGTTTTGAAAGCTGTTTAAATAATAAAAGTGCCTTAATGTCATATAGAATGATTTATTTTAAATATATTTTAAAATAAAATAAATTCAATTTATTACTTAATGTTATTAAATTCTGGGCCAGCTAATTTAAATTCGAACTTAAGAGCATACTCTATCTTCAAAAATAAGGTACAAACTTTCAAACTACCATCTTGGTTAATATGTTGTGTTAAAAAGAACATAACCAATGTCTTGAATTTACAAAGACTATGGTAGGACTATCACATGATAAAAGAGACAGAGCATAGATAGGGCATGGGAGGAAAGACTGTGCTAGACACAGACGGTGGACACACAGGGCACAGGAGGAAAGCCTGTTAGACACGGACGATGATGGACTAGTGGTGAGTTTTTGCTCACGCTCAAGCAGATACTAATACTGTTATCTGCATACATGTGGGAGAGCCTCACCAAGGAATATTTGTGTGAAAACATTTCCTCACTGTTCGTCAGTGTTTGAGCTCCGGTGAGTACATCCAGCCTCCTGGATAAGTAGCTGTGGTGTTGGTCGGCCAGTAGCTCCTGTTAACCAATTTCTGTTCACCTGACAACATTCAGAGGGTTGAAAATCACAAGGGAGAAAGACACTGGCACAAGTGGGAGAGGAGGATACATAAGTCAGAGGCGAGGGAGGGAAACAGAGGAAATATACTAGGTGGACAGGAAGAGAGTGCGCTCAACAGTGCACAAACTGCAGAGTGCAAACTGCCTGGCCTCTGCGACACTGGCATGCTGTGCTATGACTTAGTGAGCCTCAGCTGACCTTTTAAAATAGATAAGATCTGTTCTTAAAGCTTTTTAAGTGTTGAGTGGCTGGTTTCTCAGCAGGACTGTTGCTTTCCTGGGTTTTTTGGTTGACTGTCTTTGTTTAAAGACCATTCCCTTGTTCACCACAATTTCATGCTTTCAAGGCCCATGCCAGGCTAGGGCCACAGCAGTGCACCCCACAGCACGCACACAGACAAGTGCACGCTGCGCTGAGGCCATACCTGACTCCCTCACAGACTCCTTGCTCCGGTCTTATAGCCTATCCGCGCTCACAGAAGGACAGACGCCCCTGCAAGTATGGGCAGGATGGCCAAGGCCCACATGCAGCGGGTAAAGGAGGTAGGCCATGCTCATTATTGGATCTAGCCTGTCTCAGGCAGCCCTCCCACAATGTGTCACAATGATCCCTCAACTTACACCTCCCAGTTCAACTAGGGCTGTTGTATTTCCCTTCCAGAATTCTTGTATTTAGCAAAGAGGCTTAATTTCCTGCTAGCATTCAAATTGCTAAATAATTTATTTGGCACATTCCACTGTTGTTAACTGCATATTCACTGCATAAGTTCTTCTCTGCTCCATCCTTCAGTATATACACTAACGTTGAGCTGAGACTAGTCTGACAGCTACTCAGGAGGTGAGTCTGGTACTCCCCCTCTAACGGGAAGTGTAGGCAGCATCCTGGAGTCCCTGGTGACCGGTGACCCGGGCACGCTCTCCCTTAATGGAAAGGTCTAAGCAGCAAGCTGGCGTCCTCGTGACCTTGGTCTTAGGACCTCTCCTCGCCCTAGGTTGTTTTCTCACTGAGACAGGAGCTGGTGGCTAGAGACAGATGGCTGCCTAATGGAAACATCTGGTAGAAGGGAGGCTTTGCAGACACGCTTACCCCCACATGGTGGCTGATTTCTGGGGACTCAGGGACTACTTCTCCTCTTAACACTTACTTGACATGCTCTCTTTTAGTAAGAACATGAGGAAGGATACTTTACTGAGCTTGAGACGAAGGTCAGTAGAGCCAATAGGACTCAGATCACTTCAACCAAACCTAAGCACAGTTAGATGTTGATTCTAACTGTATTCTTACTCCATGTAGTGTATCAACTACGATCAGCAACATCCTTAGCATCACCATCACAGCCATCACCATTAGCAGAAGCAGCATCAGCATCATCACCAGTAGCGCCATCGCCATCACCACTCTTGTCGTCATGACTACCGTTATCATCGCAAGTGTCACCGTCCACCCGTTTTATGTAGCTAGTCTTATTAGCTATCTGTAGATACCGAGATTCACTGCAGCTTCAAACACCGTACGTCCTATGCGTCTCTACCAAACTTCCATCAGAATCATCTCTGGAGACTGTGACCATACGAAGTATCAGTAACGGGATCTTTTAGCTTCCAATCAACAAAAGTAGAGTAGAAAAACGAACCTTCAAATTGCCTAACACCCTGAAGAACTAGACTTATGGAATGGAGGCAGAGTATTTCCAGCTTCTGACCAGGTCCCACTGAGGAAAGAGCCCCCAAGAACACGGAGCTTCCTTGGGCTGTGGATACCTGACAGGGGCATGGCTTCTGGCTTCTCGGCTGTTCCCTCCCTACAGAAGGGATGGTGGTTATTCCTTCTTTTATCATTTACATTTCTTAGGCATGGTCCTTTTGAGAAAGAAAACATATTTTGTTGTACAGAACACTTGGGCACAGAGAATTCAAATGTTTTTCCTAGGGAACAGATCCTAAGCCCCATTTCAATATGCTTCCTACATACCATTCTCTGTAATAAGATGCAAACAACAAGCAAGTGACAGAAACACATATGCTTGCAGGACAGAATAGAGAAGCCACAGTGACTCTCATTATCTTTATTCTAAAAGGAATTTGGGGAGTATGAAAAGTGCCTAGTGTGATTTATTCTAATGATGTATGCTGAGCCTGGCAGTGGGTACTTCCACTACTGTGAATGGTGTCATTGTCACAGCGGCCTTCACTCTGGGATGTCACGGGCACTCTGAGAGACTAGGCTGATGAGACAGCACCACAAACTGTAAGTTGCCGCACGTATCCAGGCCACACTGCCTGGTAATTCTAGGTAATTCCCTGAGGAGGGAAGGGAGTTTTATAGAGGTTGAAAGTGAAGATTCAGGGAGAAAATTCTCACTTTAAATATTTCTGAAAATGAACCATAAGTCTATAAGGGAAATGTAGGGCTCTTCTCCCCTTGGTACCTTACTCCAATTGGTGCAGTTCAGCACCACATAAGCTATTCCACACGTCTTAAAAGAAAATACTGATATGGTCACATCATCTACGCTGCTAACAGTTCCTTTTTGGCCTGGTTCCTTCTGGGTTGTTTTCCCAGCGAGATACAATCAGAGCAATGCCTGCTCTTGCCTTGGTCTGTGAGAAAGTCTGAGCAGGACTTTGGTATCTGAGATGGAGAGGTAGCCATTTTTGTGCCAGCTTTAACTGTGCTGATTCCCAGGGAGCTGATCAAGCATCATTTCGATGGGGGCTCTGGACAGTGATGCGGGGAAAGATTAGGGCTTGTCAAGTGTCCTCAGTGTCTGCGGCGTCCCGGGAGGCAGAGGGCAGGCTGTATGCTCGTCCTCTGAAATGGGTATCAGCACGCTTGGGCTTCCAGGCTCAGAAAGGGGTTTGCGCAAGTGCTTCCGGGCCACGGGACCGACCCAGGACTTACACCACTGGCTGCGTCGGACCTCAGAAGAGCAGGTGTTAGGGACTCATGGTCTTCAAGATCACAAAGAGATCACTTGGGCGTGAGCGTGATTACAGAAAGAGGAGAAGTGTGGGGGATTTCTAGCAGGCGGGATCACTCTTCACTCTTCTAGTGTGACAGAGGCATCAGCTGGAGATGCAATCAAGAGGACAATGATTAAATGATAATGTGTATGTACATGTGTTCATGTGTGTACGTCTGTGTGTATATTGCATGTGAATGTGTGTATATCTGTGTGTATATTGCATGTGTGTATGTGTATGTGTGTACATCTGTATGTATAGCATGTGTATATGTGTATGTGTGTATGTCTGTGTATATATGCATGTGTGTATGTGTATGTGTCAATCTGTATGTGTGTATATGTGAGTTTGTGTGCATGTGCATGTATGTATATGTATGCGTGCATACATGTGTATAGGTAGGTGTGTATATGTGTGTACATGTGTATGTGGATATACACATGTGTGTGTTGACCTGCATATGTATGTATGTGTATGTACATGTGTGTATGTGCTGTGAATGAGAATTTTTGGAAAGAAAGTGTGTCTGAAAAGTCCGATTAACTGATTAGAAGTGCAGTGGTGTGAAGAGGTTGGAATCTTGCGGGTCTGGAGGCTGACGTCTGTATGCTGGGCTAATTTCAGCTGTGTCTTATCCACCTCTGTGTCGGTCACTAACATTCTGTGATTGGCAGAGACCCTTTGAGATACACGGATTAGCAGATCCCTGGCTTCCATTAACCCGAAGCTAAAAATGTCATCAAAGAGCACTGGAGGCCTAAGAAAGAAACTTCCCCTATGATTTTTTTAACTACCCCCAACTCACTCACTGATGTATTTAAAACTTCCTTGGGCTATAACTTTCTTTGCTTCCCCATTAGAACACAGAACTTAGAGTAAGCTCAGTCTGTGTTCCCAGACCAGGTCACAGTATTGTCTAGGGAAAAGGGGCACAGAGCAATGTACAGAAAGTCCCGGAAATCCTCATGTGACACTCACAGTTACTTCATGATTCCAAGGCTTCAGCTTACTTTCATCTCTTGATATAAAAGTACATGTCACTAGTACTAGTGCATAGTGAATATGATTTTAAAATTTGCAGATTATGTTTCTTCAAAGAATCATTTTGAACACGTGAGCCCTTCAGTTTCCCATATATAAAGATTTGGTGCACATAAAGGGATATTATGCAGTATGAATGAATACAGACTCCAAGCTCAGTGTTCTGTCTGCAAAGACGTTTAAAGGAAGTAGTATGGGGTCAGGTCAAATGTTGTTTCAGTAAATATCACATGATAATCTTAATGATTCTCCTTGACTTATTTTCCAAATTCTAATGTAAGGTTTTATACAAATTAAATTTACTAACATCCAGTGTCAGTAAGATGATTGTGAGGCCCATATTTATTTAGGACATGGTTTCTTTGGAGCTCTGTTAAACTTTACTATAACATTTTTCTCACATTATCCTGCTGACTACCAAAAAATAATTACATAAATGTTTCACAAGTAAGACTGTTTTTACATCAAGTGTAAATAAATTTTATTTTCTCAAAAAAACAAAACTCTTATTTCCTTTCAGTGAGAGCTGTAGTTTTTTGTTTTTCTTTTTCTTTTTCATTAACAGTGGTTTACCTGTCTGTCTGTATGTGTGCATGCACATATCTGTGTATGTATATGTGTTTACGTGTATGTGTGCATATGTGTATGTATGTGTACACCCTGTATGTATGTATGTGTACACCTTATAGAGCACAGAGCAGTTGAAGGAATACTAATCATGCATTTCCCCGAACAGCCTTTTTAGCCTGATTTTCTAGTACAACTTTGTTGTATAAATGTTAAATCTTAGTCAAGGAACACAATTTAAGTGTTTTTTCAGTATTTTATATTGGTTCCTGTTTAGGCCGTCACACAGGCTTTGGGTGTTGAGTGCCCTTGCCAGTATGTTTGTATCCTGATCATTTGGTCCTTAATTTTCACCCATATTCTATCCTATAGGCAACTCAGTCTCCATGTAGGTCACCTGGCAAGGGTTCCAAGGTTGTCTCTGCCACGGACTCTGCTGCCTGCTCTGTGATCACTCACCCCCGGGGCAGGGCGGCCTTGCCAGCGCACAAAGGAAGAGGATGCAGGCAGTCCTGAAGAGACGTGATAGTCTGGCATCAGTGGGTAAAGGAGGATGGTTTGGGATGGGGCTGGGGGGAGAAAGGAGGAGGGAGGTAGTCGAGAAGGAGGTGATGAGGGAGGGGATAAATTGATTTTAGAAAGGAAAAAAAGGAGTAAGGGTGCAATTAGCTGGGTCTGTGACTCCAACTGTCTCCTCTAGCTGGAATACTGCGTCAGAATTCCCAGAGTGTACCTACAGCTGCTTTATACTGCTGATTTCTGCAATGGCTGAATCTGAAGTGTTCTCACCCTCCCCCCCCCGTGCCTCGTGTTTTAAACACTTTTTCTCTACTTTGGAAGCGTATGAGATGTTTAGGGATGACACATTTGGTGAGTTTAAGAACTGGTCATTCAGATCAGATTTTAAAGGGTCAAAGTTTAAGGTAAAGATGAAGTGAGCTTTTGTCTCTGGGGGTTACTCGGCCTGCTAGAAACTTCAGTTGCTGGCTGAATTCAGAAGCCTCCAGAGAATCAAAAATCACCATTTGAAAATCTGCAAACTTTTCTATTTGACCACTTCCCCTTGGTGGGGAGGCCTGGTGACACATAAGAGGAAGAGTAAGCAGGCTACCAGGATGAGACCTGATAGGCTGTGATCATATGGTGGGGGAGGAGGTCCCCTTCTGTCACAGACCTAGGGGAGGGGAATAGAGTGAAAGAGGGAGGGAGGGGGGACCAGGGGGATACAAGTGAGAAGATAACAATTGAGATGTGATCTGAATAAATTGCTTAAATGAAAAAAAAACATGGGTAAACTTATGGGAGCCAGAGGACTTCAATCCGGATGGACAAACACAGAAGTGCAGACGCACCTTAAGAGGAGAGAGACCGCAAGACTGCAAGACTGAAGCTCAATCAGAAATTCCTGATCAGTGCCTGCATTCTGATGGCTTCCCAAGTAGTCCCACTGGGCCTTAACACTGGCGATGTGGTGGTGTCGCTGTTGTCTGCTTTTGCCTGAATTTCAAATCAAGGCAACTCAGAAGTTGATGTCGTGCTCCTGTGAGAGTGGACATCATCTCAGGCTGCAGTGCCCCACTCCTGCGGAGGAGGCCCAGCGCCCTTGACCTCTGCCCCTCTTCTGCTGAATGGCTTTGATGATCCTGCAGCTAAATAGCCCTGAGAAGTCCCAAGGGAATCAGAAGCAAACACTGCCATTCTGGACGCTGGCAGCAGGGCCAGCTGGCATGTAATTTCGTTACAAAGCTATTTCCTGCTGCAGGAGGGTTTGAAATAACATTTACTTGTATAATTCTAATTCTATTTAGTTCATCCATCCGGGGCCAAATAAAAAGCACAGATTAATGGAGCATGGATATGTCAGGCAGAAAACCATTTTAGGACATGAAGGAATTGAAAGTTGTTTACAAATACTTTACAGTCTTATAAAAAAAAAAAAGAGAGAACACCTCCCTTAAGAGCTCTCCGTGCACTCTCTGCCCCATACTTGATCAACAGAACCTTCCACAGTTCGGAGCACACTTCAGAATATTTGAGATAAAAGACTACAGGTGGCTTGGTAAGGTGAAGCCCGCAGAAAGAAGAGAGACGTCCGACACAAAGTGTATCGGGACTGGAGACATCCTCCATCGCTGTAATCCACAGGTCCCTCTCCCACGCTTGACTGTATCACCAGCCAGTTGTAGGGTCTCTTAGCTCTAAAAACCAGTGACTCTAAGTTCAATTTTGCTTGATTTAGGTGTTAGAAATGTACACTGTTACATAAAGGGGTATTGTTCGAGTCTGTGTGTGAGGAGGCAACGGTTGACTCAGCTAAAACAGATGGAGATATTTAATCCAAGAAACTGAGTGAATATCACCCTGAAGTCTTGACCAGGAAGCACGACCTGGGCACACAGCTGTGTCCATCCCTCCAGCAGAGGGGGCCTCTGAGAGGCTCAGCCTGCCTCAGGCCTTCAGAAAGGCTGATAGCTCCTGAATCTCAAGAGCCTATTGTATTTTGTGTAGACCTCAGCAGATATTTCCACAGAAGCTTTCACAGCTATTCTACCAGAAGTTTCTACCAGCCTCTTCCAGCAAAACATTTGGACCATGGAAGTTTCTACTGGAAATAAAACCAAATTTTTCTCAGTCTATCGGGGCACAGATAATTAATAAAAAAGGTCAGGCAGGAAAGACATTAAAGCATTAAATTTTTAACAAATATTTTATATTCTTATTTTAAAAAATCTTCTCTAAGATTTCTCCACTCACCTTTTGGCCCATATTTTATCTATACATCTATCCATTCATCCATCCTTCTATCTATCTATCATCTATCAATCTTATACATCTATCATTATATATTATCCATCATAGTATGTGTGTGTGTGTGTATGTAATAGTCTTTATGAAGATGAAGAATACAAGACACTCGTGGTGGTGTGGTTTGTCACATATCCTGGCATAGCCACAGTATCCACTGAGAAGTGTTTGCTTGAGGAGAACTGGCAGCAAAGAAGGAACATTTCCCCACAGCATGAAGCCCATGACATACTCTTTCTCACTTAACGTCAAAATGTGTTATAAGCATATTCAGCCACAGTGTCAGGGAGAGTTTTCCAACAGGCATTTCAAAGCCTTATCTCAATGTTATAGGCCGAGCTGGTTTGCATGAAAACTTGAGGGGATCATTCTGTTAGGAATGGGGTACACTCCCAACACCCCCACATGCTGAGGGCTTCACAGTAGCCAACATGAGAATAAACAGCCACAGTGACAGACACTAGGTTGAGGCAGCCCGTCACTCAGACACCGGCTTTGATGACTAGCACGGGAGCAGCTTCTGTAGAGCCCCAGGTAGACAGTGCGCATCTCTGGAGAGGAGCTAGAGACAGAGAGCCAAGCAGGACACGGCAGAGCTGCCCTGACCAGACAGAATGTGCCACTCCACCCCGCCCCCCCTGAGCTCACTAAAGCTTGGCACCCAAATGGGGTATTGGTGTAAGTCTTAGGAGACTTAGAAGCTTTCGCGGGCTGAAAGGTTTTTGTTTTGCTTTTTTGTTTGTTTTTAAGATTCATTTTTAACTATGTATGTATATGAGTCTTTGTGAGGCTATGTGCACATGTCTGCATGTGTCTGTGGAGGAGGTCCTTGGAGCTGGGAGTTACTGGAAGTTATGGACCTGCTGCCATGGGTTCTGGGAACTAAACTCTCGTCCTGGTGTCCTGCCTTGTAGGATAAGTGAGGGCACCGTCTTGCTGCTCTGTACCCACCCACGGTTCCCAGTTTCACAGGTCATTAGTATAAAAATGTAGAAAGCCTGTAAACACACGGATGTGGCATCTGCAGGTATGCCAGGCTCTCATGATATGGCCCCAGAGGCGGGGCAGCCAGAGCTAGGGACAGCTGCCCTGTCGCCCTGCTGCCCAAACACAGTTATGTTGGCACTTGTGAAATCCTCATATTTAAATTAATGCTATAGAGATCAGGGCTATTGGTTTTTTTTTTTTTTTAATGTTTTCTTTTTCTGATTATGAGGTTGCTGTTCAGAGCTCCAGCTGCAGAGAAAGCGATGACTCTCCTGACCTGCACAGGCCCCGACATGCACACAGCACACAGACATACACTCAGGCACACACAAATATACATAAAGTTAAGTACATCAATATCTTAAATTGTTGTTGGTAAGACATATGAATGAAAAATATTAAATATATAGTATAGGAAATAAAGAAACTATTTCAATGTGTAGTCTTCCATATAGTTACATGTTGCTAAATCATTTGTAAGTGCTTTATTATTCTTAAGAATATAAAAATGAGGGCTAGAGAGATGGCTCAGAGGTTAAGAGCACTGGCTGCTCTTCCAAAGGTCCTGAGTTCAATTCCCAGCAACCACATGGTGGCTCATAACAACCATCTACAATGAGATCTTGTGCCCTCTTCTGGCATGCAGATGTACATGCAGGCAGAGTACTGTATGCATAATAAATAAATCTTAGTATATATGTAAATGAGCTACTACATAGACTATGTATATATAGTATATATAGTATTAGACACATTCACAACGCATCTGTCTGTTTTGGCATTCTTATCAAAATGTATTAGACATATTCTCATTGATAACAAAATTTAAATCAAAGAACTTATGGCTACATTGTCAATATTAATATAAAAATTACATTGTAATATACATTTATAAAACATATATCTATATAACTAATTAAGTAGATGCTAAATTAATGCACAAGGTAGATTAATTATCTACTTAGGATTAAACTAAACTTTCCTGCTCTTTGCTGACTTTTGTTGTTTTGAGGCAGGGTCTCACTATGTACCCTGACTGGTCTAGAACTCACCTTGTAGACCAGGCTGGCCTCCAGCTCTAGAGCTGTAAAAGACTGTGCCGCCACTCCCAGCTCTTTGGTGGCTTTTTATTTTGAAATAATTGCAGATATACATGTTTGCAAAGAACTGCACAGCAACTCATGTAAATGCTACTTACATAAGGATGGGAAGGCATCACAACCAAGAGGCTGGCATGCCTAGGAGCTGCCACATGTGTGCCAGGCTCATGACTACATAAGGTTGTATGAGGCTGTCTGTGGTTCCAGGGGATGTTAGTACATCTGTAGCTTTGTATGACCAGAAACATACCAAAAAGTCTCCAAAGCAACAGCTTCATCAATTGTCCCCAGAGTCACGGCTATTCCCACCCATGGCCCAGACCCCTGTCAATCAGACACTGCCACGCTCTCTACCTCTGCTGTGTCAGGTCTGGGATGTGACTTAAGTGGAACCTCTCAGCTGTATAATCTTGAAACAGTTTTTTTTCCTTCTGTAATTTCCTTGATCATCATCCAAATTGTTGTTTGGAGCAGCAATTGTTTCTTATTACTTATGAAAAGTTTTCTATATTATGAATGAACCGCAGGATACTCATTCACACAACAGCAATCCATTTAAACGGCTTCCAGCTTGGGGGCTACTGTCAACAAAGTTGTGTGAATATGCATGTACAATGTTATAAAAAGCTTGAATTGCTGTCTTTCAGACTGTTTTGTAGAGATTTGGGGAAGAACTTGCATGTTAAAAGTAAAGAAATGAACTTACAGATCTTAAACGGAGTTTGTGTATTTATACCCTACAGCAATCCAAAAAAAAACGTGTGCATAATAGACAGAAAGCTTTTGGTTGGTATGAAAACACCTTCACAAATTATCAGTGTAGGTAACAAGAACAGGCATCACTGGCACGTAGAATCTTTATGTGGCCAGTCACACTGAGCTTCTAAAACTCACTGTCTGGAGTTATTGGGGTGAGAGAAGCGTCCCTCAACATAACAACCACTTTGCTTTTACAGTTTATGTTCAAAACATGGCCAGTGGAAGGCAGAGGATGGGTGCTGGCTGCTTCGGAAACTGATGCTAGACTAGAAAGTGTGGGTTTGAACTCATCCTGACCTTGCAGAGGGACTAAATACCTCGGACCAGTGACCTAAGGAAGGCATCAGTACTGGGCAGTGGCGGCTCACCAAGGTCTAAGAGCTTTGGGTCAGTGAGCAGGGAAGGCAGGAGCCGTAGGTGCCCGCCCCAGGCTTACACTTCCGTTTACTTAGCTCGGAGGCGTACCACTTTGCTCATTTAATTTTTAAATGAACTAGTACTAGGAGAATCTTTGAGTTCCTCCACTTGTCCAATAAACAACAGAAGCTGAGGCAGAGGGATGAAAGAGCCGGACTTTATCAGTCAGAGAATAACATGGGCCTTGCAAGTGGTGTGTGCGGGCGCAATGGTGTGAGAAGTGTGACCTTCTTGTGTGTGGTACGGCTGGGCAGGCAGGCAGTGCATGCCTCTGTAAGAAACCTAAGACGTCCCCAAAGCGTCTGCTTGGCAGGTCACAAAGAGTTCTCAGTGCATTTAAGGCAACTTCACATTTCAGCATCAGTGTAAGTACGGTTTCCCGTTGATGACTTGAGATAGAACAAGCACAAAACTATCATTTTCATCGAAATGATAATGTATAATTCATTGAATAAAAATATATTGCAAACATACTTTTAAATGGTAGGATTAAAAATCGCAATAACGGGGAGCAATTGTCCACGACTTGTTGGTGTTTCTGCTTGCTTTCAGAGATGGCTGAGGCTCTGGTTTCCCTAGTGTGGTGTGTGTGTGTGTGTGTGTGTGTGTGTGTGTGTGTGTGTGTGTGTG
>OU015752.1:52425843-52481935 GCA_907169655.1 Acomys percivali | reverse complement strand
ACTCTTACCACATCCACAGCCCACTCTTACCACATCCACAGCCCACTCTTACCACAACCACAGCCTACTCTTACCACAACCACAGCCCACTCTTATGACATCCACAGCCCACTCTTACCACATCCACAGCTTACTCTTACCACATCCACAGCCCACTCTTAGGACATCCATAGCCTACTCTTATGACATTCACAGCCCACTCTTAGGACATCCACAGCCTACTCTTATGAAATTCACAGCCCACTCTTAGCACATCCACAGCCTACTCTTAGCACATCCACAGCCCACTCTTACCACATCCACAGCCCACTCTTACGACACTCCAGCCAGGGGCTTGACCTGACAGATCATCTAAAAACACTTTCCATCCCACTTGATTTTGAACTTCTTGCATCTCCTAGTCTCTCAGTTTACATTACTGACCCTGGATGTGATTTCCATGCGTCAGTGTGTCTGCCCTTATGCATATGTGTTCTGTGGAAGAAGGCACCCTGTCTGGCTTCCTGCTGCATTTGTCTTGGTAAAAACAATTCTTGGCATATGCAACATCATCAACAGATATTTGCTTGATGGATGAAATTAAGATCAGGCATTCATTCTGAGTTGGATAACAAGCTTAAAATAAGGGGGTCCTGCAAGTGCACAGGTTTTCCCCCCCATTCTTTTTGAGTTATAACCAAACATCTCTGCAACAGCAAAGGGGAACGCCAGATTTTGTTCCATGAGAGATGGAGCCTGGGTGGTGACTCAGAAGTCAGGGAAATAAACCAACCTCTACACAACAAAAAGAAAGAAGGAGTCATAGCAACAATGGAAGAAGACCCGCCCTTCACCCTGCCAATCGGAGCAGGAGCTAAGAGAGGCATAAATGCGCTGGAGATCAGGGACAAGTGCTCAACAGACTGAGCTCAGAGAAGAGACAGGAACAAAGGCTCAATTGTAAGACTAAATTATCTGGTCTTCAACTCCATAGGAGGCTTGAGAAGGAATACAATTAATTACTTGAGTAAACAGGAAGTGCAGGTTGGCAGCTTTCAAAATGGAAAATAAAATGACAGAGACAGTTTGCTGCCTGAACAGTCACCCAAAACTCTCTATAACGCTGGAGCATCATCTTCAGCCTTCCGGCTCAGCTTAATTGTTTAGGGGTTAAGATGTTCTTAGGTCTAGATAGATGTTTTAAGTTGTAGAGATAAGATATGAGAGATACTCATTTACATTCAGAATTTTAGACCCACCAAGATAGGAAAGATGTTTTATTCAAGGTTGCCAAATACAAATAGCCAAAACAGTATGAGTGTAATATTTATATAATTCCTGATTGTTTCATGATTCTTTTTGCTGTATGTAGTTTGTTGTATATATATGTAATAATATAAATGCAGATATAAAAATAAATTTTAAAAATTAAAAAAAAAAGAACAAAGCCTCTGGCTATGAAAACAAAGACTAGGAAACAGTTTTGTTTTTTAAAGAAAAGTAGCAGCATATGGATCCCTCTGTTTTGTACACAGTTGCTAATTCCTTGAAGGCAATTCAGTGTGGTTCAGTCAGCACCCTATTGTTTCTGAACACAACTGTCAAAATCGGGAAAGTATGTATTCCTTCCTTCCTTCCTTCTTTCCTTCCTTCCTTTGTGCTTCTGAAATGTTGCCATAAAATCTGTTTTATATAAAATTATAAAATTTTTTTAAAATACCAGTAAAGACCACCAAAACATGGTTGACTTCAGAAAAAAGCTCTTCTTCTTTGTAATCTATTTCTGCTGGCTGACAAGTTAGAAATTTACCAACTGTTTCTTTTTGACTATTACGTCATGAATGTTTAATGATATATTTGTTTTGTCAAGAAAGGAGCAGCCCACACAACCTGGCTTTCTTGATGTGATAACATTCAACCTATAAAACCTTGAGTAGGAGTTTAAAAATTATGTAAAAATAAATATACTCAAACTATGAACAAAGTAAATAGACTATTCTATTTTAAGATGGGACAAAGTTTTAATGAGACAAAACAAAACAAAACAAAAACAAAAACAAAAAACAAAAACAAAACAAAACAAAAAACCCAACTATATTCCCAACATTTCCCAACAACGTCTATATAAAAGCTATGCTCTTGCAAGAAGTATTTGTGATCTGATGACTCTTTTTCTATAAGCAAACTCGATCTACTCTCCCATGCCATCTCACACCCTCATCACCTTCCATGGTTATTTGAGACATTGCTTTGTTGATTGTCTAGTCACCCCTTACACAGGCCTGTCATGGGGTTCCTTTGGTTCTCACATAGTCATCACTGTCTCTCAGCTCTTGTTTCCTTTGGCATTAACTTTTCCTGATATCTTTTTGCTCTAAATTTTCAAAATTTTCCTCTGAAAAAATTCTTAGCGTCATTCCTCATTGTTGGTGGAGTCTCCATTACCACAGCTTTTCTGATGTATGTGCAGATATGGACTAAATCCACATTACGTACAAGATTGAAAATATGATTGGAAGTTTAGTTGAGTCATGGTACCTAATAATTACCATAAATTATATAAACCCCAAAGAAATGCATAATTTTAAAACTATTGAGCCTACTCTGAGTAGACACCAAACACTTTGTGGGTCTACACAAGACATGAGTTCTGTCATCATTAGGATAACACTGCTGGGGAAATGCAAAAAAATCTCAGAAAACAAGTATTTCAAGTACTACAGGAACACTGGGTTGTCCAGGGAAGAGGAAAGGATTAGCAGAGAGTTTGGATATACATTATTCTATACCTACTGAGATACCAGAAGAACTCAAATTGGATTTCAGTGTTACCAGGTGAAGGTTAAGAAATAGGCCTACAGGAGATAATCTGGCCAGCTGCAAAGAGCCCCACCAGAGATAGCGTTGCCTAGTGACTGACCCGAAGGGTCTCACTCGAGATAGAGTTGATAAGAGACCCAATTTTATGGCCACATTCCTTTCTGCCCACTGGAGATAGGGTTAATAAGAAACCAGACACTTCCCTGAACAAGGTAGTGAACAAAGAGAACACAGAAAGCTAAGCCATGGGTGGTCTTGGCACCTTTTTCTGTAGTTGTCACCTTAGACATTAGACCTCTTTATGTTACTCAGCCAATAGATGCTTGCCAGGCTGGAACTCCCCTGCTTTGGGGCACTGGGAGGGATAGGAACCTATAAATTTACACTCAGCTCAGACTTTTGAGGCTCTTTCTGGATACCACTGTGTTGGTGACTGGTCAGAGCCCGGCTTGGCTCGAGGCAATTAAAGGTCCTCATGTGTATTGCATTGGTATCGAGTCTTGGTGGTGGTCTTTTAGGGGGTGTCTCACGATCTGGGCACAGCACTACTGTCATGTGTTTTTTAAGCACACCAAGAAGCTAGCTATGGAATTGAGGACATGCTCTCATCTCTTCAAACCCAATGGTGTTTGCCTCAGGGTGACTTCCAAGGTCCCTGGGCTGGAGATGTGCTGGGACCCCAATTATGTGACACGGTGGCAAAATAACATCAAAACTGGCCAAGAGCAAAAACACAGTACACTTGAAAACATAGAGGAGGTAAGCCTTTCCCAACATGGGTTACTATGTCTGATACAATGATAGGAAAACACCTGCAATGGAAACGGAATGTCAAATGCTCACTGTGGAGAGAACGCTCAACCAAGAACACCAGGTAACACCGTCAACTCCTCCAGTCAACTCCTGCTAGCTGTTCTGAGCCTGCAGTAGATGGTGTTTTCCTTGTTTCGTTGTTTGTTCGTTTGTTTAAACTCTGGTTTCTCTAATGTTGGACTCTGTAAAATCCTTATATGACGATGTTTGACTACCAGCTGCTTCTCTATGGTGCTTCCTTCCTTTTCTTTTCTTATGCTTCTGTATAATTAATAAACTCACTCTCCCAAAACCTATAATAATACAGTTAGCTACACTTTATAGAACAGACAAAATCCAGAGACCACTCTGGACCAAAAGGATTAGGGCCAAGAGAAAACAAAGGGATACCCGAAGGAGTAGCACAGTGAAATTTAAGCTGAATTTGAGTTAAGAAGCACAGGTAGGCAGATCAAAATTGACACAAGTATCTTCTCTGATTTATAGTTGTATATCTATTTCTATTCTTAATTTTTTTGCTTGTGAGTAGATTTAAATAAATATACAAATTACACACACACATATACAGTAAGTTTTGCATATAAAAATATGTGTATTCTAAGTGAGGAAATCTACATTGAAGGACAAAGAGTTAGAGGAGTAATTCCTTAGCTGTGAACACTCTTCCTGTGTGGACAATGAGGAGGGTGGTGTCAGGCACACGTGGGGGTGGACGCCTCATGAGGAGGGCAGTGTAGGACACACACGATGCCTCATCTATGCTCTACATGAGCTTTCTCACCCGGTGTTGTTGAGAAACACAAAGCTTTCTGGTCTTTTACTCACTGCGTGTCACTTTGTTCCTTTCTCTGGCAGCTTTTAGCGTCAGCCACCCACCACAAATGGCTTGGCCTCCCTCAGTAATGCATCTAAGAAAGGGATGATTTTTCACTATGGCAAGAAGGTCTCTGGGCGTCCCTCACTGTGAGCCCTTCCCTCTCTTCCCAGTAGGCTTCAGTGGCAGAAGGAAAGCCGGCTGTGAATCAGGTAGGGGAGACTTGAGCAAAAAACGCTCTCCTCTACCCCCAACAACAGGCCAACTATAATTTCTAAGGTATAATTTAGTGAGATGTGTGTGATCTAGTTCTATGCAGTGACGGCTTTTGTGTTCTTGGTTGTGTTATGAATGGGGATGAGACGTGGCACAAAAGACCCACTAACAGGATGAAAGCAAACAGACAAACAAATAAGCAGCAACAAAAAGTAGCAACTCAGACTTGGAATCCATTATGACGGCTTAAGGAGTAAACACTTTATGCAAGCCCTCATTGTGACCATTGCAGACCTGCGTCAGAGGCACCTCAGTGCAGAAAACTTCTCAGCAGATTCACAGGGCAGGCAGATGAGGCTCTCCCTGGTATGCCCGGCACCTTTCTCTTCCTTTTCCATTTCAGGAGGATAGTCACAGAAAAGAATTGTCCTGAAGAGTCTTCATTCTTTATCCTATCTTTGTTTGAGGGACACCTAGTTTGTTTCCAGATCCTGGCTATTACAAATAAAGCTGCTATGAACATAGTTGAGCAAATGCCCTTGTTGTATGGTGGAGCATCCTTCGGGTATATGTGCAGGAGTGGTATAGCTGGCTCTTAAGGTAGAATTATGCCCAATTTTCAGAGAAAGCACCAGGTTGACTTCCAAAGTGCTTGTACAAGTTTGCACTCCCACCAGCAATGGACGAGTGTTCACCTTTCTCCACATCTTCGGTAGCATGTGCTCGTCACTTGGGTTTTTTATCTTAGCCATTATGACGGGTGCTGTAAGCCTAGACCCCCTGTTCAGACACAGCCAATGGACAGCTCATTCTCCATGGTTGTGGGGAGAGCAGGGAACTGCCTCTGACATGAGCTGTAGGGCTCTCGATTTGATCACTTGGTGGGGAGACCCGGCAACACACAGAGGATGAGGAAGCAGGCTATACAGATAAGACCCAATAGGCTGTGGTCATATAGTGGAGGAAGATGTCCCCTTCTGTCAGAGGTCTAGGGGAGGGGAAGAGGGAGGAAGAGGGTGGAAGAGGGAAAGAGGGAACAGGAAGAAACAAGCTAGGGGATAACATTCAGGATATAATCTGAATAAATTATAATGAATCAAAAATTTTAAAAAGAGTCTTCATTCTAAGGGGTCTCTCTTACTCAAGGAAGACTAAGCCTCTTAACCTGACATGACATAATGAATATTTTTGCAAGATTCGAACTTCAGGAAACAGCAAGAGATTTACAAGTGAGTCTTGTGTGATTGTCCATCCTGTAGGAGAGCAAACGTGTGGCTGTATCACCCATCCATGGCAGCCTGTGTTCTTAAGTGTCACTCTGCCTAGTGCCTGTGGCCTGTCTCCTACCCCATGACTTCCTCTTTTCTTATCCTGTTCTCTGACTCCTACTTGGAGAGAAAGGTTTTCTACTTCTCCACCCAAGAAGGAAATAGTTTCCCTAATGTCCCTCTGTCTTCACGCGAACAGACCGAACAGCAGGTCCAACTTCAAACAAACAAACAGATTAGTGTTTAAAAATGTACCAGATCCTATGAATTCACCAATAGACAACCCTCCCTTGCTTGTTTTTAAAAGAGCTAAACACACAAATGAACACACGCATTTATATGTATATTAGTCAATGACACACAGGAATAAAAAACGCCAGTGAAATAATCACTTGTGAAGTCAAGATAAACATATACAAAGTAAAGAAGAAAATTATACAGATCCCACACTATTTAAGAGTCTGGTGGCAGCTGTTCTAAATATCAAGTTGCCTAAAACTGCTACTTAAAAGCCAGGTGCTTGCAAGTTGATTATTGTAAGTATTTTGACACTGAGTGGTCTCAACGAATAATTTGTTTTCCCTCTAAACCTTGGGTTTGAAATCTCTGCATTTCCCATCGCTTAACCCACTGATGCTGCAGTTTAACATCTTGAGTTAAATCTCAAGGAAGCATTGATGAACGCGTCAGATGGGACTGGGAGTTAGACTAGGCCTTTAAATCACTGCCCCACAGAACGTCCAGTGTGAGGCTTTTCTGTGTTCACAGTATTAGATAATATTAGGTCATGGCAGTTGTTAACGGCCTGTCATGCAAGTTAGCTGCTTGTGCCTTTCATTATGGCAGTGGGCTGGTCCACTCCTACAACAGCAAGTGTCTGTTCTCTGGTGTCTGCTCAGTTAGCTGTACCCGAGAGTGCTATGACGTGCATCTGCCCTCTGACATAGTCCTGTGCGTGATGTCGGAGGACCTTTCTTCCAGTACATCTTATGACCACAGTGAGGAGGATTATTATCATTAACACTATCTAAATTTAGAGTACCAGTTCTTGGCTGCCTGCCTGCCTGCCTGTCTGTCTGTCTGTCTGTCTGACTGTCTGTCTTTCTATCTATCTATTATCTATCTCTATTATCTATCTATCTCTATCATCTGTCTATCTATCTATCTATCTATCTATCTATCTATCTATCTATCTCTATCATCTATCTCTATCTTCTATCTATCATCTATCTCTATCATCTATCTATCTATCATCTATCTATCTCTATCATCTATCTCTATCTTCTATCTATCATCTATCTCTATCATCTATCTATCTATCTATCTATCTATCTATCATCTATCTATCTATTATCTATCTCTAATATCTATCTCTACCTTCTATCTATCTATCCATCCATCTACCTATCTATCTCTCTATCTATCTGCCTGTCTATCTATCCACTTTACATCCTGATCACAGTCCCTTCCCTCCTCTCCTCCTGGTACCATCCCCTCATCCTCTTCCCCTTACTCCTCCTCCCCTACTCCTCAGATAAATGGAGTCTCCCCCAACTGACATCATCACATCAAGTCACACCAGGACTGAATGCATCTTCTTCCCCTGTGGTCCGTGAGGCAGTGCCGCTAGGGTGAAGTGATCTAACAGCAGGCAACAGAGTCCCTGTCAGAGACAGCCCCTGCCTCTACTCCTTGAGGGTCCACATGAAGACCAACCTACCCATTGGCTATGTATGTGGGGGGCCTAGGTCGGTCCATGCATGGTCCTTGGTTGGTGCATCAGTCTCCACAAGCCTCCCTGGAGGGCACTGATTCTAAAGGACCTACTTCCCACTTCCTGCTGAGTATTTTTAAATAATTAAAAATAACTTATATCCACTGTGCTTTATTTGGCACAGACAATTCTCATTGTGAGGCTATTAAAATAGAAGTTGGACTACAGGAAAATTGATAAAACTGTGATCCAAACTTATTTATACTTCAAAGACCTAACCAGTTAACTATTACAGCACCTATCCCCATATATATTATATAATATATATTAAAATACATATATTTACAAAATAAATATATATATATTAATTATTCATCCTAAGCCCCATACTTATCTTTCATCAAAAAGATTCTTAATAATCAAGTCTTAAACCAAATAAAAATATCTTTTTTTTTATTCTGAAGATAGATACAAATAAACTTTAGAAACTACTAGAGGCCAATGTCTGGTCCTTTGACTCTATGAAATCTTGAGAAAGATTTACTAATCTTTAAGCAGACAGACAGACCAACCTGGACCAGTGGGGCAAGTTGAGCAAATAAGATATGCTCTGAAAACCCACATGTCCAACAAGGGAAATACAAAACTTGATTAATCTTATAAGAAATGTGAGGTTTACCTCTCAGCCAAAAATTTTACCTCAAGAGCAAGCAAATGACTGTCAGCTTTCTCAAGATTTCACGGAGCCACAGGAGCAGACATTGGCCTTTTGTCTACCTGCAGGAAAGATGAGTTATTGGATGAGATCGCAGAGACGATGCTCAGATCTATTCATCTACGCTCAGCCTCTGCACAGTGGCTCCACTCTGGGAAATTACTACCCATTCATCATCACCTACTTCCTGCTTGCAGGGGCCTCATAACCCAGCTGACAGCCCCTGCCATCTGTTCTGGGATAATAGTCAAGGAGAATAAATACCCAGGAACAACAAAGCATCACTTTCTGTGTTTATTTTTTTTCTGTCATTACCACATACTGACATCATAAACACTCTGCATGGTATTTAATTAATTTAATCACTGACTTCACAAAATCCACTCTGTCGGGGACAATATCAATCCTCTGAAATCTCAGGCAAAGCGTGTATTCAATTACTCCGATGCATATGTTTAGCACTAGAATGCTTGTCCATGATGGAAGTGAGATTCAAATAGCGCTCTGAAGCATTAATGAAGAAAGTTGAAGATCTTCAAGGACACAACCACCCCAGGTGGTGACAAGGACAGAGTGGAGTGTTTCCATGTACTTTGTACTTACTGAGATGTACTTTTTTTTTAAAAGATTTATTTTATTATTATGTATACAGTGCTCTGCCTGCATGTACCCCTGCAAGCCAGAAGAGGGCATCGGATCACATTACAGATGGTTGTGAGCCACCATGTGGTTGCTGGGAATTGAACTCAGGACCTCTGGAGGAGCAGTCAGTGCCCTTAACCTCTGAGCCATCTCTCCAGCCCTAGGGATGTACTTTTAAATGTAACACACAGAGATGCCTTCACTTGGGGATCTTGTTTACAGAGTCCGGCCAAGGCTGAAGTTACGGTACACACTAGACATGGGCAAGCACCATCATCACATGTGAGGAAGACGCCTCAAGGTATTTCCATGCTACACAGGCTCCTGCCACTCACACCGGACTGTTCCCAACACTCCATGGTGCTGACTGTGGGGCCTAGACTCTATGGTCAGAGAAAAACATGGCTTAGGCTTATGAATCGACAAATAAATAAATCACTGTGGTGGAAAAAGAAATGAAGTCCTTTATGTTTGCTGAGACTCATGCTATGCTAATGTACTTCTAGAAACACATGGGTTAGAGACAGGTCAAAGGAATCTCTTAAAACTCTTCCATTTGAAAAAACTAATAAAGGATTTTTAAAGATATATTCTTAATTATGTGTATATATGTGGAGAAGTTACATGCACATGGATACAGCTACCATGGAGACCAAAAGAGAAAGAATTAATCCTCTAGAGCTGATGGTGAGCCACCAGCTTGCATGCTGGGAACTGAACTCTGGCCTTCTGTGTGAGAGCACATGTTCTCAGCCACAGAGTCACCTTCCCAACACACACACACACACACACACACACATATATATATATATATAATTAAATATAAATTAATTAAATTTAATATGTATATTAAATTCAGCTCAGATTTTTGTTCCTGAATACAACCATCTTTTCATGGAGATAGTCTCCGGTCCATCTCTGGGTATCAAAATCCACCTACTCAGGTCTGTTTTATAAGACGGTGTAATATATACATATAACCAACACGCAGGCATACCAGATTACTTACAACTCCCAACACAAGGTAAATAAAGGAATGGTGCTTTACAGAACAATCATAAGGAAAGTGTACGTATATGTGTAGTACGCACTGGTTGACTCTGCAGTCATGAAACCCGTGTATGCAGAGGATGTATGCAAAGGATGTAGGCAGAGGCTGGACACATCTGGGTCCTTCTGAGAACGTGCACTGGTCACCACCGAGAGATATGCCCAGGATTCATGCACGTGTCAGATAACTGAGGTTAGTCAGACTTTAAACTGTTCTCCCAGTGGCTCTGAGGGCTAAGATGGCAGAATGCGCCACGAAGGAGACATATCACAAGGCTTATAAAATCATCCGTGTACATGGCTCCTCTGACTCTGATGTGGATTCTGTGAGAACAGTGGCCTCGAAAGTGAGGCAGTTCAAAAATCAATACCCGGTCTCCAAGGAGGATCAATCTGACAACAGATAAAACACCCCAGCTGCCAGGCTGGCCTGGTCACTGGCAGTCCTTCCCAGCTTCCCTGCACTGTGATTTTACCTCTCTATGCTGCAGAGAAAAATAACATTAAAATACGAATGTCACCTTAGAGATGGTAATTGTCACCATAAGCTCAGTTTACTTCTTTGACCTGGGCAGAACGGAATGAAAAAGGGGATGAAAGGAACAATGGTGACAGACCAGGCAGTTTTATCAGGAGATTGGAGAAAGCGATGCATTTGAGTCTGGTGTGAAGGGGCCATCCGCAACGGCAAAAAAAAAATTAGTCTGGGGTCCAGAATTTCCCAGAACTTTGCCTGCGAGTGAAGGAGACATATATGTTCTGGCCTAGTGCCTTTCTTGATTTTTATTAACAATATTGTCAGCCTAGTTTTCATTTTCAGTAGGAAGACTATGGTATGAGCAGAAGAGAACTGTTCGGAACCTTGCTCCAGTGCATCCTAATGGGCTGCTGCTAACCCCACGGAAGACCACCTATGTCGCTCTCCTCGGTAGCTCTGTGTGTGAATGTAAGAATGAATTAAGCCTTGAACGTCTTCAGGTGGTTTTCTTGATTTATCACAATATAAATTTCAGATATTTACTTGATTAATAAGATAGTGCTCATCCACCAAGGGCTTTCCCCCACTTCTTTCCTCTCATGTCTCAACTCTGCCCGGGAACATCCCAACGCATCTATAGAGGACACTCCTGACAGACATCCACTTTAGTGGAGAACGAAGCCTACAGAGGCTTAACAGAAATTAATTCATCAAACAAATTAATGACCTACATTACTTTAGGCAATTTTGAGTCCCTCTCTTGATCTAATATGACTGTGTGTGTATGTGGTACATGAGTTGAGAAACATTACCATGGCAACCGTAAAAGACTCAGGCCATAAAGCAAACCCTGGGGATGGGAAAACAGATTATTCATGCCAATGAAAACAACAACAACAACAACAACACAAACCAAGGCAGGCAGGCCAAGCCCTGAGATACAACGACTTCACCTTAGGGGAGGTGAGAGAGAATCAGCAAAGAACCACGGGACTGGCCATTTCTGTGTCTTGATGAGCACTGTTTCATACCTATAAACCTGTTACTCATAAGTAGAAAAACAAAAGCCAATGTCATTAAACTCTGCTGGATAACCTCTGCTGCGTCACCTTTTAAACATCCGGCTGCATAGATTGTGGAGGAAAAAAATACCCTTTTCATTTTGGCCTTTCCTTGCATTGGGAACCTGACAAAAGCACTCTGCACGTAACAAGACTGAATTAACTGCATTTCTGGGAGGAGTGGATGAAAAGAAGACGATCCCTGAGCTTCTGAACCTTTGCAAATGGCATTTTACAACTTGATATCATTGGAAGAAATAATGTGTTTAGAAATGCCGAAGCGATCAACGTAATCAAAGGTGAGCAAATATTACTTCTCCAAATAATTAAACCACTATCCACTTTAATTGAAAAATTGCCTAAACTCTTCAATACAGGAAATGGTAAACATAATACTGCCAAGATATTTTGGACCAAGGCTTTATCCCTGGCTTCTCTCTGTTTGGGGAGTCGTGTGTGTGTAATGAAATGTCAGCAATCAAGAGTCAAATGGCAGCTTATGAATTATACAAATTGCTGTTTATCTATTCCTATCCTTTCTGCTTCGCAACATGTTCTATGAACCTGGCTCAATGGAAACCATCACAAAAATCTGGGGATAAATGTAAATGTACTATTTTCACCACAATCAAAATTTTAGTTACGTTTCCAGGTCACAAGAAAAGCCAGAGACAAATTTTAGCTGTCTGGATATTTTTGTTAGCATTTAATAAATAGGAAGTAGTAAATACTTTTTTTTTTCTGTAAAAGCTCACATGAGAAGGTGAATTTCGAAGCATTTTGTAATTTCATATCTCCTGAATAATCAACAATGACATATTTTGTTAAGTATACTAAAGGTTAACATTTCATTTCATAGATATATTTCAATACTTAAACTAATCCATATCTTTCTCTTATTCCCTTTTTCTTTTTATTTATTTATGACAGGGCCTTGTAGCCCAAACTGCCCAGAAACTCTCAATCATCCTGCCCTGTTTTCCTGAGCATTGAGATTACTGTTGGACCATCATGCCTGACTGGTGAGTACATCTTTTGGATAAGTAATTTAACCAAGAGATTTCCCCCTGTACATTAACTAATAGCTTACATTAGTCTCCAAGCCTTAAATTAATTTTGCATGAGCTCAACTGCCATTGTTTAGTTTTCATAACATTTCATACGAATCCCTCTGAATTATATGTAATTAGGCTGCGATTGTGATACAAAACATGGAAATGAAAATATTTCCAAAACACAATAACACAGGCACAATTAGATTCTGATTAAATGTGAGATTATCTAGTAAGCTGGAGTGTTCTTCTTCGACTGCCTGGGTTCTCAAGCAAGCTGCTCACTTGCTACAGTCACACTGACGGTGTTTATAGATAGCTTGTTAACGTGTAGAATGGTCAAAGAGGTCACACAGATGCCATTTACAAATAGCTCGTTAACGTGGTCAAATAGGTCGCACATCTACGGCAGCAGGAAAAGTGACATGACCGTGAGAGGGCACTATGGCAGTCAGCTGCCCACCTCTGCCTGTGCCCAGCAGGGACCATGCCATTGTGTCAGTTGAAAGGAACAGCACTGCCTCACGACTTTTCTCTCCCTGTGTTGGCAGAAAAGATGCTAGAAATGTGCCGGGACTGCAAAAGTCACACGAGCACTTTGACAAGTGTTCCAATCACGACAGATATCAGCCCCCCGATACAGTTACCAAAGTGCTTCACCATTATTTGTCATGTGAAGACAGATGTAATGGTTTTGAAATGTTAGGTGAATAGTAAGGATCCCATGAACATTTCAACATCTGCCTTGCAAGGGGAGGATTTTATTCATGTAAGCTACTATTCTTATGGCGAGGAGAAATGATTTCAGTAACATCTCTGTTTCTAAAATGTTTAGGGTAATTTAGAACAGAACACAGCACCCAGGATATTGTTGTGCGGCATTCTGTTGCCTTAAGTATAATTTGCTGAGCAAATCCGTCTGCTGGTTGAAAGAAAATATAGTTGTTTAAATTACAGACTATGACTTAAAGAGTGAACCGCAGGCCTGCCTGCTAATCACCAGGAAAACGTCTGCTTACAACAGTAATGAGTACAGTGAAATATTTTTGCATACTTTTTCAACTCTAAAAATGTTTAGACAAGAGGATTTATGCTTTAAGGTGGCAGAGACATTCGCAAAGGTTAGGGAAAGGCTCAAAGGTTTCCCACAGCCGTCTTAGGTATTTGTACCTCTGTCCTGAGTGGCTAGGATGCATTTTTGTAGCACAGAGTGTGACTTGCTGTTGTCTTACAGCTAAATTCAGTATGTGTCAGCTTCCAGGCTGTAGCATGGCTATTGCTACTGATTTTAGCCAGGTTTCCAGTAAGAACTGAGAGCAAAGAGCAGAGTGGAGAGATGTTTGCAGTTGCCCCAGACAGCTGCCATGCTGCTGAATGACTTAGAGGCGTTAGACAAAGCTATTGACATGTATTTGAGGAATTAGAATGAGACTCCTCCCATGGCACCACAGTAAGCTCAGGTGTAAAATAGTATAGGCTAATTTCAAGAAATACCACCTTTAGACACTGGTGCCTAGGGAAGTGTCTGGCCAGGTCCAGAAATGCAAAGTCGTCTGCAGCTACAGACCAAGGGCCACAGCATTGCTCGGGCTGCTCAAGCTGACCGTCTGGGAGCATTGCACAGAAAGATTCAGCCAGCCAACTCCTTTCTCCAGAGCCACATTTTCCAAAGCTTCCACCAGGGCCCTTCCTTTTGCTCTCTGACTCACTAAACCTGGAGGTGCAGTGGCTAAAGCCTTTCTCGCCAGTGCCTGCATGTGCTCCATAGCTGAGGGAGTAACTCACTGGACTGAACCGTCCACTAATCAGATGGTTGGCATTCTGTAGGAAAATCAAATTTGTAGATGTTCAGTTCCTTACTTTAAAAGAATGACCACCATTGTGTCTGCCTTAGAAAATCCAAAAGCAGGGTTCATAGCTTTTCCCTCTCTCTTTATAAGGAGTTGAGGCACAGGTTTATTTATTTTTTATTCATATGGTTAGACCCTTTAGAAGACTCAAAATCAAAATACATAAAGCAGCGACTTTCTAACACAGATTAGGAGATTTGTTTTAATTTCTTAGTAAAAACATTGCTGATTTTAGGAAAGCATGGGAAGTGCTGCTGTTTAGGAAGTACAGCGCTTATTCTATGATCTCCCTAAGGCCGGGGAAAGAAAACACAGAGAGGGAAGCAGCAGCCTGTCGCTGGGCATGTCATTTACATCCTATGACTTGATTTTAGACATTTAAATCTATGAAAAGGAGTTTATTTTAGAAAGGCCTCGGGCTAGAGAGATGGCTCAGAGGTTAAGAGTATTGTCTGCTCTTCCAGAGGTCCTGAATTCAATTCCCACCACCCACATGGTGGCTTGTAACCATCTATGACACGATCTGGTGCCCTCTTCTGCCATGTAGGTGTACATGCAGATAGAGTACTCATATACATAAAATAAATAAATAAATCTTAAAAAAAAAAAAAGGCCTCTACACCACTTGTAGGGGACCCAATGACAACAGGTAGCCCAGTCCTCAGCTGGAAGGGGCTGATGTTGCTACGGCTTTCCTGCCACCTCTGTTCAGTACACAGATATGTACGTGTAAGTGTGATAATGCTACAAGCAGTAACGACAGCACACCTGCTTTTTCTGGTACTTTAACATACCAGTTTCTACACTCAGCTCTCTCCGTGTGCCTCCTCATACAGAGCACCAAGTGAGCCCTGAGGGCGGTAGAGCATCACTCCAGATCACAGATTTAAAGAGGGAAAAAGTTCAATCATCTACCCAAGGTCGCAGAAGAATGGAGGTGTGAGTTTATCGCAGGCTGCCTTAGAGGCAGGTCTCCACTTTCCTTGTTCTGCCCTAAGGGAATTTGAAAGAGAGACCGCACAAGCCTTCCATTTTCCTGACCGCCTCACATCATATAAACACAACGGATAATTCCCTGTGTTCTCCTTCAACCCAGCTGCTAAGGGCATAGAGTGCTCCTAGACCTGAGCAGTTGATGAAGGAAGCCAGTCTGTGCTGTGAGGCCAGGGTGTCATTGCTACCTCCTGCTAACCACTCTAGGGCTTGGCTTACAGATTCACAGAAAACTAAGCAGGCTAAGACTATTTACTCGGGCCCATTTACTTCCTGGTTAGGACTCTCTGTTTTATGACTTTTTTCTTGTATCTATTAGCTTTACTGTGGTTCTTATTTGTGCACTTTTTAATAAAATGATTTATTTATAAAATGGGATCCTATAAAGGGAAGGCTTCTAAGTAGAACCTTCTTGGAAACCTATTTACATATGACATCGAATGTTCCACCATCTGGAGAGGTGGATTCTTTCTCCATATGGCACATTTCCTGAGAGTCAGATGCAGGTGTCACAGCCTAAACAAGGTGGATCCAGTCACCTCTGCTGAGAAACATCCCTCCACACAGGGAAACACATTTGATGAAGAAAACATTTGCTCAAACATTTTCTAACAGAGAACCTGTTCCCACGCTGGGAAGCTAATGCCTCGCTGCGTATGAACAGGCTAATTCATTCCAAAGACACATGCAGACCTAGCCAGTCTGCACCATTAAAGTCACGACCCGTCAGGGAACGCAGATCCTGCAATGTTTCAATATTAATACCCAAGAATCAAATCTCCAGTGTACCCTGCCCCCCCACCCCATGGAACATAATTCCTCCCTCGTGTACACAGAGCAGATAAAGTATATTTTTAAATGCTCAGAACCACTTGTACAATATAAAGTTGGGAACTTAGGAACTAAGGACTTTGGGATCTCCGCTCTGGATCAAGGGCACATATGGGCTCAGGGACACCACAGAGCTCTCTCTCATTAGTCTGTTTTCCACCTATCAGTCTTAAATTCCTTCACAGATTTTGAGACGACGTATTTGAAGTATCAATAAACAAGAACAAAGTTCCAATTAAAACTATTATTATCTTAATGAAATACTTGTTTTCAAGATGAGCATGCATTGCTTGCATGACTGGCTTGACATTGCCTGGTGTGATGCTCGGTCCCTGAGGAATCCCTGCTTGGGGTTTCATTAAAATAAATTATATCTGTCCTGAAAAATAACGTGATGTATTGGCCATGATTTGTTTTCCTTTCTCAGCTACATAACTTCACTCAATTAACAAGGATGGTGTCTAAGGCTCACTCTGCCCCAATCTGTAACTGGAGGCGACGTGCTCTCCGCTGCTCCGAAGGCTGCCTTTTATGACGTTCAGACTCTAGTTCTTGAGATGTCCTTGGAAAACATGCAGGGAGTCTGCAAGTGCAAAGCAACCCTACAATAAGGATTCTGAGGTGTTTCAACTGAAATAAAGAGTTAAAATGAAGCCATAGTGACCGTACAAATAATAAGATCACTACATAAGCAAACCAGCCTCATCTGGTTTACATATTTGCAGGCACTGGTACAACATAGGAAAAACAGTCTGAGCGTAACATTCAAAAGGCTAAGAATTAAGGAAATGAAAAACCCCAAAACAAAGAATAAAATATGTAGATTTATAAATTAAAAGGCAAAAGAGCATGTGTGTATTATATACATATATACATGCACACACATAATATTCATATGTATATACTAATACATGCCTGTGTATACATACATGTATACACATACATACACATGTATATGTATGTCTATATATTGTTATGATTACAATTATAATTTATATATGTTGCATATTATATATGATTATATATAAGTAATTATATATTTGTACCATCACAGCTGGTCCAAGGCAAAGCAGATGTAGGCTCAGCCTGAAGTTCCGCTCTGTCTGTAGATCAACTATTGTTTTGTTGTTTTTGTTTGTTTATGTACTTGTCATATATTGTGTATATGTGTGTCTTCTTGGCCTCTCCCCCACAGTGATGGTTATGGGATGGAAGTGAGGTCCTCAGGCTTGGAAGCTTTACCATTGAACTCCTTCTACTCTGGACAGGCTGCTGTGCAATACCAGTGTAGAGTGCACGCGTGTCACAAACCCTAGGGTTTCTACACGTCTGTAGCAACTGGGAGCTATTCTAGGTGGTGTGCAGCTTGCACTGTCTAGGATTAGACTTTGGGAAGGGGCTAGCTTGACTTCATGCCCAGTTAGGGGCAGGGACTGTGTTGGTGCCAGCCCAGGTTAAGACGGGTGTGCTGGTTACACGGCGTTTTCACCCACAGGCAGATGTTCAGAGAGGTGGACTGACGGGAAGAAACAAAACAGAGGGTTAAAATGCACCACGTCTGCAATGGCAACGTTCTCAGGTATGGATCCCTGAGCTGTGCCGATTTTCGTGTTGTATTTTGTGTAATTATTTCACCTTCTTATCTTCCATTATATGTAACAGGTCTTTATAAACAAACAAATCTGGCAGGCCTATCCCAGCTAAGGGGAGGGAGAGAAGGGAAGGCAGGTTCATGTAGAGTTTTGTAAAACAAGCGCGACCTCTTGACGATGGTGACAGCAAAGCGGTGAAGCTGAAGTGGAAAACAACATGAGTCTCCTCAGAAGCTAAAGAGGGAGAGTTCCTATGCCGTGCAGGAGCCACACGCTGGGCATGTGTGAAAACAAAGTGAAGGTGACGTCTGTCAGAGTGCAGAGACAGCCATGCCTAATGCAGCGTTAGTCACAATGGAGAAGGGATGGGCAAAATTAAACGTCCACTTACAGATGGACACGCAAAGGAAACATTATGCAGGCACTAAAAGGAAATCTGGTCATATGTCCAAAAATAGGGTGGTCCTTGAGAATGCTCTGCTTACTGAAATAAGTCATGCACAGGAGGCAAACAGTGTATGAGCTGCACTTATGTGGAAAATACCCAGAAACTGAAAGAATTCTGGCTGACGGGGCCTGTGAAGAGGGGAGGGCTAAGCTCTTTCCAATAATTACAGAGTTTAAGTCTCCAAGATTAAAATCACCCACAACTCTTGGTGGATAACCATTTACATATGATCAATGTCATAGTCATGGACACACTAAACATGAAAAGGGTGTGGGCTTTCCTGGGCAGGAAGACCCTTGAAAGGTACATCGAGCTAAATAGACTGTGCTCCCGGCTGGTCATCATGCAAGAAGTGAAGGCCTGATGAGAATGCAGACGCTGAGTGACAAAGGACATCTGATATGGAATATCTGGGATATTTACCTTTTCTGGCCTATGGCTAAAGAAGAAATGTTGACTGGTTTGTCCTTAAGCATACTTTCTTTCAGTGATTTATCTTATTTGTTACATGTATGTGCCTGTGTGTGCATGTACAAGCATGTGCCAAGGTGTGTGTGTGTGTGTGTGTGTGTGTGTGCGTGCGTGTGAAGGTTAGAGCATGACTTGCAGGAGTTGGGTCTATCACATGAGTCCCTTGGATAAAATCTGTACTTTCTTTATGTTGCCTTTTCTTTTCTTTTCTTTTTTTTTTTTTGTATTTCTGGCCCTACTTTGCCTATGTCCCTCAAAATCTTTGGAAACACTTAATCCAGGCTGTGAATCAACTTCTATTCATCAACTTAGTATCTCTTGGATCAACTGTTGTCTGGGAGGCTTACTACCTCCTTCTGCTGACCTAGGCATAGTTATGGAAGCTTCTAGCCTCTGTACAATGTAACCTAGGCCTAGAGTGTTTCTGAGACTCACTGCTTAGTAAGCTCATCCTTACTTGTTCTTTCTGAGCTCTGGGCTGACTGGTTCAACTCAACTGTTCTGGCTCAAACTTTTATCTCAGCTGATTTATTTAATCTGTCTTCTCTCTCAGCCTGGAATTGCCCTGCTTAGCCTCAAACTAACTTGGCAATCTGCTCTCATTTTCTGGCTTCTTCTCATCTTCTGGATCATGTCATCTTCACCTGCGTTCTCTCTCTGCAACCCATCTCTTTCTTCCTGTCCTGATAAAACTGCCTTTTTCTCCCTCCCCCCCTCCCCCCCCCTCTCTCTCTCTCTCTCTCTCTCTCTCTCTCTCTCTCTCTCTCTCTCTCTCTCCCTCCCTCCCTCCCTCCCTCCCTCCCTCTCTCTCTCTTTGAAAATCTGCCTCTCAAGAAGATTCCCTTTCCTCTCTTCTCCTGAGAGTTGGGTGTATCCTGTTTTGTCAAATCTTATCTGATTCATTACTTTTTCTGGAACCTAGTTAGACACCACCTTCAAACAAGGGTGCTTCCTTCTACAAACTAACTTTACCTTCATTTGGGGTTAGAGACATATACCACCACACCTGGATCTAAGCTTTTCTTTACCTGATGCTTGCTCTATACCAGGCTGGCCTTGAACTCAGATCTGTTTGCCTCTGTCTCCTGGATTAAAGGCTTGTCTGTATTCCAGCCAGATCACACAGACCTAGAAGGTCTTTGTATGTGATCTCTTGCCAGAACAGCCATGTTTTGAATTAGCATTCTTCTACAATCCTTGGCATAGAGTAGGCATTACATAAACATGTTAGAGATAGGTTGAAATAGGTTTCCTTGGAAACAACATGGATTTAATTGGGAATAAAGATATCTCATTGGACAGAAGATGAAGAAGACAAAGCCTATAGGGAGCATATGTCTGTGGGGTGGAGGCTCTGTGTTCATGGTGTCCTTGTGACCTTAAGTTCATTTTTAAGGATGAAATTAAAGTTCTCAGAAAGGTAAAACCTGTGCTAACATTTACACCATCCTTCAGTTATAGGGTCCTGTGCCCCCCCCCTCCACGTTTGTACACGTTCTTATTACAGGCAGGAGGCCTGGAAAGAAAGGACTTGCAGATAGGCTCAGGGCAAGGGACATTTTCACATCACATCAAGTTCAATATATCCGGAGACAAAAATTTCCTTTGTCTAAAAGTAATCAAAGTGACCACTTTAAGCAATGGATAGCTGAGGCACCCCCTCTCTCCTGGCTGGCTTCCATGCTCTGTGAAAGCTTGCCTCTGCCACATCCAGGTTGGTTCAAGATGCTTGTCAGGTCTAGTTCATTAGATGCTATCTTGTAACCAGGACAAAAACTAATTAACTAAACCCACCACTTGAGGCACCAATTTCCTTCTCTTCTGATGGGAAAACTGGAGGCAGAGAGTAAAATACAGACATGGGTTTGAAGAAGAAGGCAGAGACGCCCCTGAAAACAACACTGTTGCCAGGCCGAACTCAACAGCAAGGACCTTTCTCTTCCTTCTTAGTCCAAAGCAAATGTCAGTGTCTGCATTTCACCCACCCTTTGCAGAGCAAATGCCAGACCTGCTGACATATCAGAAGGCACACAGGGTTTGGGTCCGCAGGAACTGGATGGAAGAAAAAAGGACACTCAGTATGAAGCTGCCTGGGGATGCTCCACACCAGAGTGTACCAAGGCGCCCAGTACCACTTCACCCCTGGTCTTATGTCACCATAGATAGAAATGCAGATATAAACGCTAAGTATTGAAAAGTAAAAGCTCTCCTAGGGCGAATTTTCTTTCACAGCTTGGCACTTAGCCATTTTGAAGACTTTGCTTTTAAGCCAAACACAGCAGGGCATATGCAAAAAGAGATTTCTCCAGAAAACATAAATAAATGCATAGTTTTCAAGCTAAAGCAATCACAGATGCATTAGATTTGACATGAGATTTTTTTTTTATCCAAATAATAGCAACTGGACCTTTTATGCCTTAACTCTTGCATTCCTAGTTTTTTAAAGACACATTCTTTGGCGTTTTGTCCGAGTTTAAGTGTAAAAAGAGGAGCCTCACTTCCACCCTGAAAAGTTAGCACAGCTGGGGTAGATCCTCCTCAGTCACTGCCCCAGTGGAACGGGGGTTTCTCTGAACATCTATTGGTTGTGGCCAGCAATCTCCACAGGGAATCATTGGTTACTGATCACCTACGGAAGTGTTACGTAATGTCCTATGCCTTTCTACATCCATGAGGAAGAATACAAATTATTTTCTTTATAACACATGGAGCATAGAGCAGCATATCAAAAGCTTGGTGAGCATTAATTTGGATACGCCTGTGTGTGATGAGAAACAGCACTCTCCATAGTGAACCCCACAGTATACAGGAAATGGCTCCAAAGAGAGAACAACTCATGGAGGCAGGGCCTGGGGACGCCGGCGGTGGCGGGGCATGCTGCAGAGAAAGTACCAGACACAGAAGAGAAGCCAGATAGGAAACATGATGCAGCCTGGCTGGCAGTGACTCAGGCCTAGTACATGGAAACATGGAGGCCGTCACTAGCCTAGCCCAAGGGGAAGCCCTTGTTCTCCTGTTCCTGCACATTCCTCTTTCCTTTCCTTCAGTTTCCCTTCTCAGCGCTCCTACATGCACCCGTCTCCTTTACTTCTGGTTTGACTTTTGATGGATCATACTCTGCCACTAACCAGAGGTTCCGTTCTGTCTGTTGTGATCAACTTCCCTCAAGAACGTTGGGGTGTAGTTCATCCTTGTGATAAATGGAAGGAAAGTACATCTTGTTCTTTTCAATCATTCACTAAGCATCTATTTATTAGGATTCTCAGAATGGTTTTAATAAACAGGAGGCTGGCTCTCAATGCCATGCAGTAGGCACATAACACACGGGCACTGGGAGGATCCTGAGGACGCTGAGTGCAATGGGACATACAACGGATAGACGAGGCAGGCGTAAAGGACAGGACATTATATGGTCAGGAAAACCTCTTCAGTAATAGGTGGGCTTAGTGAGGATCAGAGAAGCCAAGTGAAACCAAACACAGTGTTGCTAACACTCCCAGATGTGCAAAGGTTAGATGCAAACACACACTTTTCAGGCCAGAAAGGAGAATGGCACAAAGCAAGCAGAAGGGTGTGTAGGCGCTGTGGATAGGTGCTGGGCACAGAGGTGTACGTGGGAGAAGCAGCTGCCCAGAACGATGAGACCAGAGCCGGGGTGGAGCTGCCCAGAGCGATGAGACCAGGCTGGCACTCGGTCTGTCAACTCCCCACTTCATAAACAGAGCAGCGTGGTAGAAAGAAGCAACTATCTTTCCTTTTGTGTGTTTATCATTAAGTCATCAGGCACACATCTTTGGCTGAACACTACTCTTTCTGGCAGTCTCTAGTTGGCTTTTGTAGAGCTTCAAAGCAGATTGATCTATAATTGTGATGCTTGAAATCTGATCTGAGGGAAATTTTCCATTAGGCCTTGAAGAAAAGGTGACAGCATTTAGCCAGGGAGCTTATCAGTAAAGCCCCAAAGTACACATTGGGACCAAATGTGACGGTGGACCAGGGAAGAGTCTCAAAAGAATGGCTTGGTCAAATGGGAAACACCCCTGGGAATGAAGACCTGGGGTGCAAAGGAATCTATTATGCTCCAACAGAGATGATCTATATGAAAATTATGTGCCACTGTTTCATCAAGATAGAATAATTGTGTGTCTGTGTGTGTGTGTGTGTGTGTGTGTGTGTGTGTGTGTGAGAGAGAGAGAGAGAGAGAGAGAGAGAGAGAGAGAGAGAGAGATGGAAATTCTGAGTGGGATAGAAAACTCCCAGTCTTATGACTACATAATTAGAAGCACAAGCATCTTTAATGGGTTCCTTACAAACTACAGTATTTCTAGCCCTTATCACTAACAGGATGTCTTTCCTACCCTTCTTTCTGGTGTCTGGGAAAAAATTTCTGTTTCTCTAGCCTCAGCATGACTTTGCCAAATTGGAGAGACCCACATGTTCCCTTGCTACCACCCAAACGCTGGCCGATCAATGGATGTATTTAGCGTGTTGTAAAACCAAACCAATGAACCATAACTGGGCAAAATGGTATTAAATATTAGAAACACTCCAACCCAATCAGATTCTTTTGGCATTCTCATCTGAGAGGATCACATGACATGGAACATTGGTAGCTTCAGTGCAGGGACAACAAAAGGGAAGGCCAGGCATGCACTCTACCGCAAGGCTACACCATTCCACTCCATCACCGTGCCTGAATATGTCTGAGATTTTCAAAACGCTGTTGGTCCATCAGAAGACAAGCCTAGAGTTTCCATATTATAAGTTCTTCCATAGCTGTGTGTCTGTGGGCATCCATCAGGATCTATAGTTCATACAAGGCTCTTCCTCATCTTGAAAGCTCTGTAGCCAACACAGACTATGTGGAATGGGATAGCCTTCAAGTTAGTGGCTATTGACACCTGAAACTCTCCCTGAAACTTCGACAGGCACTTCTTCTTCCTGCACTAAGTTACCGCATTAACACCGCAGTCACTAACTACTCTGCACGTCTCAAGGCCAACGCAGACACTTTGTACTATACGCTACACTTGATAAATAGCTTTGAGTACTATTAATTTTGCTCAAAAGTACAATATTTTCAAGTTCTATTAATATTGCCTGAAAGTACAAGAAGTGCACGTATTTTATGAATGGTAATGCTAAACCTTCTAATCTCTACCAAGAAGCTGCGAATTGAGAGAAATAAGACGTTAAGGGCTGCAAATTGAGAGACATTAAGGAAGTCTGTTTAGTGAACTTGCGAGCTGTGCTTGACGGATGTGAAATTACAAAAGGAGAAGTGTTTGAGTCATCACAGAACTGTCCCAGCAACTGGGGGATGCTCTTCCCGTGCCCGCTGGACCAGTTCCTGTAATATGAGTGTTCAAAAGGTTTTAGCTTTGAAAGTGTCAACATTTTCCTTTTCTGTTGCAGCTGCTAGGACATTACTGAGTGTAATGACCTCTGTTCCTCAGACAAGGACACTTTCCCCCCAGTCTTCCTCAAATTAACTATCTACCTATTTGACATGTCACGTCTGCCAAATATCTATGGGAAAATGCTGGAGGCGCACACCCTGGAAGGATGCTAAGGAGCCCCTGGAAGAGGCAATGACCACCAGAGGGAGAATGTGGGAATTTGGTTCCTGGGGTTCTGCTCAACGCTTTACCAAGTACAACTGAGCCACCTAGGTGTGCGCGCCCCACGTTGCTCCGTGAGTCAACTCTACCACGTCTGGATGAGGATTAGAGTCGACGGGACAATGATGGGATGTGTGCGATGACACATCCGTCCCATTGGAGCAAAAGAATCTGTTCCTGTTTTCTTGGTTCACTTTGGATATTTAGCACAGGCTTTCTCTGTGTAGTTCTGTCTTAGAATTTAATCTATGGACCAGGATGGCCTTGAACTCACAGAGATCGCCTGCCTCTGCCTCCCCAGGGCTGGGGTTAAAGGCGTGCGCCACCACTAATGATGGGGTTTTTCAAGAATCACTATTCTGCTGATTCTCTCTCTTCATTCTCCTGCTCACCTCACAGGTAAGATATCAGAGTGGGGGGAGGGGGAAGGAGGGGGGTACAAAAGAACAGAAAAACTACATGATGCCCTGGAGTGGAGTTTGCCCTAGAGGTGTGTAAATCAACTTGTCTCTATGAACATTTTAATATTTATCTAGCAAACAAGTCTCTGTCCATCAATAAAACCCATTTCAATGCAGATCTAACTTAGATTAATTCATTTATTTATGTTTCATTCTGTGGACAGTGTATGCACAGGAAATAATTCTCTGTAACTATCATAGAAGCCCTGTGGGAGGAGGGGAAATAGGGGTGGTTGATGCCACTCTTGGGGTTTTACTCAAAGTGAGAAAAAATATATATATATATATGATTGATAGCAAATAAAAAAGTAGAGGCATATACTAAAACCTGAACTTCCGGGTGGGCAGAAACTGTTGTCAAGCAGTTGCTTGCAAGGGTGAAGTGGGCTGTAGTTCAAGTTCAGCACAAAGACAGGGTCACCTAGCTCCATGCTGCCTCAGCGGACGCACAGGCGGTTGCAATGACTAACGCACAGACAGAGTCAACTCCACATGACCTCGAGCCAGTCTGCTAATATACTGCTGTTAACACAATTAAGCTGAGGGTTGATGAAACTGTTGATGATTCCCCATCTTGGCTTCTCTGTTATATAACTGCCATTCAGTTAAAGAAAAAAAAAAAAAAAAGCATGACGTTTTTACCTTTCAAAACAGCTTTTTTTTATAGAGGAGTTTTCATGTCAGATCAGTTTGTTTAAGGTGATGTTTACTTTGCCAAAATGAGCTAGAACTCTTTTGGAAACTCATTCTCTCTCTGTCTGTCTATCTGTCTGTCTCATTCTTTCTCTGTCTGTCTGTCTGTCTGTGTCTGTCTGTCTATCTGTCTCTCTCTGTGTCTCTCTGTCTCTGTCTGCCTATCTCTCTGTCTGTCTCTGTCTCTTTGTCTGTGTCCGTCTGTCTGTCTATCTGTCTGTGTCCGTCTGTCTGTCTGTCTGTCTGTCTGTCTGTCTGTCTCTGTCTCTGTCTCTGTCTCTCTGTCTGTCTGTCTGTCTGTCTCTCTCTCTCTCTCTCTCTCTCTCTCTCTCTCTCTCTCTCTCTCTCTCTCACACACACACACACACACACACACACACACACACACACACCTGGGCTACCTCAGCAATTACTATTAGAATTTTGAGAACTTTGAAATTTAACGTTTAAAAAACCCCCTCAATATCTTGTGTGAAATACAAATAAATGCTTTCCAACATAACGGTGCCTTTGTTTTCTGCACACTTTAAGTGATGTACACAGAGCAAGCCGGGAAATACAGAATGTGACCCGCTTGCTGAAAATAAGGAGGACCATTCTATTTGATCCTCTGATAATCACCAGAAAGTTAAGACAGGAAACAGGCGATACCTACTGGCTGTCTAAGCAAAGGCGATGCTGACATATGGGAGAGGCATTTAGGAGAGTCATTGGGGCCAAGATAGGTATTTGTCAGACTCTAGGAGAAAGAAAATAGGATATCTCAGATGGTTCTTAGCTAGTACTTTGCTGAAGATGTAAGTAGAGGGCAAAGGCTTTCAAACAGAAACTGGATGAAAATGCGCACAGAGATGCACATGCATAGTTCATCAATGTGTGCTCATGGCTAACCGAGGTGCACGTGACATTCAACTTATGGGAAACAACTCTGCTGTTAAGCACATTAACTTTGAACAAGCGTGTCGGAAGTGCCATAGACATCCTCCAATCTTTGCTTGAGAATTGCTTAGCGACTGAGAATGCCACAGCATACGCTCTCTGCCTTCGCAGACACGGAGGTCAAGGGCCACACGCTTCCGTGGTGGTCTGGAGTATCTTTCAGGGACGCCGCAGATGAACACAGCTCTGAGTGCAGGGACCTCAGTCATTGCATGGCTTTCAGATGCTGGTGCTGGCATGTGATGGTGCCCTGCCTGGTTAAGGAGGGGGAGGGGACGAGAAACTGGGAGGGGTTTCCAATGGCCCTGAAGATCTAAGCTGCTCATGATAACTCTTGTTTCCCCGAGTGCATGGCATTTCTTGGTAAGGATCTTAGGGAGGAGGAAACTCCTCTCTGTAGTTCTGGAAAACACCACAGGATGTCATCCTGTTTAATGCTCTGCTCATGTGCGTTACTATTTCTTCTGACGTTGATTGTATACACCCTTTTAACCACAGCACAAGACGCAGTGCTCGATGACAAATTTTGGACAGCGACTCATACCTTAGGAATCAAAACGCTTCTAGAAATGACAGATCAAAAGGCATCACTTACACTGTGATTTCTGCTGTTCTCAATCCACCCACCAGCCAGCCAACCCTCTCCTTCTGTGCAGAGTGCGTCACTCACACACACACACACACACACACACACACACACACACACACACATACACAGACATGCAAATGTAAACCTGTGTACATATGAACATGCACACGTATACATACAAATGCCTCCCTGAGCCTAGACACATGATTTAGCTGGTTCACGATGCTATCATGTCCTGGAAGCTTTAAGCTTTGTCACTAATTCAAGGGAATCCCCCTGCTGCCACTGGCTGCTGACTAGTTCATTACAGGGAGATTCATGGAGTGATTTTTTTTTTCTTCTGTAAAACATTCTGATGACAAACCATGGAACAGAAACGGCTAAAACATACAGCTGGGTCTGTTCCTGTCTGAGGCCTCTGAGCTTAGACGGCAGCACCCACACAGCTCTCCTCTTGCTTAAAACTCTTCACACTAGCACTGGGCCGCCCACTGTCCTGCCTGCTCCCTGAGAAGGGAGGGAATTACAGGAAGACAGAACAACGTCATGAAACGATGCCCCAGTTTCGAAGACTCCAGGGAAATGCTGCCTAAGATGCTCAAGACAGAATTAAAACCAACATGTTCAAATGTGCTAAGACATCAGCATTTACAAATCTCTATTGTTACACATAGATTTATGCTGAACAGCCCATTATTTCCCAGCATGCATCAGTCTCCCTGCACGCACATGATTCCCGTCTCCTGTCTGACTCCTGAGTCATTTGCTCTGAGGAATTATTAACTGCCAAAGGCAGACACAGAACTCCCACACAGAGGATCATTTTTTTCTTGCCTTTCAAGATTAAATTTCACTGGTTCCTGATAAGTTGATCCTAACCTATCTCTATGTAGCTTTATGTAGAAACAGTATTAAATTCATCTCTACCCAGAGGCAACACAACTTTAAATTAAAAAGGGGGGGGGGGGGAGTGGGCTATGAAATGCTTTAATAAAAGAGGCTGAATAAAAAATACCCCTATAATTCAGAAAAGATACTTTTCTTAAGTTGGGTAGAAACCATACAGAGACCGGAGAGATAGGACCTGTATAGGACAAATGATGAGCTGCGTCCTAAGGGATAAGGCTCGTTAGCGCAAAGTATACCAGGCTTTATGTTAGGTACACATCAGAGCGCGTCCTGAAGCCCCAGAGGAATAGGCAGACACTGACTACCTTCACAGTCACGGGGCTGGACCTGCATCGCACATGAGGGTCTGACTGGAAAACTATCCCAGAATACCAAGGTTTAGAAATGGCATGCCTCATGGCATAAGTGAGTAGGGTGTGTTTGGCCCAGTGTGTCAGTGTCCATCTCTCCATTGTGGCCTTGAACAGCTCCCCATCCTTCTTCCAGGCTGGGGAACGGTGCTGTTTCCAAAAAAGGCTGATCATCTATGTGCTTTGCACCAGCCACTACGTGACACCAACAAAACCCACTGAAAACGGAAAATTCACTTCTACCTGACACCAAATAACTGTTTTGACTGATTATTTCCTCTGAGCTGACAGGTTGTTTTGGCAATGTAGATACAAGGCTTAGTCAATTTTGTGCATGAATGATACATGAAGCTTCTGTATTCCAGGCAGAAAAAAACTGGAGTTCTTCACCGAATGCTTAAGGCACTTGTCTTTCTCAAAAACAACTCCTCATTCATTGTGTAGATCCTGAAAACCTTTTTTAAAAAAAAAAAAAACCTCATTTATCATGTGTAGGAACGACCCTGCAAAATATTGTCAATGACTATTTGGTAGAGTTCACTAAATCTGATGAGGAAAGCTTTACAAGTTACTCTGAGTTGCTGTTTTGGTCAGTCTGTCTCAACCACACACACCGAACAGCTATTCAATGCAAAGACGTGGCATCTAAGGCTCTTTCTAAATATTTTTTTATTAAATAGAATCAATTTACTGCAAAAAACTCACGAATTCAAAGATCACAGAGCTAGGTTAAAGAAGCCGCTCAAATGCTTGCCCAGTTCCAAAGCGCATGCGTCTGAGTGAACCCCTGCGCAGCTGGGATGGCCTTCTGGGGGCCACAGAACCTCACTCTCCGTAGCATCTTATTCACTTATCCGGCACAAAAAAATGGGGGCAGGGATCACGGCAGAGTTGAAACTGGAAAAAAAAATTAGTTTTCTAGACTCATGTATTACTCTTCACCGCCGGAAGATTGCACATTGCCGTCAGGAAAGGACGGAATCAAGCAGGCCCTTCCCTCCTCCGGCAGCATAAAGAGATTCTAAACGCTGAGTCGAGTGTAACACCTGAGCCCCACACACTCCATCCCACCCCACACTCTGTGAGGATTCCATTTCACAGTGTTGCCAAAAGAGATTGAATCCAAACCTGGAGGCCAAGGTGATTTCTGTCCCCAACTCTGAAATATTTCTAATCTGACTGATTTCGTTGCCACTCTGTGTTCCAGTGAACTCAGGAAAAGTCTTAATTATATGAGAGCTATATCATTACTTCCCCCTGGGGTACGGGAATTAGAGTTATTTTCAAAAATTGCATGAAAGGAAATGAACGCCTTGCGAAGGGCAGCGGCACGGGCTTGACTCTAGTGCAGTCATTTACTGGAATGTATTTTTAAAAAAGAACGGATTTATTGAAGCCTTATTCTTCTTATCGTTATTATTAGGGAACTTTGTGCTGTATCCCACGGCTTTACATGAAGCCAACCCCTCCTCAGGGTTGTTGGCCAGAGGAGGGTTTTAATAGGTGCCACTGAAGCCGCCGTAATGAAGGGGCCTTCATCCCTTTATTTTCTCAGCATGTGAGCAGCAGGAATATAAGCAACCAGGACACGGTGTTCCCGAAAGTGCTTGGAGCGCAATTTCCTATAAAATGTGTATTGTAAAGCCTACACACAAGACTCCGGAACAATGCCACTCAGAAGGTCGCTTGGAACAAAACATCCGGCAGAGTACAACTACAGAGAAGAGCTGTACCCAAGATAGGGTCGTGGAGGTCTATGCTGTCAGCCTTCTCTCCCCATCCACTGGCCAGAGAGAGAGGAGGGAGGGAGGGAGGGGAGAGAGAGAGAGAGAGAGAGAGAGAGAGAGAGAGAGAGAGAGAGAGAACAGCTTCGTGTGGTGCTCTCAGCATAAGTACCTCTCAGATCATCCCTTAATTTTCCTTAAACTCTAGGGTAGTTAAGTTGTTGATTCTAGGTTGTTCTGGAAGGCAAAGCTAAAGGTGTCTTCTGCCTGGAAAGCAGAGAAATGGAAATGTACTGGCTACTGTAAAGTCTATATAGAATCTACATGTGTTATGCAAGTAACATGAGCACATGTATGTGAATCTGGAAGCAGGGATCATACAGAATCACACTCCTATTTCTTCCAACGTTCAAACCCTTCCATTCTCACATGAATCAGCGTTAGCCACGTAACTGCTTTTAAGACTCCATCACGAAACCATGTCACCCCTGTAACAGACACCATCTTCTTAAAGTCAGGTTTTTCACCCGAAAAAGCTCCAGGCCCAGCCATTTGGTGCTGCCAGTCAGCTGGGGCACTGACCCCCTACACTTTGTGTCCTGGACAAGACGTAGCTGACCAAGGCACAATCTATCGCTCTTTCTGTGAGAAACACATTATGTGCCTCCACCTTCTGCTCTGTTTCGCTGGTACCCACCACGGGACACTACTTCTCCACAAAAGGATGCCAAGCAATAAAACATTAGGTTTCTTGTTGTCTGCTGAGTCCTACTTAGAAACGGAGGCCCAGGGCAATCTAGGGAGAAGATTTTAATTCTATTTTGTGTGCTCTCTACCTCTTCTTATTTTGTAGTGTGGAAATGCCTGAGAAATACTTTACCCTTTTTATATTTTATGAAATACCTTTTGCATTATTAAAAGGTGTATTGACTCAATGTCATCACAACTGTACAGCAAATGGAAGGGTGATTAACTAAAGTGAGTTTGCCAGCACACTTTGCATATGAAAAGGTAAACGTTTCTTTTCAGTTGCTGGAGGGCATTCTCAATCGTCTTTTAAAGAGAAATACTGTCAGCTCTAAATAATATCCCAAACATGATTCCAGTCATAACTTCTCTTTCCTCGTGCAGGAAAGAAGCCATTGTCTAAAGAGGCCCCTCTAGCTTGCAAATGTTACTGAAAGAAAACAAAGGAAAACTAAAACCAAAACAGACAGGACCCTGAGTAGCTTTTACACAGACTGCCGAAAAGGATGTCCTTTTGAAAGGGACTTTCATGACTCCTAGGCCTACAAACGACCAGCAGGAAGCAGAACTGAATCCACGGAAACCAGTGTGCACTAAATTTGGCCCATAGAACCAAGGGCCCCGGAGAGAAAAGCCACTCTGGTTATAAGCACTGGAGGTTTTACTTATTTCCATGTTACTTTTAAGTTGCTCTTTGTGGAAACCATACTAATGCAGTTCCAAGATGGCCACTTACTATATACATATACCCACATTAACATGAATAAGAGTTTTTAAATCTATTTGAAGTTATCTTAAAGGGATTTATGTTTGCTTTCTATGGGATAAAACCATTTCATAAAAATGGAGACAAAATTTTTGGCAATTACTTAATTTTGGGGGGGAAGACCCTTTCTCCTTTCCTATTTTTCATTTTGTTTATGGTTTAATGTGGGGGAGGAGGTGATGTGTGTGTGTAGTGTGTGCAGGTGGTTGTGTGGAGGTGTGTAAGCTCACTCAAAAGAAGACATTTGGGTGTATCTGTTGCTTATTGCCTTGAGACAGGTTTTGCCATTGAACTGAAAGGTTGCCATTGTGGCTAGGCCGGCTAGCCAGCGATGCCCAGAACCAACCTGTCTCAGCTCTCTAGGTGGTAAACAGATGCATCACCAAGCCTGGCTCCTTTCCATCGGTGCTGAGGATAAGAATCCAAGTCCTTATGCGTGCACAAGCAATCCTTCATGTCCACTGAACCATCTCCCCTAGGCCTCACTTTTAATATTTGATTGCTGCCTGCCTCTGATTTTTATTTTTAATATTCACAATGATTAATTATACATATTAATGCTAATATGATATTTTGATTCATGTGTTCATTGTGTAATAAAATCAGGGTAATTAATATAACCAAGTGATGGGACCTGCCTAAATGCCTGTTGGTAGCTGGATGGATAAAGAAACTCTGGTATATGTACGTAAGAGAAGACGATCTGTCCACAGAGGATAAATTCCTGCTGTCTGTGGCAAAATGGCTGCCTCTGGAGAGTGTCCTTTTGAGAGAAATAGGTTATGAACTGCATAGTCTCACTCATGTATAAAACCTACAAAAATGATTTTATATAGATTTATGATAACAAAGTGAAGCTCAGAGTCTGGGAAAATCAGGGGACACGCAATGGGTATGAGGTTACGAGCAGGAGTCAGAAGCTCTGGGGGCCTGTCACCTGGTGTGGAGATGATGAGCCAAGAGCTATGAGCTAATATCTGGGAATGCTAGAGGAAGTCACTCTCAGGGACGAATCAGTGTTGTATAACGCCATGCCTGTGATGATCTCAGAAAGGGAGGTGGTCGGGGATGGTGGCTCTGTGGTTAGGAGCACCACTCTTCCCGACGTGGCCGTGGTTCCTAGCAGCAGCCACATATTGTGGCTCACAGCCATCTATAACTCCAGTCCCATGGATCTGGCACGCTATTCTGACGTCCACAGGCACTGTGTGTGTGTGGTACATGTGTGGCCTGTGTCCTCAGCAGGTGGCACTGGCGTCCCTGTTGCTCTACTGGACCTGGCTCCCATTGCTGCTCAAGTGAAGCCCAGCACACTGTCTTCAGCTCAGAATCACATGAGTGGACAAAGGGGACCAGTTAAGAACTCGGTTAACTTTCATCTTAGCTTTTTAGCTACAGCAGATCACGTTTAGAATCTAGTAAAAACAGAAACCGCGCCATGAGCCTGCTTATACAGACCACATACTGTAAGAGCTTGGGTGGGCTTTGAACACAGGAGGGTAGGAGCCAGCATGCTCAATACTACACACCTGGAAAAGACTTTGCTCGTCTCATCTGCTGCAGTCCTGTGGAAACCTTTGTGAACAAATGGCTTGTTTTCTTTATGACAACCGCCCCCTTTAAGCTGCTGACTACAAGCTGAGGGCGAGGTCACCCGGCAAGGTACAGCTTTCATGTAGCTACAATGTTACACATACTTTTAACTTCTCCTAACACCAAGGATCCCATCAAAGATTTACAAATGAAAACAAACAAACAAACAAACAAACAAAAAACTAATAGGCCTCAGAAATGGCAATGCTTGTTCCAACTCTCCGCATTCTGCATATCTTAGATTCCAAATTTTAAATGTATATGTTAATAAACAATGTTATATTTGCAAGGACACATATGGCTTACAAAACATCTTTCCAAAACATTCAAACTGGACCTAATGTTCTACATCTGGGTTTTGTAAACATCTGTGATTGAATGTACGCACTTTGGATGGTCTGGTAATGAATGCTGAGTATTTTGTATATCTGTCTCATGCCCTTCAAGCAGCCCTTGCACCCCCACTTCACACCCCCACTCCCACACACACACTCATACACATGCATGCACACCCCCACACCCCCACCCACCTCCACACATTCATACACATGTATGTACACACCCACCCACCCACCCGCATACACACCCCCCACACTCATACACATGCATACACACCCCACATGCATACCCAACCCACCTACATACACACCCACCCACACCCATCCAATGCACACACATGCACACATGTACACACACACGCACATACACACACAAGTGCATGCAGACAACTGTGCAGGCACACACACATACACACGCACACACACCTCAATGAGTCCACTCAGTCACTGTCTCCTTGGGTGACTCTGATGTTAGACTTTGGTCCCTCCTGGAGTTTTATTAAATTCCTCTCCCCTCTTTCTCCCTCCCATAAGGGATATGTGTTCCCAAAACCCTCCCAGGCCCTGTGCCTTTCTACATGTGGGCATCTTCCAAGGCCACTGATGTCCTCTTCCTTGGCCATCTTGTGATAAATCTTCTTCACAGTGTCCTCAGCTGCTTGTTTCTCTGGACCAACGCTCCTTGTGCCTACCCCTCACTAAAGCCCATAACTGAGGGGAAATACCCTAATGTTAGCCAACCCTAACCCTAACCCTAACCCTAACCCTGAACTCTACATGCTAAGACATGCAAGTGGGAATGAGAGGACGGATTTCCAGAGTTGCTTCTCTCCTTCTATGACACGGATTCTGAGAATCAAGCTCAGGCCAAGCACCTTATCTTGCTAGTCCCTAAATTTCTACTGATGGAAGTTTAATGTGAATACACACACACACACACACACATACACACATACATCCATCTCTGTTTTTAAATTTTCAAGTGAACATTACATTAAAATGAATTAAACAAAAATGGAATATAAATTATTATATCATGAATTTCAGAAAAAACAGGTTCAGAAAATAAATGGAAATTAAAGCAGACACATTCACAACAAGCCTCACAAAAAGCATCGAAAGTCCGGGAGTCTATGTTTCATTGCCCGATTACAAAAGCAACTCTTTTTAAAAGGAGGTGCTGGGCCAAGATCTCAGCAGCAAGGCTCTAAGCTGCTGACCTCTCAGATTGCTGCAGCTAACGCTAGTGGCTGAGCTGGTCCTTCTCAACCGTTCTACCTTCCTACCATAGGCTTCTGTATCACCAACGCAGAAACACTATGGGGCCATTTAGTTCCGTTCTGACCCCATCTATCCACCACTCTCCAACTGGCCTTGGTGAAGACCTTTGGCCTGGGATTGTTGAGTCACACTACACCTTTCTAGTAATAAAAGAATAAACTTAAAAGTAAATACACGTTTGCCCAATATTTTATTTTCACATATATAATAATTTAACAAAACGATTCTTACATTGTGGTTCTATTTACTAATAACTGAATGATATGGATCTTAATCATATCTTAATAGATATTTTACTTATTTATTTTTGTCTTTTGTTTGTTTGTTTTTTGTTACATCCAAAAAAAGGGTCCTCAGAATGGCAGTGCTGGTGACAGTGTCCTAGACAGGACTTTGGCTGGATGGCAGAAGGACTGCTACTGTATAAACAGAGCCCTAAAGCTGGGTTCTTTTACAAGGGGCCTCCCTTAATCTGCCCCCCAAATGTCAACTATCCCAAGCAAGGGAACCAAGTTCACAAGTCACTCTGAACTACCTATGTCAGCGCAAAGCTCTTTACCCTGCTAACTATCATGTAAAACCCACTTGCTTTTTCATCATTTTGCTTCTTTCTGTGCCCCTGAGAGGTAGCCTTGACAGTTTGGACCCCAATAAACCTTTCTTTCTACCCTTGGAGTGGTCTAGCCCATGTGGGTGTGCCTTTGTGAGTTTATGTACAGAGGTCAGAAAAGGGCATTGGATCCCCTGGGGCTGGACATAAAAGTGGAGATGAGTTTTCTGATCGGGATTTTTAATAGTTCAACCATCTCTCCAACCCTCTGGGGCTTTCATCGTATTTTTAAAGAACTGAAATACACTAGCCACCAGTGCTGAAGTATTGTTTTATTTCACGAAACTGTGCAGAATTATAGGCCTGAGTCTTTGTATTCATTCACTGACCCATACACGAGACTGCAATGTCACAGTGGAGGTACATGCAAAAAGTCTCCAAGATGCAGGGCGCACAGCCACAACCCATGGTTCTCAGAAAGGCTGAATATGTCAGTGCGCTTTGCGCAACAAGCACGATTTTCAATTAGCTTCAGTTACTACAGCTTCCTCTCATCAAAGTGAAACCCAAGAGCTATGCAGATTCCATCAGAAGCAGCAATGGAGTCCTAACCGCAGATTGACAGTTCTGACCTGGCCCATGCTTCAATGGAAGGAAGCTCACACATCAGGCTGGAAATGGAAAGAAAGTCACAGGCTGTCTCAAGCCAAAGAACCCTTGCTGTAATTAGTGCAGCTTGGGTTTATACCGGAGAAGCAAAAACCAGAAGGTCAACCAAGTCCCTCCCACCCACATGACAGCTGTCAGGACAGCGAACATCTGAGTTATCGGGTCTATTATCCAGGACAACTTCATCCAAAAAAAAAGTCAAAGTTGCCAAACAAGAAACAAATTGGGATGAAATATGATGAGCCTCCCAAGCATCCATCTACTGAAACACAATTGTCTGGACTTGGCTGTGCCAATTCCATAGAACACACACTGAAGACACAGAGAGTTCTTCCTTGTGTGATGTTTAAAAGATTGATTTCTGCTTGTCCCCAAGAGACTTTGATCAAGGAGACTCTACCACGCAACCATCATTTTCAAGATTAGACTTTGCAGGACGCATGTGCCCCACCACTTCTCGGTCTGGTTCTGCAGGACTCACCCTAAGTCAGGGATGGTTTTCATGTTGTTATCAAATGCTATTTGTTTGGCTTCCTGGTTGCTTCTCTAAGCAGTAGGAGTTAATTAGTTCATGATTCTTCTTATACGCTTTGCTATGGAAAATAAAAACAGAGTTAAACATAAGAATTGGAGTGTTTTATTAATTTGCTTTGATTTTATAGTATACATAATTAACCATCTCTATGAATCTTGGGTTCATTTTATATATATATATATGTGTGTGTGTGTGTGTGTGTGTGTGTGTGTGTGTATATCTTAATATTTGCTAGTATATTATTTAAATTTAATTTTAATTTAGTATATCATTTAAATGTTCATGGTGAGGGAAAATATTTCATTGACTCGATTTTATTTCCTCTTTCAAAAATTATTTTCTTCTCTTTCTTTCTTTGTTTTATTTTTGAGACAAGGTATTATACTATGTAGACCAGGCCAGCCTCAAACTCACTCACAGAGATTCACCTGCATCTGCCTGCTGAGTGCTGGGATTAGAAGACTCATGTGACCATGCTAATACTATTTTCTCGTAAGATATTTCTTTCTTCCTCTATCTCAATTCATTAATGCAGAACCTTGTTTCTTAAATTGTTGAGGGAATTATTATATAATTATTGAGATTTTAAAAAAGTTTGCTCCTATGCTCAGAACTCAAACGACAGCCAAACAATAGCTATAAACCTGACCCTTAGCTACTATTTCTTCCTCTTCCTCCTCCTCCTCTTCCTCTTCTCTTCCTCCTCCTCTTCTTCCTCCTCCTCCTCCTCCATCTGTCTTCTTTCCTATAGCACCCAGTATATACAGATGGTTGATTTAGCCACTATTTCAAAGGTTCTCCACCCAAGAAGTGAAGGTATCTCTAGTCATTTACCATCCTGGTCTGGCCACAGTACTGTCTTCTATGGGGAAAACTGGCAGGGCAGGTTTGCCTTCTGCCTTCTGACCCCAGCCAGTGAGCAGTGCAGGGCCAACCCTGCATGGCCCACCTGCCGGGAGACGTTCTCTCTGAATGCATGGAGTGCATTTGGCCTCCTTGGAGCCCTTCCTCTATCTTTTCATTTTCACCAGGTTTACAGCAATGCTCTGCAGATGGAAGGGTGAGTCACCATGTGTCACCATGTGAAATTTTGAGAAGATGTTGCACGGTGATGCAGATGTCTGATGTTCATATTAAATTCCACACAGTAGGGCCACTGTATTTTATCTGCCTCATTTATTCTCATCTGTTTCATATGAACAATCCAGAAATGTTTATGAAGACAGAAGGACAGACATGATATCTGGACCAAAGACAATATCGTAGCAGCTATCACCACACCCATTTTAAACTATACTCCTGAGTCACAGTAATCAAAACAGCCTGGTCCTGGCACAAAAAACAGACACACTGATCAGTGCGATAGAACTGGGGGCCCATGTGTAATTCCACACAACCGCAGCTGCCTGATTTTTGACAGATACCAAACACTACACATATCCATCAAACGGTGCTGCGGGACCCAGATTTGAGCATTGCAGACAAAGGGAATTATAGCCTTCCTTCTTTGTGTGCACAAATTCAACTCCACTTTCCTCCAAAGTGCCGTCCTACAGGTGTATCTTCCTCCCCGTTATGGTTGTCATAGAAACCAATGCGGGGATGAAGCAGTGTGAATATGAAATGCATCGAAGTGTATATTTATATCTCTCAGGGAAAACGTATTACCCAAGGAAAACATTGACACAGCTTCCACCTCCTGTGGAACTGATACAGGCAGGTTCCATCTTGTAGGCTCGGCATTACTAAGGCAGAGGACTCCAGCTGTGTAGCTGAGATGATGGGGGAGTTGCCATCCATCCTCTACTCATTCACCATTCAAGAAGCACGTGTTCGGTGCTGACTATGTGTGGATACTGCCTGGAGGGACGCTGCACAAATGTGCCTGGGCACTAGACGCCCTTGCTGGGATGCGTCCTGTGATGTGTGGCCCAGCATAGGGAGAAGATGGCAGCAGAGAACAGTGGATGTTGACAGAGACGAGGCATTGGCTGAGAATGATAAGCGGTCCTGAAAACAGACGGCAGGTGTGTCGCAAGAAGAATAGGGTGAGCAGAGGGTGCTTAGAGTGGGGAAAACCTTCCCGAGGAACTGCAAGCGTTTGACTCAGAAGGCAGCAAGTGGAAGATTCTGGAGAAAAACTTTCTGGGAAGAAGAAGCAGAAAGGCTGAAAGGTGGACACTAGTTTGAAGGAGACTGTTAGAGACATATGGACTTCAGTGGGGCGCAAGGCAAGGTGTGGAGTGACATCACAGGTCTCCACAGGGGTCACAGCGAACTCTCAAGTGGAAGACCCCGGGGCACGAGGGCTGACACCTGCCTCCTACGCATGCACAGTATGTGAATTCCTTTCAGCATCAGAACTTTAATAAAAAGATGTGATTGAATTACTCTCAGGCCAGGTATTTGATTAGAATCTGTTGCCAGCAAGGCAGGTCCTGTTCTGAGAGGAGGGGACTTGCTGAATTTATGCCATTTATTTTGCTAGGGAACAAACGGTGCCTCAGTGGATGTGCAAGGCAAAGGCAGAAGCATCTTCCTCTTCCATTTCATAGAGCTTTGCTGGACGCTTCTACCAAGAACACAGACCCTGCACGCTGTGAGTCCTGTCTGCATGTGCGGGTCTATCTCTCAGTATCTCTCAACACATGTATCTAACCTCACTTCTCCAGCAGGAGCCTCCTCACATCTCCTTAGTGTCATGGACATAGGCTGTCACTTGTGTTTGCTCCTTGTATAATTTCTCTAAACACAGTGTTCTGACCATAACCACTCATCACATACTTTAAAAGTCAGGTAAGATTGGGCTTGAAAATTCCATCTAAGAGACCATCCAATGCCACTCCTGCCTTCACTCTGGCCAGGGATGACCGTGCCATATTCGGCAAGGCAGCCATCACACTCGTTAACCTTTATATCCCCAACAATTTATACACATTTCCTTGGAGTAAGATTATGTCCTATTCATCTCGAGATCCCTAACGCCCGAGGGTGGCAGCTATTGCCTCGTAAATGCCTGTCATGCCCACAGATAGCTGAGAATTATCACTCAACCTACTCTTCACTATGACCGTTTTGAACTCATCCTGATCACACATCCTCCATGAAAGCACAAGTATTAGGCTATTGGAATACTTTAAATATTTATAATTTGCTTTGCCTTATTTGTCAGGGCATTTGCTTGGTGGAAGGCAATTGTTTAAAGTGATAATTGGAAAGTTCTTTCTGTCACTGAAGAGAACACATGAAGACATGATGTTGCACTTTATGAAGACATTGATCCCAACCACCAAGCATCACTGCGTAGAGGGCCAGAGTAAGATTAAAATTACAAGAAGGTGACAATGACAGAGCCCAGAGCGCAACTGGGGAAAGCAGAGCTAGTGTGCAACCAAGTGTATATGGTATACACGTGCATGTAGTTTTAGCTGGAGGAAGTCACAGAGGGGACTTTGGACTATGATTCAAGAGGAAATATTCTTGTGCTCATCAGTTATCTTCTTTTATGTTAATATCACACTTCATCTCACAGTTAGGATGTACTGGAACCACCTGATCAACTTTCCTGGTATCTTCTCATAATCAATTAATCTCATATTCATCTTACTCTATAAGGTTTGATATTGAACAAACCTTGACAAAAACAAAGATGATAAAAACAAAGAAACAACCAATACATCAATCCTGAGAGTTGAGTGTCACCCATCACTTCATGGACATCCATTGCCTCTGTATATGACAATTTTCCTGGAGACTTCCTCCCCCCCCAGGACATCATTTTCATGGATACTTTCCTAAGAGTAATACCTTGGTGAAGGAAATACATTTCATATTTGTGTTTTACCACCAGGAGAGACTTAAGAACCATGATAAAAAGAAACTAACGGGACAACAGTTTTCCACATCAGTTGAGCTCCTGTTGGGCCTGCAAGCCAGCATGGGGCCTGTGGCTGGATAAGCCTGCCTTGACAGCATCCACATGTCAGTTCTTTCTCCAGCCCACCGGGTCACTGTACCATATCCCCCAAGGGAGGCACTCAGTTCTCTAAGTGACCAGAAGAAGTGGGTATCTTTATGGTTCACTTCACATTCACAAGAATGAAAGTGTGGAGACTCAGTAGCATGCCTATGGCCACGCACTGGAAGGTGATGGCGCTCAGACAGAAGTAGGCAACAGGGATCTAAGTCCTGGATTTTGGCTCACTGTATCAGCGCAAGTGAAAAGAGGCACAAGTAGAAGGCTCTCCCGAAGTCCCAGTGGTGCAAACTGCTGCAGCTTCCGGTGACTCACACAAAGAGATGAGAGCATGGATCATACTCATCTTGTTTAATGACTGGTCCTTGTCACCAAGCCTCATGCACCACATTTTATAAAGGGTTTTTTAAATAGTTTTTTCAAATTAGCATATCAAGTGATGCATTTCATTACGGAACTCTCAAACATAATTTGTTCCATTGACCACCCCCCTCCATCCTCCTCTTCTGCTACACACTCTGACCTCTTCATACCCTTCCATGCTTAAATAATCTCCCTGCTTTAAGCCAAGCGTGGTATGTTGCCATCTCTCCTTCCTTCAAACTCCTGGCGTCCTTTCTGGTGCTGTGATCTATACTCACTCACCCTCATGTGTGTGTGCTAAAAGCTAAGATCAATTTATACGAAAAACAATATGCTCTTTGTCTTTCTGCGTCTGAATCACACTGCTTAATAAAAAAGTAATTTTCAGTTCCCTACATTTGGCTGCAAATATTCTAGCTGCTTCATTTCGCCGCACAGCCCAGTGAAATTCCATTGCACCCGTGGACCACGGCGGCAGGCCCTCTGCCTGCTGATGGACATTCGGCTGAGCTCCACTGCCTTGCTGCTGCAAACAGCGCAGCTGTTATACCACAGACCTCAACCCGGGGGACTCCAGGCAAACCGACATTCTGCCTCTACAGTTCTACATCTTAGCATGAAAACCAAGACAATCCTGGAAACTCCCCTGTGGGTCACTTAGCTCATGTTCCCACTGAGGCCCCCCCCGGGCAACCATTCACCATAGGGTACCAGGGGCAGTTATTAAGGAAATATATGCAATCTCTTTCTTCGCATCTTTTCACTTCATGCCCATCCCCCCTTTTAAAAGTTGTTTTCATCAAAGATGCCATTTGTGCAGTGCATTTCTATGAAAAGCATGAACACTTGTACTCATTTATAATTTAATAAACAGCGGGACTTTCAAACCCCGATGTTTAAATTGATTCTCTATTGTCTAAGTCAAGATCCATTTGATAATAGCTAAAGAAAGACCAGCTAATCCACAAGGGGCGTTTCTTTACAAGATATAGAGGTATTTCCTGCAGACTAAAGGCTGTTAAACAGCTGGAGCACAGAGGCTCCAAACCCCAGTGCTCTCTTAGCTCAGATTCATTACTCAACCTCAATATAGATATCACATGTGCTTCCGAAAGAACAGAAATCAACAACAGCCCAGACTCGCCTGGCTCCAGTCCCTGATGAGAACAGTAGAGTGGCATGGCCTTGGCTTTACAGTAAGGAAGAGAAGAGGGCATGGCTAAAGCCTCCTAGCATCCAGCACTCAGTACCTAGCATCCAGCACTCAGTACCTAGCATCCAGCACTCAGTACCTAGCATTCAGCACTCAGGACCTAGCACTCAACACTCAGAACACAGAAATCACAGCCTTAAAGCATTCTAGCTTATTTTCAACCACAGCCCAGACTGGCAGGCCTAGGTCTGAGAGCAGGTCGGGTCCCGAGTCCAGCAGTATCTGCCTTGTCTGGAAACATGCCTGAGAGGCTGGGGCTCAGTGAAATTTGTCACCACGGTTAAGACAAACTAACAGCTCCAAGTCCTCATGGCAGACAGTGGCAATGGCAGCTCTAACCTATGGAGTCCTGTTTTCACCCAAAGTGAACACTGAGTTTCATGTATTTATTCCTCAAGAGCTCTGTTAACTGCACAACAACACAGGCCATTTCTTTTCACAAAAAGAAAAGTCCTGATATAATCTGCACATTTACAACAAAGATTTATGAAGTCGATTCTACGTGTTCAGCCATATTCCAGATATTTTGAAATTTTTTTTTTGTTTCTTGGAAATTAAAGAATACTTCATATGTTCAGTACAGAAAAAGGCAATTGCTAGGCACATTGTATGATGCCTGCTTTGTTCAGTCGCCATGATCAATTCCTGATCCATAGCAACCAACAGCCATCTCCTGGATGCACATAAGGTGTTTCCTATGTCTGGTAAGATGGCTCAGCAGGTAGAGGCATCCGCCACCAAGGCCGACGACCTGAGTTTGATCCTCCTTGTAGGAGAGAACCAACTACTGAAAATTGTCTTCTGCACTCCACAGCTACACTGTGGCACACACACACACACACACACACACACACTAATAATAAGTGTAAAAAAAAAGCTCAAAATTCTATCCTAGCTAAATGCCAATTTACTTATTTCAGAAATGTGTGCGAGTTTTATGGCAGTGCATGCCTGTGCTTTGGGATGTATATTTACACTGCACATTGGGGAGAGACGTAGAGGAATGACACTGTAGCAACTCAAGTTGGAGGAAACTAGGGGGAGACAGAGAAAGGACCACATACCTGAGAGCCTGGTACTCCACGGATGGAGCGCAGGATGTACCATTGCACACAGTCGCAATCCTTATCTCAGAAGAGCCCACTCACCTCTAATTAGAAGCGGCTGCTGTGCACTGTCCACAACTAGGGTAGTCAAGAAAGAGGAGCTTGCACCACGGCCTCACGCTGGAGTTCCTGCCTTGTCATGTTATCCCATGACCATAGATGCTGCACACAAAGCAGACGGCACATTACATGTGATAACAGGGCAGATGCTACAGCCGGCTGCCAGCTCAGGAGCAGGGTTCTGTGGCTGCCTTCGAAGTTGTTTCTCTGCTCAGAGGCCTTGGCCAATGGAGCTCCTGGTCCTGCCCTGCTAGCCTGGCCTTTGTGCCTGGGCAGAGGTTGGGCTCTTCACTCCGCCCTGTAGAGGACGCTCAGGGTTGACGCAAGAGGGCCGTTCAGCATGGGCTACAAAGCTCGAATAAGCATCCTGGCAGAAAGGATTGTTTCCACAGGTGAGGCAGCTGACTGTGTGAAAGGGTCAGGGTCAGGGAGAACTCTAGAAGCGACGTATTAGCCTAATTAAAAAACAAGGCACAGGGTGCAAGTTTGGCAAGCTAATGGGTTACAGGTGAATAAACTATCACCACCCAAACTCAAATATCAATGCTATTGGTGATTAGGTTTCCAAATACAGGTAAAGTGGAAGAAAGCTTCCGAACACAGAGAGAGAAGGGGAAGGTGAGGGCACACAGTGCAGTCAAGGCAATCCCTGTGCGTATGCAGCTGCAGGGTCTCAGAAGAATCACAGCATGTGAAGAATGGATGGGGGAGGGGGCGGGGGGGAGAAGGGAGAGGAAAAATGTACTCGATAGAGAACTAAATAAATGTTTATGATTTAAAATATGGCTGTCTAGAGTGAAAGGGAGAATAAATTAAGAAATGAATGCTTCTATTTTCTTCTCTGTCATTTACTTTATTTCCAATTCTCATGGGTGGAGGTCTTTCCTGTCTACCTTGTTTGAGACAGGGTATCTCTTGGTTACAGCTGTGAGTGCCTGGCTAGCTTCTGGGGAATATACTGTCACTCCCATCTTGCCCTGGGAGCTCTGAGACCACAGATGTGCAGTTCCATACTCAGCTAATGTGGGCGCTGGGGATCTGACTCAGGCACTCAGGCTGGTGGCAAGCACCCACAGAGCCGCCTCCTCTGGGTAATTCTCCTCCAGGTACATAGAAACTCAGGGGATAACCATCCGACACTAACTGCAAGTGCTGGATTTGACCTCCCAGTCTAATTGACTGTGAATCCCACACTTCCTTGGGACAACCACAAATGTAAGTTCTGCTAAGTAACTTCAGGCTCCTGAGATGGAAAGCTAACTTCAGAGGCTTGCCTTAAAGCAGCAACTCTTCAAGGTCCTGCTGTTCCGAAAAAGATTTACTCACAGACTAAAAGACTATCTAAACTGCTTCTCTGTTTAGTGGTTCCTTTTAAGTAAACATGTGTTTACTGGAAAGGTCTGGGACCTACTCACACTCAGGCACCATCACTGGCCACCTTGCTTCTGACTACATGGCCACTAGCATGAATGTGTGGACTTTAAACAAGTGTTTCCAGCCTCTGTGTTTGATTCTTACTTGAGCCCGTTGCTTTACAGCACTCTATGAACATTCTGCGACCTCTGTGGGTCACCGGTTCTCTTCAGAGATGAACTGATGGCACTAAACTTCTGAGGTGACCAGATTATGTAGAGGAAGAGGAGCACTTTTGTTGGTGGGGGGGGAGCACAGTTGCTGAGTGTTAAAGCAATAGAGGGTTGCCATTAGAAGATGTCCCCCCCAAAACACTTCCTTCTTCACAGTCCCCAAGACACAGCTGCCCCACACCTCACCAACACTCACAGGGCCTTTTTACTTTGAGCTGACCTGGTGGGCACTAAGGCAGCCAATTGGCTTTCAGTGTGCGGCTGTTTGTTGACAATGGCAGGCAGTAGATACGTCCCCACAAGCTGTGAGGATGTTATGTCACTATTAGTCTGTCTACTAATGTCTTTCACAGATGGAGGACTATGGGGTGTATCCCCCTCCCTGGTCCTTTCTAGGGTTATTTGGCTTTACTGCGTGACTGTCAGTTTTGACAGTTTGGGTTTGTTTGGTTTTTTTTTAGAAAAATTTTCACTCTATTGAATGTTCATACACATTTTCATCAGGTGACATTGATGACTTACTGTGAAATTTTCAGTATCTGTACAGTCTGTTTTAGCATGCCATTTTCTCTCCCCAATATTGACAATATGTGTGTGTGTGTGTGTGTGTGTGTGTGTCTGTTGTTCTTTATACTGATTAACCTTGTAATGCATTTTTTAAATTGTATTCATCTCTACAGTGACCATGCTTAGAATTATAAACTGCTATGTCCTATATTCAATTAATTTATACCAGCTCTTATATTTTTAATGTATACATCTATGCTTTTAAACATTTTGTAAGCCTTATCTAAGTTCTGAGGTGAATATTTAATTTATCAATTTTTCTCCTTCCATCTTAGAAATGTTTATGGGTGCACATTTTTTCCAAGTACAAATTCCATAGCCTCCTATAACTTTTTATAACTTTTTATCCATCTCTTATGTTTGTACTTATCATTCTGTTTAAGACCCCTCCAAACAGCTGGGACTTGCTTTGTGACACAGCTCAGGGTTAAGTATAACCTTTATACTTAATTACTGATAAAACTATTTCATGTGAATCCTTATTGACATAATTGATGCAACGATCTCTTTGATTTCCAACAGAGAAGGGCAGCACTACACATTCTCTTTGGTAGGTACCTGAGCTTAAGACATGGGTTATATGATTAATTATCTCATACTGAATTTCTTTCACTGTGAGGTGGCATATTCACTGGCTCTTGTGCGTATTTGCTTTTCCTGATTTTTTTAATATGCAAATAAAACTGTCCACAGAGAAAGGTCAGAAGATATTGTGGCTCATTCTTGAGGAACCCCTCTGAATGTCACAGCTCTGCTCTGAGCTTTAGGAGAGAAGCCTGGATAGCAGTGACAGTTCTGTGGATTCATCGGTTTATATAACAGACTCACTTGGAGGAGACTTTATATTTTGTGTCAGACTGTTTCCTGCAGCTGTGCTGAAACAATGGTTTCCAGCACAATGACACAACCATGTCAGGTCCCATCCACGTCAGCTACCCAGTGAGATAAAGCCGGTGTGACTGCCTTCCGGGTCAACAGTGTGTGTGCAGGAAGGGCCAGAGTCCCAACCTGCTAGACCAGCCAAGGTCTTAGGGGACACCACGGACCGGCCTGCAGGGCCTGTACAACGAACTTGCGCCATCTGGTGGCTGTAGCTTTGAATTTTTAGCAAAATGAGGCTGTTGTCAAATGTGTAAGGATTATCAATTCATCATTTATCTGACATTTAAAAGCGCATGACAAAGAAGGAGACCAGTGGTTTTCTTGTTTCATGTATAGAGCGAATAAACTTGCTGAAAGACTTACACTGTGTTCACTGACTTTGGCTTTGGTGTTTAATCTACACGTTCTCAATCCTGAGGTTTTGTTTTTTTTGTTTTTTTTTTTTTTTTAAATAATAAACAGAAGTGACACCCCTGGGCATTGCCAAGACGCTTCAACCTCACGCTACTTCAGTTCCATGGTGTCATGTGTCAAATCACACAATCCAATATTGGTTTAACTTATTTGAATAAATATCTGAGATTTCTGTCAGTATTTATATCTATCTGGCTTAGACACCTGATTCTGTGTGTGAAGATGGGGGGTTCTCTGTAGTAAATGCACATAGGCACAAATTTAAAAAAAAAAAGGTTATAATAACTGAAAAAATTTGTGGATACAAGGTAAACCTAGATTTGAAGGCTAACAGGCTCGATGCAGCACCATATTAGTTACTCTAGAAAGGGAGGCAACATTTCTGTTTACTTCTCTCTTGTCAAGAGGTGACACAGTGTGCCCACCCCTGCCCTCCCCTTCCTGGACTGTTGCTGAGGCAGAAGACGTATCTGCATCTTGTGTAAGTTACTAGGAAGCATTCCATGAAGCCATGCCTTCACAAATGTGTGTGCATGTGTATGTGTGTGTGTGTGTGTACTTGCCTGTGTGTGCACGTGTGTGTATGTTTGTGTATGTGCATGTGCATACATGTGAATGTGTGCATGCATATGTTCATGTGCAAGTGTGCCTGTATGTGCACATGTGTGTATATATATGTGCCTGTGTGCATATGTGCACATGCATGTATTTGTGTATGTGTGCACATGTGTGTGTGTGTGTGTGTGTGTGTGTGTGTGTGTGTAAGAGGATGGCTCGTTTTATGCACTAAGAGTCTAATTAAAAACATCAGGTTTTGGTGTCAAAGTTCAGGTAAGATGGAAGGGTGCCGGGCTCCATCTTGGGACTCGGAGTCCTGAGGTCACTCTTCAAAGCACAAATAATTTCACATTTGGGCGATCATCTATGTTGATAAAAATGAGGTCGTGGTCTAAAAAAGCATGGCATATCTTTACATTTTAAACTTTATTAAGTGTGGGGCTGCAAAGGGGTGGTATGTATGTGTGTGTGCATGCATGTGTGCACGTGTGTGTGTCATGGCATGCGTGTCAAAATCAAAGGGCAATTTAGGGGAATCAGGTCTTTCTTCTCATCATATAGGTCCCAGGGGTTGAATTCAGGCCATGAGGCTTGTTGGCATCCAGTGTCTTTAACACTTGAGCAGTCCATAATAAGATTAAAAAAAGAAAAACCCTTCCCGTGTAGGCATGATCTACTCTACACAGAGACTGGTTATTCTTTTCTGGGAAAATGTGAGTTATGATATAGGACTTGCTTCCAATTCTGGCTTTTAGCATCCTCCAAAAAAGGCTGCATACTCTGTAACTCACCTGGCTCTTGGGCAGATTCACATCAACGACTGAACTAATTATCAAAGCAGTGTAACAAGGCGACTGGACACCCTGAGAGCCAACAGAGTTCTCGCTTGTGATTACCTGCGAGGACGCTGTTCTCATCCTCATCCTAGCCTCAGTTGCGCAGCCTGTTTTAAGCTCCAGTGTGTGCTTAATGACTTCTGAAACACCAAACCATGTCTATTAGAGAAATTATTTTGATTCCATAAAGATTGTTAAATATAGTGTGTGTGTTACAGTTCCTTAAAATCATACACTAATATTCTAAGGTTTTTTTCCTCCCATAAAATAGCATAGTCACAAATTCTGTGGCTTAGGATACAGAGATCTGGGGAACGGTGTTACTCCCAAAAGTGCACCCCAAAGGCTCTTGTCCATCTCTCACGTGAATTGTCCTCAACACCATCCCCACTCTCCTCAGTCCACACAACATGGCATCCACCCAAAACCCTGAAGCCCTTGTCTTCGAGACAAATGACGTTCATTTGGCACAGAGAGGGAAGTCAGCAGGGCCTGCTGGAGGTCACAGCATCCCTACAGACTCAGACTTCGTGACCACGATGCTGGGGAGTGGTGTAGCGTGCTGTCACCAAGTGGCGCAACAACTGATAAGCTTAAATCTATTGTTTTCTCTCTAAACTTACAATGAGAATTCTTACCAGTCTCTTCAAATCCTTACAATGGTCACTTGGCTTAAAAGTAGTAATTTCTCATAAAACAAGGCTATAGAAACTGATCTTTATCTCTAGCCTTTTACTTTAGTGTGTGTGTGTGTGTGTGTGTGTGTGTGTATGTGTGTGTGTGTGTGTGAGCGTGTGTGGGTGCGCCATGACATGAATGTGGAGGTCAGAGGACAATTTGAGAAAGTGAGCGCTCTCCTTCCCCTACTTGAGCACTAGAGCTCGATCTCGGGTTGTCAGGTTTGGCAGCATGAGCCCTTCCCAGATGAGTCAGTTTGCCAGCCACACCCTTTCTTCCGGCTAAGAGACAAGAAGAATCTCAGAGCCTATCTGTTAGTAGCTCCTTGAAGGATGTCAGTGGCACACAGATAGGGTTGGGGTCTTCCATTTCCCTGAGGATGTGTGAGAACGAGAAGGTCACACTAGTGTCTATTGCTCGGTCCTCAGTCCAGGAGGTCTGCTGGGCAAGGCTCTTATTTAGTTACAAAGCATCTTACTGTAACCTTGTATCACGGAGCAGGTAAGAACAAAAGTCTAAAACCGGTGGAGCTACGAATCAGATAGAGATGTCTCCATGTTTGTTCACAACATTAAGCTCATGGTATCATTAAAGGTTTTTTAATCCCTCCTCAAGGAAGCATATTTGTAAACAACTAGCATGAAATATGCACAGAAACATCTTTCACTTGTGGTTTTTCTTTCTTTCCTCATTTTTTCCTTCTCTCTTTCTCCCCACTTCTTTTGAACAAATAGGCAAGATTCTCTGCAATGTAGCGTTCTAACTGTAATGCCACAACTGTCCTAAAGGAGAGTCCTGCCTCCCCCCCTGCACAGGCCTGGTAAGTGTCCATTTTCTTTGCAGTGAAGTCTTTAATCTTTGAATGACTGTTCAGATTGCCCACTTCTCACAGCAGAGAAAACAGGACAGAGTAGAACCGTTAGCTAACATGATACCTCAGCATCTTGTTTGGCACTCAGGGCTGGCCCTCCATTCCCCTGTTCTCATGTGACTTAGTCAACACTGTCCCAGAGGCAAGGGAGGGAAGTTGTGTTCTTATTCTCTAATGATTATAGATTTGGCATAATTGCGACTTTTCTTTCAATTGTTGAGAAAAAAAGTTGCAAAGGGAAACCACTTTTGATTATGTAAACACTGCCGAAAGAGATCATTCCAAGCACTAGCAGAAAGAGCCGGTCCTCTTAGTAGCTTTCTGTGTTCCTCTTGGATTGTATCACAGAACATCGAGCCCCGAGGATTAAACTCACATGTACCATAAAATTTGCTGAAATTAGTCAACAGAACTACTGCATTGTGGCTGTTGTGTCGCTCTAGGAACTCAAAACAGAGTCAAACATTGGCCAGATCAGAACTGCTAAGCCGCATTTGCTGCTTTGGTTTCGCTCCTGAAACAGGGTGCCACTGCTGTTGTTATGGCGAAGTTATAATGGCGGTCATGTCTGGTAGTGACATGGCCTCCAGGAAGCTGTGGTGACCCACAGAAAGCCTTAGCCAGCTGTTAGGAACACAGAATAAACAGAACAATTCAGAGGATGGGGATCATAGTCTAGGGTAATGGTGATGACTGCTCCTGTATCCTCAGGTGGAGGAGACGGGTCTGCGGTCCCTCCCCGCAGAGTCTCCTGATGCATCTGCATGGGAGACGTGGAACATTCAGGACTGAGGGTGGGGACTCTGCAGTGCTGTGCTCAGCCATCAGACGGACATGCTGGGCAGGAGCTGTCCTCTCGCGGTTTTGTCTTTAAGGCAGCCATGCTCCTCTGGGTAACCTCATCACTAGACTTGAACGCAACGGTCACTCCGGTGGTTGGACCATTAGCCAGTCAGCATACATCTCTATACCTCTACCTAGGAAATTGTAGGCAGCTGTTCCTTTTCAAACAGCCAAATATAAAATGAAATCTCAACAGAGACAAAGTAGTTATAAAAGAAGTATAGGCGCAGATGTGACGTGGTCTTTTCAATGTATAGACTCTAGATTTATACATGACATAAAAGCAAAAAATGGGAGATTGCAAGGGGCCAAAAAAAACAACCCGACCCGTGGGCACGAGGGGCTGGATGGTGGTGGGTGATGGGAGACGAGATAGATATGAGTGATATGTAAGTAGGAACACACCACAATGAACCCAGCTATTTGATGCTTAACTAAAACATTTAATGAGAAGAACATTTGAATTTGTCACCAGCCATAAAAAAACAAAATCAATAAATCTCTCCAGTAATTCTCCAAACACCCAGATTCTATCAGAAAAAATCCCTCCATTTACACCACCGTGCTTGTGCAAACACCTTGGTGATATTTTCCTTCTCATGTCTGTGTTAACCTCCCCTATGAGTACTGCAAAGGAGCAACGCTAAGACAAAAATTAACCTTGCTAAACAAAGGCCTTTCCAGGAAAAGGAAATTACTGGAGAATATGGTTTGCGTAACCTTGCCAGTAAGAGGCGCCCTCTCGCCTGAGAGGGTTGGGCTTCTACCAGCAGTGTGGAGGGAGATGTTTGTGTTCCTCAGGCAGCTCTCATTTCCCTCTCACCTTTGCACCGCTGAACACTCTCAGCCAGTCTGAGCCTTTTCAGCCCTCACTAAAACAGCCATCTTAAAAGCAGGCTTTACCCACTCATTCTTTTACAAAACTAATGTAGGACATTCTAAAAAGCCTTACCCTTGATGAATAAGAAAAACAGATTAAAGAAAAAAAATCTGTGAACCATAATAATGAGCAGCAATGATACTATGCCCCCAAAGGTACAGGAGGGTAACCCCCAGCCACCCGGTTGGACGTAAGGCCCACTCCACAGGAGCGAATCCGTGCCTGGTAATGCAAACCTGATTAACTATACAGCAGAGTGCCTTCACCCGAGCCTCAGGAAGCGTCATGGAAGATGGGGCGGAAAGGCCCAGAAGAGGCGGCAGGCAAGGGTGTCCTGTGTGTATGAAAGGGAAGCTGCTGTGACCGTAGAAATCTCAACAGTACAGTCACTCAAGCAAGATCAGCACGACGACAGCACCAGTTGACGTGCAGCTGTGGACATGGGGAAAGGTGAGAGCAAGGCCCCACCCTGAGACGAAGAGGAACAACGGCTACCGAGCGAGGAAAAATCACTCTCTGATACAGAGTGGTCGGTCCTAAATGTGTGCATATATTTCTGGGGGGGGGGTGGTGGTGAGGAGGGAGAGAGAGGGAGGAAAGAAAGAGGGAGGGAGGGAGAGAGAGAAAGAAAGAGAGGGAAGGAGGGAGGGAGAGAGGATGGGAGGATGGTATAAAGATGGATAATGGAGGAGGTCCTCAGTTCGAGGAGGAGGAGCGGGAACAAGAGAGGAGTTGTAGGCGGAAGAGGGAGGGGAGGTGTGGATATGACATAAATACAGTACTCGTGTATGAAACTCAAAAACATTTCATACGTTGTTTTTAAAAAGTATGGCTTTGAATTTAATAATAGCACCATATACTTTCAGGAACCTCTGCCTCTCTGATTTTCACCTTCTGCCTCTATGAGAACCAGACAGCTGGGTGAAATAAACACTCCTCTTTTGATGTGCAGGGCTTTTTCAGAGACTCCGAGGCACTGCTGTCGCAGGACGGAGCCTCCGCTGTCTGTTTATTAGCATACACGTGTGGGAGTCTGATATGCGGAGCGGGTCAGAGAGGAGCCAGAGAAAGGTACAGGCGATGCAGAATGAATGCAAATCCACCTCTATAAATATCCCTCAACACAAGCGTTCAAGGCACTGAAAAGCAATCTTCCACCTCCTAGTTCGTCAAAAGGTATATGCTGCCAAGGGGAAGAAACCATGGTAAAAAATGAAAATAAGAACAAAAATTTGGTGAAGGGGAAAAAAACACACAAGTCAGAGGCGCAGTGTTAGAGGAGAGGGGCTCAGATAGATCGCAGAGATGGCACCTGTTGGTGATTCCTGGTCTGTTAAGTTGTGCCACCAGAATCCCTGGCGATTAGTCAGCAGCTTTTCTGAAGGAAAATAATTTAGAAACATTCAAGTAATTATATGAATCTTTTAGACATATGAAGCCCACTTTAGATATTCTGTGAAATTTAAATATTTACTTTGAGGATTGGTGTTTTTCTAAAGCATTATTCGAATGGCACAGTGATTCCTAGATTGCATTAGTTACATTTAAGTTACAAAAATTATTGCATGTATGCTGAATGCACAGAGGTGCACACAGCAAACTTCTGCCTTGTTTTTGTTTCTTCTCGAGTATGCTGAAAGCAGTCATAGTTGAAGACAAATATATGTGGATGTTGGTAAATAGACTTTAAGAGGAATAAATATTGCTATCTATACATAATAATATCTCATATTTATGATAGTTTTTCTATATAGTAACTACAGTCTTCTAAAGTAAAAGTTGACATTTGAACAGGAATTACCAAATATATTGAACTAATAGATATCAAGCCCCTCAGATCTCTTTCTTCTGGAGTTTTCTGCCGATTTCAGTAATCCAAGGTGATTTGAACGTTTATGCTTGAGAACAGGGACAGATGTACCTGGCAACAAGGTGCGGCCAGGTCACAGCACTCAGCTGCACGCCCTCAGTGTGGACAGATGTGGGTGCTCAGGTATGCCACATTTCTACCCTGACACTCATTCTCCGTGTGACTGTTTGTACAATGACGTGCTTTGTAGATGAACAACCCATGAGGGAAGGATAATACTCAATTATTTATGATTTGATCCCCACCTCTTCCAAATTAATTGTACATGGTCAAGGCTCAGCGGTGTTTGTTTAAAAGATCCATTCACGAAAAATATGGATTAGCTTCTCAAGGGAAAAGATGAATTAAGGTTTTGTATTCCAGAAAATAAGTGTCATATTTCAAAAAGACTAAACATAAATAAGACAAACACATATATACGTAAAAATCAGCCAGGAATGTTTTTAAAGGAGAAAATGTCTTCTATGAGGTTAAAGAGTAAAATTATAAAAAAATATTGACTATTTTGATGCATTTCTGAAGTATGACAATCTTGAGAAAATAGTCTATTCCATTTTATTTTGCCACATGACCAATGTGCAAAGTCTGTGTCTGAGATACATACTTGGTTGTTGGCTCGAGACCTACCCCTGTACCTCTTGTTTCTCAATTGTATTTGCAGAGGAGAAGGTATAGGCAGTCCAGAATCAACCCAGCAAACATTTTCTGGTGAGTGAAGGAGAGAATTGGCTAACGGGAAGAATTATCTACCCATATTTGTGCCAAGACACAATTTCTTTTAACCTTTGGTTGCTTAGCATCGATAAACACAATACACCTGTTGCTGTTCTGAACATAAAGCTGTTGCTGTTTCCTTCTTTTTAATGAAAAAAAAAAACCATGTAGAAATAAGCCAACTATTCTTTAACTGTATTGTTTTTAAATTCCCATGAGGCCCATGCTTTTCATAGAAATGAAGCATGCCTTGAGCAGGATGTATTTTCTTGAATTCTCCCAGAGATATTTGCAAGAACCTCCGAAGGTGTCTGTCTGCAAGCATGACCTTCCGAGCAGCGGGTGCCACAGCAGAGCAGGTTCTCTGCTGGGGACAACCTGGAGGAAGCTTCGAGGTTAAACCTATCTGCCACTTTCAGGAGGCTTTGCTCTCCCTCAACACATACACCACACCAAGGAAGCGGTGAATACAAGCTTAAGCAAGTGGAAACCGGAGCTTCCACGTTAACCACTAGTCAAGGCATTGAAAAATGGGGGAGGTTGTTAGTGGTACTTTGTATTCTTTTTTATTTGGGTTTCTTATGCCTTTCCCTTTCTTCCTTCTCCACCTTTTATCCTCCTAAAACCTTCCAACCCCCAACACTAGATAGGAGAGAAAGAAGGTTAGTGGGGAGAGTGGCCATAGGTCTCTTTACTCTTTCCAGCTGGCTAGCGTTGTTGGTTCTTTGGGGAAAGTCCAATCTCGGTTGTCAGGATATCCAGCAGTGCAGCTAACCAGCAAACAAAAAGCAGAAGGAACCAATAGCAGCCTTCTTCCTCCTTAGACTCCTTTTCCTCTCTGTGCCCCTGCACTTGTACCCTCTCAGGGTCTTCAGAATTCAACTATCTGCAGCTGGCAATGACCACGCCCCTCTCCAAACTTGCAGGAGGCAATGATAGTTAATCTCTGTGGACAGACTAGAGGCAGCTCCAAATCCCACACTTGGGATTAAAACAAAAACAGATTTACATAAGAGAACTGAGTTTTTAAAGGAACCAAAACTTCTACCACTGAGTGGTGGGTCTTTCCTCCTGCTGGGGATTTAAATAGCAGCAGCTGCAGCAGCTATGGGCATTTGTCACATGGAAAGGGACAGGCAGGGATGAGAGGGACAGTCACACACCACACAGAAGGGGCCCAGGCCTCACAGGCGCACACATAACAGTAATATCGCAAGGAAATGCAAGTTGTGAGATGGCATCTCACAGAGATAGCAGACAGCAATTGTTAGGTCCACCTGACAGGAAAAATGGACTTTGGGACCCCATCTTCCATCATCTCCAGCCCGATTTAGTTACTTTTCTCAATGCCATGGTGGGGCACCTGACGGAAGCGGCCCAAGAACAGGGGGATGTGTTTGGGGTCACACTTTGGGGGTACAGGTTGCTCTGCCAGGGAGGGTGTGGAGGCAGCGCTGGGCGGCAGCCAGTCATCGCCTCGCATCACCTCCCATCTGCAGTCAGGATGCACACCAAGATGCCCTTAGCCCACAGAATGGTGCCGCTCTCAATCGAGAATGGTGCCGCTCTCAATCGAGAGTGGTGCCGCTCTCAATCGAGAATGGTGCCTCCTCTCAGGTTAAGCTTCTGTAGAAAATCCCTCACAGTTATCTTTCTTCTAGACCGTCCTAAATCCAGTTTACAGTGAACATAAGTCATAACTCCAGGAAAGAAAAAAAATGTTTTTCCACAACTTAGAAATTGCCCAGTTGTGCCCCATATTAACAAAACCGACAGTGATGCAAATATATAACATTTATGTGAAAACTAAACAGACATCCACACCCATGAGTCAGGGATGCTGTGTGCCTGAGTATTCAGTGGTTCCTGTCTATATGATAATGAGTCTTATAAACAAACAATTTAGAGGAGCTGAGTTTGAGGGACTATGGATTCGCCCTCCTGTCACAGCTTCAGCTAAAAATGACCATGGAATCCTCCAAAGGTTGCCCAGGCCATGCCTGCTCCTCATGGGTTCCTGATGCATGACTGCTCCTCAGGATATCTGATGCATGCCTGCTCCTCAGGGTGTCTGATACATGCCTGCTCCTCAGGGTATCTGAT
>OU015752.1:52407459-52420843 GCA_907169655.1 Acomys percivali | reverse complement strand
CACTGTCTAGTTGTAGCTCCCCACATGCACTGTCTAGTTGTAGCTCCCTACGTGCACTGTCTAGTTGTAGCTCCCCCCACACACTGTTTAGTTGTAGCTCCCCCCCTACTGTCTAGTGTAGCTCCCCACGTGCACTGTCCAGTTTAGCTCCCCACACGCACTGTCTAGTTGTAGCTCCCCATACCCACTGTCTAGTTGTAGCTCCCTACACACACTGTCTAGTTGTAGCTCCCCACACCCACTGTCTAGTTGTAGCTCCCTACACACACTGTCTAGTTGTAGCTCCCTACACACACTGTCTAGTTGTAGCTCCCCACACGCACTGTCTAGTTGTAACTCCCCACATGCACTGTCTAGCTGTAGCTCCCCATGTGCACTGTTGTTTCTCTGTGTGTTTTACTGTTGAGTACTTTATTCAGCATATTGTCTTAGTTATGCTGTCAAATGCCCAAATGCCCACTTTTTCCTTCTAATTCATAGTCACTTTTCAAGAGTCCAGTCTGGCCCCACAGGAATGCACCATCTCCATTCCTCTGAGGAAATAGCAAGGACTGCTGTGACCATTGTTACTTTCTTCTTTGTTGCACTCAGAACTACGCAGTCTATACTACTAAGCCCACAGCTACACACTGCAGATAACAAATGAAAGTGTCTTCTTTTTGAATCATAAGTAAAATATTCTTTTGCGAACATTAGACCATATAACCATCTATAGGTGTTTGCAATAAAGTAAAATAAATTATCGATCTAATGAAGCCTTGAAGTTAAATAGTTTTTTCATAAAACAAACCATGACTTTATTTTAGTTCTTAAAAAGATACTATTAAAGTGGATATTTTAAATTTTATAATTATTTTTGGTTAGGGTTATCTGTGTACTGTTCACACACTGTCCAATGCCAAGTGTGAGCTTTAGTGTGAACTACAGAGCCTTGTGGGTAATGTCAAATCTACGGTCAATGCAGGTCATATTGTATAAAGCCCAGCACTGCTGAGGGTGCTGCTACTAGAGGAGAATGTGGGGGTGGGGTGGGGAGGTGGAGGGGAATGTGAGGGTGGGGTGGGGAGGTGGAGGGGAATATGGGGATGGGGTGGGGAGGTGGAGGGGAATATGGGGGTGGGGTGGGGAGGTGGAGGGTAATATGGGGGTGGGGTGGGGAGGTAGAGGGGAATGTGGGGGTAGGGTGGGGAGGTGGAGGGGAATGTGGGGGTAGGGTGGGGAGGTGGAGGGGAATGTGGGGGTGGGGTGGGGAGGTGGAGGGGAATGTGGGGGTGGGGTGGGGAGGTGAAGGCCAACTCTAGCTTGAACTCAATTTAGCAGAAGACCTAAAAGTTGGTCTCGAATTTTAATCTGTAAAACAATAGTATGAAAATATTCTTTTAATTGTATTGCTTCATTTGAAAAATTTCATGGATAGGACTTAGCAAAGTTAATGGAAAGTATTTTACCAGAAGGGGAAATAGAAAACTTCTCAAAGAATATTACAAATTCCTAGGAATGCTCAAGGAAAGATCTTCTGTTCCTGTGGCTGCTATCTTGTTTTGTTTGTTCTTTTTATTTTGGAAATTGAGGTCTTGCTACGTGGCCTTTGCTGGTATGTTACTTATTATGGAGTACAGAGTGGTCTTAAATTTGGGGCAACCCTCCTGTCTCAGTCTGTCAAGGGCCGAGATTACCACCACCACGCATAGCTATCAGACATCTTTTGTTCATGATTTAAGAATTATTATCGAGCAGGGCTGTGCAAATTGGGTTCTAGGACTTCTCAGCCACCATCAGCTGCTCTGCAGCCCTTTTGTCTAATCTCATCACGACATAAATAATTCCCTCTCCGCTGTAAGTGGACGCGGCAAGTGTTCACCATCTCATACTTGTAGTTTGAAAGCACTGTTGTGGCTTGTTTTCACCGTCACTTCTGGGGTAACAACATCCCCAAGGGCACAGGGAAGCCGGCCCCAGAGTAGGTCCTGTGACAAGCGGGAACTAGTCCTAGTCCTGCCTTTTGGCAAGTGACCACTTTAACCAGGACTGCACATAACCAGAAGGAAAGTGCACCGCGGAGAATCCTCCAGATAAATAAAATCACAAAAGGAGAAAACAAGTTAACCAAGATATGCCACATCATGCCAGGATTAATGCAATTAGCCTTACGTAAATGTTCTGTGGAAAGCGATCCCCTCCCGCCTCACAGTTTGAGATAACGTCCTGCCATCTATCATCACTGGGAAAACCACGGGCTCCCCAGCCCCACTCACACGAGGTAATTATGCCGAGCTAATAAGCAATGTCAAGGAATAAATATAGCCTACAACACTAATTTTGTATATATTTTAAGCCCTGTGCTTGCATGTGCTAGAGTCCTATCCAGTAGAAAGCAAACGACATAGAGAAACAAGAAATCCACATAAGTCCATTAATTTTCTACTCTTTGAAGTGATCTATACTTTTATAATTCCTGTGGATTTAAATTATTATTGTTGTTGTTGTTATGATGATGATGATGATGATGATGATGATGATGATGATGATGATGATGTGGGTTTCATGAGTCAGGTCATCCTCACCTTTGACCCACTAAGCCAGTTCATCAGCCCTATGTGGGTTATTTTCATGATGACAATCTTTTATTAGCACCTTCTTATGTTTCCAAGAATGGTCAACATCAGGACCCCTCATGAGACACGAAGGGGCTGTACAGGCCAACTTCTCTGACATCCCATTAAAACCAAACCTCTCCTTTTGCTATCTGGGGTCATAGGAATCTTCTGACACATCTTTTCTTCTGACTTTGCACCCTCTTCTCTGATTGGTTGATGCCCTCAACTTGTGCATCACGGACAGACCAGGTGTGCCAATTAGTCGAAGTCACAGCTTATAACAGAAAGCATCTTCGTGGATCTTTCAGGGAGTCAGGCAGCTGGTGCCAGGACTCTGTACTTGCAGGCTGCCTTTCCAGAAAGACAGGAGAGTAGCATCCAGCACAGTAGCCACCAAACGTTCACATGGTATTCGCTAGGCCTGAGCAGTGTTGAGAACAGAGGCAATTATTTCCGTGCACAGAGATGATTAACTGTTCCATCCATCAGGGCACAAGTACTAGAGGGAAATCAGGAAAGCTTATGTGTTTTCCTGGCATCGGGCACCATCTCTCTTGAAACCATTCAAACACTAATCAGTGCTGCACGATTCTCCTTTTCATTATGCTCCACGACCTTAAAGAGTCTAAAAGTTGAAAATTTTAGCAAAGGCACAACACACAAGAAATGCAAGAAAGGAGGGCTCTGCCTACGTGCCCAGCCCAGTCACGTGGTTGTGATTCCAATGTTAGCAGTGAGAAGTGCTGGCAGTTATGAGCACATGAGGCACTGAGTCCAAACCTCAGCCAACCAAGCCGAGACTACGCTTTTTCACCGTAAGCTATGGTAAAGATGTCCTTCTGTTGTTTGAGACGAGGTGGGGGTTTTGTCTTGTTTCTCATGTCTTTGTCTCCTTCTACAGGGCAGGCCTAGTTTTCCACACGAGTATATGAGAATTTACATTGTTCAAGGTCGACTTTCAAAATTTTGTTCTTTTGGTTTATAAAAGATGTGTAGCTTGGCCTTCTTGTGGGACTAACAGTGGGAGCAGGACTGGCTCTGACTGGCTGCTGCCTGCCTCTGCCTCTGGGACCTGTTTCTCCTACCGCCTGGCCTCTCCTAGCATTAATAGGAAAGGAGGAGCCTAGTCTTACTGCAACTTAACATGCCAGTCGATATGCACGGTAGGCTTGCTCTTTTCTGAAGAGAAGTGGATGGAGGCTGGGGAAAGAGGGAAAGTGTGTGTGTGGCGGGGGGGGTGACTGTGTAGAGAGGAAGAGAGGAAACTGTAGCCCAGATGAAATAAACAAACAAATGATACATACGTACATACATACATGTCATTACTTTTGGCTAATTTATGTAAGATTTTGTCAAGCATAGCTAATTTGTTTAACTTTTATAAAGGCCGGAAATGGCATTCTGTAGAAAACATGGACACTGTAACTAGTTGACAAGGGTCGCCTGAACACAACACACTGAAAAGTTAGAGGAACTTCTAAACCCTCTCTTCTTTGTAATGGAGAATACCTTCTGTGATAGAAAAAAAGTAGACACTTATTCTTGCTAACTGTTTATCTCTAGGTTTATTATACAAAATTTGTAGTATTTATAATAACATCCTTGAGATTATGAAAATAGCCCTGGGCACATTTGAAGCAGTATTATTTTTAAGCAGGAATGACAGAATGTATATTTAACTGAAAACTTCTATTAGTATTTTCAGTAGCTCCCTATTTATTTTGAAATCAGACCTTTAAAAATAACTGTCCGGGGGGGGGGGGGGGAGGGCAGGCAAGTACAGTACATTTCTAAGCAATCCCCCAACTGAAATTGAGATAGTTGTTTCATTTCACCTACACAAGGAGGAAGTACACTGAATCTAAAGTGATGTTAACTTAGTGAGGTGAGTCCCTGCTGAGGCAGTTCCTCTTAGCAACCACAGCAGTCTCTTAACTTCCTGTCATTCCTGGGATGTCTTGCAACAACTCTATAGGAAGGCTTTAGGGTGTGGTATGCCATCTGTTCTCTCCCCTTCCCACCCTGACAGTCACGCAGCATCCATTCCCTAGGACTCCCCAGACTGCAGTGGACAGTGGCCCGTTCTAGTGCGCACATCACTAACTCCAGCTATATTCTTTCCATCTACGCTGTACAGACAGACTTCTTGAGGGGGGACCAGACCATCCAGGGAATTTTCTGAGTTGATGGTCCAGTTGCATCTTTCCCCAGGCTGGACGACAGCAATTGCTGAAACCTAAGCCAGGGTGGCTCCGTCCTGTGGTATCTGACTTGAGCCCATGAATAGCCCGGGTTTCTCTGCCCTGGAATCCTCCAGGCATGACGTACTCTATTACAAAGCTAATGGCTTCCATTTAGAATTCAGCCATGGCTCATCACTTGCCTCAGAGGAATAGTAGGCAACATAATATGTCAGGTCCTGGGAACTATGCATCTCTTGGATGTCCAACCACCCATGAACAGAACGGTCTGAGCTTTTACTTTCTGATAACAAAAATCTTAAAGGGCGTATTGACGGCAAGAAATCACCAAATCATCTTAGGAAGTAGCTACATTTCTATTTACATTCCTCATTTGTACTCCAAAGTAATTTTTGAAAATATATAACTTTATATTTGCTTTGTTTGTTGACTGTGTGTTTCTTTAAGGGAGCTTGCATGGTGTAAATCAGGACTCAAATTTATTTCCGTAGCCGAGGCTGGCCTTCTTCCACACTCTTCTTGGCCTCTACCTCCTGAGCCCGGGAGTAAAGACATAAAAGGGCTTTGCCTACTACAAAATTCACCTTGCGTTGTTCACATTAATTTAGTTGCTTATGGATTTTTAAATACTCGTTTTTATAATTATAAAAAATTTAGTGATAATTTTGTTAGATGTTGAATACTCTTCATGGTCTGAGACAGAACAAAAGGAAGAAAGAAGGAGAAATCTGACTAGAATTTTCAGGAGATACCAGGCATGAGTAGGAAGTGTTCACACGAGCTTTTCTTTTTTTTATATATTTTTTTGACATTTTTTTATTAATTTATTCATATTACATCTCAATTGTTAGCCCATCCCTTGGATCCTCCCTTTCTTTCCTCCCTCCCGCTTCCCCCTCTACTCCCTTCCCCTATGTCTGTGACTGAGGGGGACCTCCTCCCCCTGTATATGCTCCTAGGGTATCGAGTCTCTTCTTGGTGACTTATTATCTTTCCTCTGAGTGCCACCAGGCCTCCCCATCCACGGGACATGGTCCGATATGGGGCACCAGAGTTTGTGTGAAAGTCAGATCCCCTTCTCCACTTAACGGTGGAAAATGTCCTGTCCATCGGCTAGACTGGGTAGGGGTTCAAAGTTTATATCGAGTCACTAGTCCAAGGGGTACGCCCCCATGAAAAACTTTACCTACCAGGAAAGTGGGTCAGAGGGGAGAAAATCCTATTGAGACTTTAGGGGTGAGAAGCCTGGGAGAATGAGGAAACAGAAGGATCCAGAGGCTCCTGGAAAACTACAGGCGTGTCTGGGCTCTGGGGTCCTCCTCAAACTATGGCACCAGCCAAGGAAAATATAGGCAGTAAACTTTGAACACAAGAGCTTTTCATGCACAAGTTTTTCACATCAATTATCTCCCTATAATAACCAATAACATAAAAGTACTTACAATAGTCACTATGGAAAAAAATTGAGCAGAGACTCAGAAAATATATGAAATTAAAAAAAATGTAAAACCTGAACTGTGACTTCAGAAAGCCTTTCTGCTCTAACAGCCATGAAGACTATTTCAGACACAGTTGCCTGCAACTGATTTTAAATCCAGACAAACACAAAGGGAAGCATGTGACCACAGACGCAGGATGAGGACGACATAGAGTGACACAGCCTCCTGTATGTGAGTCACCGGGGCCTGCTGAACATAGTGGGCTCCCTGAAGGAGCCCAGCACTGTTGCACGAGCAACCTGCCATCTGTTATTTACAACAGGTTTACAAGCAGCATTTGTGTGAGCTTGTCACAATGGCTTACCAACAAAGCCACGGTTTTCAGAGATGAGAAGCCCCCAGCCACAGTTTCCTTCTTATCTGAGCAGTGTCTTTTTTAAATCAAATGGTCATGTGCTCCATGGAGTATCCTCAGTGTGTGATGGCAGTCCTTGGCTTACTTAGACAGGGTGAGTGCAACAGCTTTGGGACATAGTGCACAGCAGCACAAAGGAACCCACATGCAAACCCCAAGCCACATTCGGGATTCACCAGCCACTTTCCAGGACCACGGTGCTTTGTTCATTTGGGTTATAGACTTGTTGGGATAATGGTGTTGGCAGCTCTTGGTTACGAAGCTAGACTCAGCTGAAATCATGCTTGGAGTTATTTGACTTTCTCTCTGATTTTTTTTTTTTTTTAATTTTAGCGAGTCACGGAGAATTTAAGATAGCAGTTTAAACACTATCAGAAAATAGTGTTTGTATCCGTCGATGCATGATAGTTAGGTTATGAACCCGGGTTAGAGTTGCTTACTAAAACTGCTTACAAAGTTAAACAAACCAAAGAGTATCTCAAGATGACCCGCAGGTTCATATGCCGATGAAACTATTATACATAAGTGTGTCCCCAAAAGGGACAACAAGAAGACTTAAAATGTGGTCCTAGTGACTAGGAACGCCATTGTTTCCCGGAACATATTATTTTGTGTACATTTATATGTGCTGGGATGACTCACAAACACGCCCACATGCTTGCATAAGAAAGTTTGTTATTTCTTATATATCTTTATTTTCAAGGGGAGTGTCCATAAGGTAAGGGGCGTAGGCAAGTTCTCCCAGGAGGATGCGCCACTGTGGCCTCTACTCCCTCGGTGAGAGCCACGGCATTAGGAGCCTGCTCAATGATTACTTAGTGAAAAGTGGAATAACACACCAGTCTCCCTCTGGAGAACATCTTGTCCTTGCAAGGATATGTCTCAAATGCACTAATTGTACTAGAAAAGTGGTATCTTATTCTTATAGCTTTCTGAGCTTTTATTTATCAAGAATCACATGTGAGTTTTGTTTTGTTTTTTAAACCACTTAACTGCCTTACTTCTATTTTAAAGGCAAGATCGCCTGGAAAATACCTACCACATTGCTCTGTGAGACTCAAAACCAGACAATTCACCAAACTCAAGGGCCCCCTTCTCCTGGAAGTTGGCCCTCCTGGGGTCACCCTGAGGCCTTTCACCCTGCACTGTACCAGTTGAGCCTCCAGCCACGCTGTTCCTGGAGCCCTGACTGCAGGCACTAGCTATATGCTTTTCTCTCTTTTGTAGTATCACTTAGCAGAGGCAGCCCTCTAGCCCACAATGTCCCCAAAGCAAACCCGTGGCTTCCTTGGGGGAAGGAAGGCACGCAGGCTTCCTGGGCTCTAGCCGGGAAAGGTCACATACAGAGATCATAACTAATGCACAGCGAGCTCCTCTTCACACACTCATGAGGCTGAAGCCTAGGGGCCAGATGAAAACCCAGGCTACACAGGAGACCACAGAGCACTGAAGAGAAACGGCCTTTCCTGCCTCGAACGTCAGGAAGAAAACTGAGGGCAAGGAGGGAGCAAGAGGCAGTCCGCCTGTTGGCTAGGGGTGTGTCATACTCTGGCCCTTTCCAGCTGCTGAGGAGAAAGCAGACAGGTTCTCAAGACTGCAAAACAGGCTGAAGAGGAGGCAAGCAAAGTGGGGTGGCTGGGGTTAATTGGGCAGGGACGGCCAGAGCCTTCGGTAGACAGACCAGAGTCTACCTTAGTATTGTCAGCTACACAGCAACAGCCACAAAATAATAGCAGTTAAAAGGCCAAGAAATGAGGACTGGGGGAGAAAGTCTACAGGTTTTCATGAAAGGCTCAACTCAAATATCATTTTTTATGTTAAACCTCTTTTTGTTTTTTCAGAAAGAAATTGGCATTATCGGTACCCTGGCTGTGGCAGTGTGCTCGTCCTCAGTCAGCCTGTTCCTTCCTCAGCACACTGTCATGTAGGCACACGGTCATGTAGAAGATCAGTCCCTGCCACAGACGCACCCTGAGGCCCTATGTTACCTGCTCACAGAAAGCGTTATGACCAAAAAAAAGGTCATGGAGTGAACAGGATCAGAGACATTCCCTGGTTTTTATATGCAGAAAATATCATTATATATCTATTCACAGTGTTGAAAGCATCTTTATCCTACCGTGTTATAGCTTCATCTTGCTCCTTTCTCTAAGAGATTCAAAACTGCATCATTAATCACATTGAAATCCTAAAGCAACTGTTGCTATGGCACTTTATCCAAGCAAAGAAAGATTTGTTTCAGAGAAAAAACAACCCCTAAGTATACGTTTTTCAAACAAACAAACAAAAGTACAACAATTTGAGCCATTATGGTTATACAACAACCTTTTGCCACCACATTGTTCGTGGGCAGAGCTTTCATCTTTCAAAAGTTACCTTATACAACCAGTGACCTAGGCCAAACCAACTGTCAGGAAAAAGCAGTGTACAGGCTGGAGAGGTGCTCCGCAGCTAAGAGCCCTGGTGGATTTGGCAGAGGACTCAAGTTTGGCTCCTAGCACCTACGTGGCAGCTCACAACCACCTGTAACTCTAGGGGATCCTGTACCCTCTTCTGGCCTCCGTGCGTACTGTAGTCACGTGGTACATAGGCATACATGCAAGAAAAAACACTCATACACATACATAATAAATAAATCTTTTTCAAAATGGAAGTGTAATGTACTGTTTTCCTAAACGCCTTTGTACTGAGCCAATGGTTAAGGTTGAGGCCGCAGAGAACTCCGGCATGGCTACCTTAGAACACAAACAGTCTTTGTCAGGAAGACAGTCTCATATGAGCTGCCAGTGACATAACACAGAAAAGACAAGAAGAAACTCCCTGACAAGAGCTGTTGCCTGGGAGTAGAGCCTGACAGCTGCTGAGGAGAAGCCAGAGTCAGACACTTTGCCAATTCCCTGGAAACAAATATGGAAGAAAGAGAACTCGAGAGCCATGAAGAACTTCAGTGAGTTCCACAGTCTGTGTGTGTGCACACCAGTTTGCAGGTTTATATGTATATGCATATATTTGCATGTGAGATGCAAATGTGTGTGCTGGTGTATGTGTATATGTGTGTAAAAGTCAGGAGACAGCCTTACATGCTCACTTTTTTCATTAATTAAATGAATTCTTTGACAACTTCATTCAGCCGTTTCTTACCTCTGTCCCACCCACCCAGCGTCCGCGTCTCTACCATTGCTTTTCTCACACCCGTGTCACTTTGCTCTGCATTGCCACCCACTCAGTCAGTCATAGTCATCCCTGTGAACAGGATTGTGGAGCTGTTTCTGGAAGCCCGGTGCACTGTTTGTTGGCTTGCTTCGGTTTGGCTGTTGTTTTGAGACAGGGACTCTCACTTTCCTGAAACTCACCACATAGTCCATGTTGGTTAGCCAGCAAGGCCTAGGGGGGATCCTGTCTCTGCCTCCATACAGCTGTGATACATAAACGCACTGTCATGCATGGCAGGATCTGCAGGTGGAATTCTGGTTTCCATACCTGCAGACACTGCCCATTACCAACTGAACCATGTCAACAATCCTTGTACATCATTATGATACCTGTGAACGCTCTTCCCAGAAAGACCCGAGGTGAGCCTTTGCTCACCAGAGTTCTCGTTGGTGAGATATAGAAATAGCACCGACTCACTCTTCTACAGGCTGTCTTACTGTGCTCAGTGGTGTGAACCCTTCCAAGGCAAAAAGGAAAAGAATAACAGTGGGGCTGCTCTGAACAAGTGGGGACAAAAACTTCCTCTCTCTCTCTCTCTCTCTCTCTCTCTCTCTCTCTCTCTCTCTCTCTCTCTCCCTCTCTCTCCCTCTCTCTCTTTCCCTCTCTCTCTTTCCCTCTCTCTCTCTCTCCCTCTCTCTCTCTCTCTCCCTCTGTCTCTCTCTCTCTCTCTGTCTCTCTCTCTCAACTTATACAGAAGTGAACTTAAAACCAACCCATAATTTGAAACATAGAAAATGCTAGAAGAAAAAAAAAAAACCTGAGGAAATACTGAACTTATATGAATGGGCAATGGCTTTCTGAACAGGATTCTAATCGGGCAGGAAATCAGATCAAAATCTGGTGGATGGGAATGCATTGAATTAAATTTTTTTCTACACAATAAAGGAAACAATCTGCAGAATGAAATGATGTCCACAGAAAGGGAGAGAGATTGTTAAATATTCATGCAACAAGGGATTACCTAGGATTCATTAAAAACTAAAAATTTAAACAAAACAATTCAGTAAGTGTAGGTATAATAAATGCTAATAGACACTTTTCAAATAAAGACACAAAGACCAGTGAACACAGGGAAAATGTTCAACATCCTTGGCCATTAGAGAAATGCAAATCAAAACTGCAATGACGGCCTATCTAGACAGTCAGACCAAGGACCACCAAGATGTCTCACCTAAGGCCCTGTCATCCTTGTCATGGTGGGCATCCTGCAGACAATGGATGTGCTACCCAGTTACAGATAAAGGAAACGTGGTTCTACAGCTCCCTAGAACTTGGTTCTCACGTCTTCCTAGATCCTACTTCCTGTGTTTTGCCTACAGTTTTCTAAACAGAGTTACTTCCCAAGACTTCTGTGTGTACTGTGCTTGGCTGTCATCCTGTCTGTGTCCATGGGTCTTTACACCCACCTCCATAACTTCCTGTGCTAGCGAAATGTTGTTTCCTCCTCATTGTCCATCCTTTCTGATCGCTGCCTGCTCTGCCTTCACTCTGCATCCTAGACTTTGGAGAATTCCTGGTTCTTCAGCACTTGTGTCACTAGCTCATTCGTCTCTTATGCTCATCTCATATCCCAACTCAAACAACCTCATTGGCTCAATGAGATCCTCACTGCAGCTTCCGACCATTGGATTTATAGCAAATGCAGCCCTGATCCAACCTAGATGAATGAGAAGTTGCCATTCCATTCTAAGAATTTAAGAAAATGACATTTAGGACATTTAGGGGGTAGAAACAGGCTTCTTATGTTATACAACAGGGCTAAGCGAGCAAAGGCAGCATGTGGCACTGAGCTCCACACCACCTGAGTCCAGCACAGGACCTGCCCAGGAGAAGTCAGTGCTCATCCCATTCACAAAGCCAGGCCTGTCTCCTATAAAATTACATTTCAAATTGTATTCCAAGTGTCTGTGGCCTCCCTCTTACACACTCAGTGGTGTGCACAATGGAGTTGGCACCTTATTAAATGTGTATGATGATTCTATCTCGCCTTAGAGAGTCAAGAGGAAAAGACCTGGAAGCAGAAAGTAAGGGGTGTGGTTTTATCAGGCTTAGAAACAAATGCATGGGGAAGAGAGATGCTAGGAAAACATAGTGTCACCTGTCAAGGCTCTAGCAAGCTTAGGACAGCTGCCAGCCTGTATCCAAACATGGTCCTTTTCCTACATTTTCTTTATATGGTGTGGCGGTTTGAGTGAGAATGGCCCCATAGACTCATGTTTTAATTCTTAGTTCCCAGATGGGGAAACTGTTTGGGAAGAATTAGGAGGTGTGACCTTGTTGAAGGAGGTATGTCCTTGTTGGAGGAGGTGTGCCCTTGTTGGAGGGGGTGTGACCTTGTTGGAGGGGGTGTGTCCTTGTTGGAGGGGGTGTGTCCTTGTTGGAGGGGGTGTGTCCTTATGGGAAGAGGTGTGTCCTTGTTGGAGGGGGTGTGCTCTTGTTGGAGGGGGTGTGTCCTTGTTGGAAGAGGTGTGTCACAGGGCCAGGCTTTGCTGTTTCAGAAGACTCATGCCATCACCGCTGAGTCCTGCCTTCCTCTCTGCCTCTTGGTTGTGGAACATGGCTAGAGCGCTCAGCTGTTCCTTCCTTCTACCATCACGGACTCTAACCCTCAGAAACCACCAGCTGAATTAAATACTTTCTTTCTATGTTGCCTCTGTCATGGTGTTCTATCTCAGCAATAGAAAAGTAATCAAGACAGGGCTACAACCATCTACATCTAAAATTATGTATATAACCTTAGTAAGCCAACAAAAGGAGTAATAAATTATGGACAGGAAAAGCAACTCCCACAAAACACAGATGCCACTTGCAAAGACATCCTTCAGACATGGTCTCCATGCATCCCTTCCTTTAACTGGGCATCGGAGTTAGAAAGAATTCTGCAGCCAGTGTGAGTAAAACCAACAACTACAACAAAGGAAACCATATTAAGTGACATAATAAGACTCAACACACTATGTATGTAGTTCATATGAGTTAGGCATAGAATCAGTTATTTTGTAACAGATATTATGCATGTATGTATGTATGTATGTAATGTATGTATGTATGTATGTATGTATGTATGTATGTATAAAATCTTCAAGACCAGGGGAGAAATACATCACAACAAATTCATGAAAGATATCATAGAGATAGTACAATTAATTTTTAAATTATATTTTTATTTTATGTGTGTGGGTGCTTTGCCAGCATGTATATTTGTGCACCAAGTGTATGTAGCTCCTGTAGAGGACAGAAGAAGGCACCAGAAATCCTGGAGCTGGACTTATAGATGATTATGAGCTGCCGTGTGAGTGCTGGGAACAGAATCCAGGTCCTCTGCAAGAACAGCCATTGCTGTCACCTCTCCAGCCACTAAACTCAATTCTAAGAGAACACAAAGAAGTGTAAGTCACTAAGCAACAGAAATGGGAACAAGATGTTTCTGGAAAAGGTTAGTGGGTAGGGAGATGGCACAGCTGGGTAGGGAGATGGCGCATCTGGGTAGGGAGATGGCACAGCTGGGTAGGGAGATGG
>OU015752.1:52397390-52407449 GCA_907169655.1 Acomys percivali | reverse complement strand
GATGGCACAGCTGGGTAGGGAGATGGTGCATCTGGGTAGGGAGATGGTACAGCTGGGTAGGGAGATGGCACAGCTGGGTAGGGAGATGGCATAGCAGGAAGAGGTTACTATGCAAGAATGAGGACATCAGTGTGGGTCCTGAGTTCAGAAAATCATGTGTGTAAGCTCACTTCTGCTGTGCTGGTGAGACAGAGCCCTGCAGACTCCCAGAAGCTCCAGGCAGCTAGTGTGTGGGGCACGGTGGGGCACGAGAGGGTCCTGTCTTAAACTGGAAGGCAAATATTGAACTGCAAGCTATCACCTGATATCAACATGCTTGACATAGTGTTCAAGCATGTGCATGCGCGCACATGTGCACACACACACACTAAACTTTATTTTTATTTTTATTTTTTTGGGTTTTTTTTTTTTTTCAAGACAGGGTTTCTCTGTGTAGCCTTGACTGTCCTGGACTCCCTTTGTAGACCAGGCTGGCCTCGAACTCACAGCGATCCGCCTGCCTCTGCCTCCCGAGTGCTGGAATTAAAGGCGTGCGCCACCACGCCCGGCTTACACACACTAAACTTTAAATAGTTATCTATCTATCCGACGGTCTATCTGTCATCTGTTTGTGTATTATCTACCTAATCTATGTATTTATTGTGTGCAAGTGCATATGTGCCATGATACACAAGTATTTTTAGTCTTTTAAATAATGTTACACCATTGACTTTTGAGAAAAAAATATGTATTTTTTTAATTTTATGTGTGTGAGTGGGTCTTTTTTTCCTGAATGTATGTGCAGCATGTACATGCCTGGTGCCCTCAGAGGTCAGAAGATGGCCCTGGCTCCCCTTCACCTGCGATTGCGATGGTAGTGACCCACCAAGTAGGTGCTGGGAGCTGAACTGCAGTCATGTATGAGAGCAGCCAGTCCTTGTCCTCACTGAGCCGCCTCTTTACCCCCACTGTTCACTGTTAATGTCCCATTACTCCCCCAGAACATCCTCAGCCTGTGGTTACACCCCAAACAGCTGTGGTGTAAAATGTGAAGAGTGCAAATCGACAAAAGTAAAAAGTAAACAGTCATGCACAGGCCTTGCGGAGCCTCAGACTGGGAGCCTAGAACTGTGTGTATCTGAGTTTAGAAGGGCAGCCTCTACTTTGTTTTGTAAACTTTTATATATATATATATATATATCTCTGCGACAGTGCACTCTGAAAATGCCTGAAGATTAAAGTGGCCTCTTTTTAGTGGAATCACTAAATCTTCGGTTTCTCACTAATCAGACCATAAATAATTATGGAAATCACAGAGCTGATCTTATTCAGGCATGTCAAGATGAAAAATAGCCCTGACCAGATTATAGTTAAGCTGTGGCAGCCCTTCACTTAGCACTTGCCCGAGTTTTCTCTTCCCTTCCTCGGGACTCAAAGACTAAAAGGCTTCCTGCGTGTGAGCGGCTGCCTGTCTGCTCAACATGAGGCTGGGGGTGGGAGGTGAGAATGGGGAGAAAACACGAGCAAGAAGTTCACTATCTCAGTTGCTCAACAGCAACAACTAACTGACCCACTGGTTAATCTAAACGTTCATCGGCTGCTACTTTTTGCTGGATGTGGAAGGATGTGTTTGTAATCTCAGTGCACTAGGGTAAGATAGAAGACAAAGACCGGGCTCCCAGAAGCTCCAGGCAGCTCGCATGAGGCCCATTGTTACCATTATTATTAACAGACAGGTGACGCGAGACGTGAGCTGGAACCTGCCTTTGGCCAATGCTGTGCCCTATGCTGTTCCATGTTACACACACACACACACACACACACACACACACACAGACACACACACGCACCACACGTACACACATGCACCACACGCACACACACACACACACACACGCACACACACACACACACGCACGCACACACACGCGCACACACACACACACACACATGCGCGCGCGCACTACACGTACACACACACACCACACATACACACACGCACCACACGCACACACGCACGCACACACACGCACCACACATGCACCACACGCACGCACACACACGCACCACACATGCACCACACGCACACACATCAGAGACACACACACACCTGTCCCTCAGCAAACCCTTGATCCCTCTCCACACTGCTGACATCTGACAACCTCTCATTGCACGGTTCTTTTATAAGGTCACAGAGTTCTCACTTGTCCACACCCAGTCCTCCTATAAGAATTGTGCTGTTAGACACCAGTGCCTTTGCAGTTAGGAAGAGTGGCTCTGACAACTGTCTATACTTTTCTCCTGGTGCTGCTTTAACTCCTCCCTCCCTTTGGCTGTCTCTCGGGACTTTTTTAGAAGAGGAGAGGTCACCCTACAGGCACACTGCCCTGGGTCCAGTCCCACTCCCTCCCCACAAAGCCTCAGCTGCTGGCCTCCTTCTCTGTGCCTGTCTTAAGATGTACCCAGAGAGGAATTCCCTAAATACAAACACCCACAAGGTAAGTGGGCTGCCAACTGACAGAACCCAATGAGACTGCTTTGCCCAGGGCACAGAACATCCACACCTAGGCTTTGGAGGGCTGGTGTCTACTTAGGTGTTCCGTACCGTGTAGTGGTAAGCCTGACGTGAGCCATGTTTATGGGAAGCCCTCACTTCATGCTTCTATCTCAAGAAGTGAATACTTCAAGATTTGAGCTCTGAATGGTTGCTGTCAACCAGCTGTTTAGGTAATTTTTCCCCATTTTTTCCTTTTCCTTTACATTTTCATCTGTTTCTTTAATAAGCACCCCCAGTGTGTCTTGAACTCTTAGGATCCCTTTTGTCTCAACTTCCCAAGTGCTAGGATTGCGGGGGGGGGGGTAGCACCACAGTGGCTATATAGGTCATACTCCCTCCCAAGAACATTACCAACAAGGTGAGGGGCCCCAAAAGATTACTTCCTGTTTCTTTTTTTCTTTTTTTTTTTTTTTAATATCGACTCCAAATGAGCTACGTCAAATATCTGAATAAGATAAAGGGACCAATGGCGCATGATGCCAGGGCTGGGGGAAGACCATCCCAGGTGTCTCTCCTGTTCTCACAGTGGTTTGGGGATCATTACAGGAACCTCGTGACTTCGGGGAGTAAAGGCTGAGAACGCACCGTTTTATGTAACGTCCGAGTTCGCCAGCCCCTGCTGTATCTTTATCCTAACGCTGTCATAAAGACAGGCAGCTGGGACAGGACCGTCACGGGGGCAAGCCAGGTGGATGAGCTCAGTGGGAAGAGTGTAGAACATACTGTCCTTGTGTCCACAGGACAGGCTGGGATGTGACAAGCAGGCCTGTCACCCTGTTTGGCTTGGGGATAAGAGCAGCCAAGAAGCTGCTACAAATGCCCCTGTCCTCCTGTCCTCCGCTGTCCCCAAAGCCTCCGCTATTTATAGAAGGCTTGAGAACAGCAAAGGGAGTGATTACGTGAGAAAATGGTCTAATTGTGAACCCCTCTCCTGCCACAGTGGGCCTCCCTGACCACTCCTCGCAGTGCCTACACTATCCCGAACTCCGGTGAAATCCCCGGGGTCACAGAGAACCCACAGGCCTGTGACTACTCACTACATGTATAGGAGAGAATCGATGATGCTATAGAAATGCTGGCTGTGACAATCTCAGAATATCTTGCTACCTCTGTAAATACTCAACACAAACTTGAGCATGAAGACTTAGTGTTAGCTGCATCACTGGAGCCCACGCCACCTTCTCTGGTGTACACATGCCTCTTAATTCCTCTTCTGTGAAGGAGACAAAGTGTTACTGGATCAAGACAAACCCAGGATGCACTGTAAGAGGCCACACAGCAGCCAGCAACTCAGCCAGCGGCCGACTCTCAGCCTTGTTCTGAGCTTGTTAAAAAGCCACACCAGCCTCTCTTGCCTTGCCCCAGACCACTTCATATAGGGACCCCTGTCAGGTGTGGGCTTTCTGCAGGGACTCTAACATGCCAATGCCATCAGCACTCAGCAGATTTCAGCAACCAATACTCCTATTCCGTTCATGTTTTCCAATGGGTCACCTTTGTGTGCACAGTAATTTGGGCAGGTACAGCCAATGACACCCAATGACATAAGAAAGCACAGCTTGATTCCATTTAGCTATCACTCAGATGGAGGACACTTGAAAACCACAAGGGGGACTTTGTGTCACATGCATTTCAGCATTTGACATCTCTAAACTGGCACATTAGAGACAAAAAATTTGAAGTTGTCCGTTCTAGCATGTTGCCACATGCCTTCAAATACAACTACTTAATATTAGCATTCTGTCCTCAATTGGGGGACATGAAACAAGTCCCAAAAGGTATAAGAATATACCCAGAAGGCATTGGGCCAGAAAAGCGCTCTCTGCCTACCCTTCCATCCACCCCATTTTTAAACATATTTTAAAAATTGAATACTGGGAGGTAGAGGCCGGTGGATCTGTGAGTTCGAGGCCAGCCTGGTCTACAAAGCTAGTCCAGGACAGCCAAAGCTACACAGAGAAACCCTGACTCAAAAAACAAAATAGTAACCCCCCAAACAAAACCCCCCAAAACAAAACAAAACAAAAACAAAACAAAACAAAACAAAACAAAAACAAAACAAAAAAAGAATACTGTAAGCAGACTGTTGGGATAGTGGGAGCCTTTTACTTGGCAAGGTATGGGGGGGGGCTATAGGCATATATCTCTACTTGGTACAGATTCCATTATCAAAATAACCCATATGTTCATCTTTGAACAGCTGGTACATCACAGTGCTGCAAGTCCTCCAAGGCTCTGTACTCCCTTGCTGCCAGCCGAAACCCTTATCCTTTTGCTGTGTGGGGCTTCACGTCCCCTTAACCGATGTGAGTCTGGGAATGTTCACACACTGATCACTGCTGCGCGTGACTCTTGTTCCCGAGTTCAAAACATAGCAGTCCTTTAGAGCACAGATGTCTGTGTTAATGTTCATTTCCGCAGTAAAGGTCAGCTGGGGACATGGGAACAGCAGGGTGCGGGAACGCATGGGGTTGAACCGCCCTGCGGCTTCACGTGCCTGAGCTCTGTTCCTGGCTCACAGCATTCGGTACTGAGTAATTGAGATATGGTTCTCATCTCAAGCAAATGCAACAAACAATCCCATAATAAGCAGACACTCAGGATAGTGAGACCCCTTTAGTTGCAATGCATTAAAATATATCATTTCATGTAGTTGAATTCCTTATTTACCAAAGAGGAGGGATTTGAGGAACAGGCTTGTGTTGAGGTGCACATTGTTGTGGTGAGAAATGTGAGACAGGCTGAGAAAGAAAGTGAGGTGGGAAAGGGATGGGGGTAATGAGTGGGAAGTTGGGGAAACCATTTGAAGTGATGGTGGTTGAACCATGATCTGCATAAAAGGGTGCTTCAGTGCCTGGGGATACTATCCCAAAATAAACTTTATTATGGGGCTCATGTGTAGCAGAGACAGCAGAGGGTCCCCCATGGGATGGGGAGCAGATAGTGAGGCAGGTGAGGCAGGTGAGGACGCAGACAAGACGCCAGTTAAACTGAAGCAGGGCCACAGCCTTACAGTTTACAATTTTATAAAGTTTTTTGAGCCCATTGTTTACAAAATACACTTTCAGATTTTAGTGATGAAAAATGGGGCCAAGCACATTGGTCTCATTGGAGGCCACGTGGGATGAGGCCTAGCCTGGGGCAATTGGGGAGAAAGGTCAGGGTTGACAGGGTGCCTAGTTAACGAGGAATAAGGAGAGAAGAAATGTGAGGTGAGCAGAAAGTGTCTCAAGGTCATGAAGGTCTATTATCCTAATGTTTTTTTTAATGTATTATAATGTTGGCCCACAGTGCATACACCTCCGCAGCTCTTCCCCTTCAAGTCCATCTGGTGAGGGAGGTTTGTCATTCTTCTGTTTTTTAATTTTTTGTTAATTTATTCTTGTTACATCTCAATGGTTATCCCATCCCTTGTATCCTCCCATTCTTCCCTCCCTCCCATTTCCCCCTTATTCCCTTCCCCTATGACTGTGACTGAGGGGGACCTCCTCCCCCTGTATATGATCACAGGGTATCAAGTCTCTTCTTGGTAGCCTGCTATCCTTCCTCTGGGGTTTGTCATTCTTGCGTCTCTCTCTGCCCTCCACATTAGCTGGTTCAACCTACAGTCCTGCAAATCTCCCCCGTTGCCCTAAGAGGTTTGGTTATTTAGCACGAAGCACCATGTTGGCCAATTTTATATTCTGAGACCATAAAATATTAAATTTCAAAAATTGTGGGTGTGGTAGTGATAACCATTTGATCGTTATTTATGGAGAGTAAGAAAGGCCACAAAATAACGAAACAAAATGCAGCAAAACCACCACCATCCTCCCTCTGCCCTCAGTCCTAGCCCTCCTCATGTCTCTGCTAGCCTGAGTGTCTTTTGATCAATTTCCTTCCTCCTTGGGATTACGTGTACAGATAACCACAGCTTGGGTGCTTCTGGGTTTGAGTAGGCAGCTCGTGCTTTTTCTACCCCATGGTCATCTGTTTGGTCCACTTTTTTATTCCATATTATCCACATGTTGTTGAGTATTTGGGGTAATTATAAAACAGAAATTGAGCACTACTTCCCTTATACTTTCCTTGTCACACTAAATAAGGAGACAAGGTTCAATTCAACATTATTTAAAATGTTCCATCAAGTCATCCACAAGCTATATATTGTGGCTGCAGAAAGTGGGTCACAAAATGAGGTGAGAAAGCTAATTTTATGTTCTTGTTGAGTTGCTGTGGTAAATTTAGCTACTTTTAGAGATGAATCAGTTTCTCTAATAGTACAGATAGGCATCTCATGGAGATGTTTTGGATTTCATAAAATCCTAGTACATAAAATACCTAGGTAACTATGTCCCATGCAAGCTTGGGTTAAACTTATATACACAAACAAGCACATCTGTTGCTTGTCTAGAGACAAAATTAAGCGGGATACCCAAGGTCTTCTTTTCTAGATCCTGCCACCTGAGGGTGTTAAATTGAAGCAAAGTGAAATGTTATACAATTAAAGACACATGTCAAGAGCTCCAGGCCCACCAGGGCCACGACAAGCAGATAGGCCCCATCGCTGAGGAGGTGTTGGAGAGGCAACCCGAGGAGAAGAACCTGAGTCCTTAGAGAAGAAACTCCACACAGGAGAAATTCCAATTGCAAAACAAAAGCAAGCTGTGGTGTGAAATGGACACAAAACAGCAGTAACCCCGCCATACCTAACACTATGGCACCACTGATGGAGACTATGGCAGGAGAATGGGTGTCGTTCCCTGTGGCTGCTGAACATTGCGGCTATACTCTCACTTCAGTCCCATGTAAGACTAACGACACAGGCACTGTTATTATAATGAGGCTTGAATTACCTCGTTAGACCTCCACCCTCATCCCCCCCCACCCTCCAGGTTCCGAGGATGTTTAGGTGGCTCTGCACCTTAAAGTCTGGGAAAACAATCCTACCCTCCTTATCCTGAGCCATCTCACTCCAAGGAGAACAGAGAAGAGTTTGTGCCTTTAAGGGGACCTAAGGTAGACTTAGTCCTTATGTTTGTCATCAGTAAGTTTAAAGGACTCGGTATTTCTCTTAAATTATATCAGTGTTATCACAGAAATACCAGCTCTGGGAAAATGCAGAGTTGTCTTGAGAATTCAGCTCCCTAGGACCTTCTCAGCAAAGCTGTATCTACTTGTTTTCAGAGCTTCACAGGGAAAGTGAAAACACTGAAACTTGTCATCTCTAAGGTGGCTGTTTAATAAAATGAAAATAGAATGTTTTTCTTTTCCTCCACAGGAAAGCTGTTTTTTTTCCAGTGAATAAACCTTGGGCCAAAACCCAAGGTACCAAGTGGCTCATGTACTTCCTCAAGCCTGTGGAAGCCAGGTGCTCTGAAGTTGAAGACCTGTGACCAGAAAAATGTTAGCCATCGGAGGAATCTGCTCAGATCATCCAGGGGTCGAAGCCAGAGGGTTACAGAGGCATGGCTGCTGCCTCTGCTGACTTAATGACATTTACTAAGGGAAATGTCACCTGAGGGAGGCTTGACATGGAAGTCTTTGGTGGGCGTGATGGTGATGAGGTGAAGCAGGAAGGCACTTTTAGATGTGGTGGAAGGACATGGTGACACAGAACAAAAGGGCCACTCTGAAGAGTTCATTCTGCCCTGTCAATGGACTGGACAGGAAGCTTGATCAGCAAGCTTCCCTGGGGACACTCTCTCTGTAGTTCTCCTGACAGCTTCCAGAGAGAAGTCACCCTGCCAAGATGCAAAGTGAGGGCTCTGCAGCTGCTCCTGGGGTGAGCACTTCCCCGCTCCTTTCATTCTGGCTTTTGTCCTTGGGTAACCTCCCTATCCTTGCTGCCCTGCTGTCCTCTTTCCTGTCTCTCTTGCCCTTCTGCCTGAATTTCATGATGAAACAGCTTGTAACTGATATGGTATAACCTTAATGTTGGGCTTTTCTTTCATTTAAAGAACAAAATAATATTCAAAAAACAAAAAAAAAAAAAGATAATTCATCAGATGATGATTCACACTGCACTTGAATCTTTGTAGTCTTTTATGAGAAATGAAATCCAAATACTATGGAGCTATATTTAAACTTGAAAGAAATCTACCCTTTTTCTAGGGCCTTTGCAAACACAAAAATTTGGGTGACGGTTGCTCACAACTCTCCCAAATAACAGTCCTAAAAACTTGGATTTTTAAAAGGATTAAGTATCAGAGAATCATGGAAGGTATTTTTAAAGTTATTATTATTATCATCATCATCATCATCATCATTATACATGTGTGTCTGTGAGTGTGTGTGTTTGCCCCAGTGCATGTGCCCGCAGAGTACAGAAGAAGGTGGTAGAAACCCCAGAACTGGAGTTAGAGGTGGCTGTGAGTCACCTGATGTGATTATGGAAACCAAACTAGTGCTCGCAATAGCCAAGCTATCCCTCCGGCCCCTGAGACGGGTTATTTTGTAACTTGGATTTATTTGAGGATATCCAAATTCTCCATGCAGATTATAGTTCAAGGAAAAATTCCTTTTCTAAAGAGCAACTGTGTTATTGATGTGTGGGTGTAAATTACAGCATGCAGAAACATCCAGCTTTCACCTTGTACTTGTTATGTTTTTAATTTGCTTCTATTTCCTTGATAAAGGCATCCTCAAAGCCGTTGGTGCATAAAGATGATGTGTATGTTATCAGTGAAGATCAGGCAGTGAGCTTCTACAGACATTGACACACCCTAACTTGTACCTGGTAGATGTATTATTATCTTACATCAGCACTTATGTGATGAGAAGGAAAATTAACGTAAAGCAAAGTTTAAAAGATCAGCTGGCCACATCTTAATTGCCTGGTTTTATAAAATATAAACTGACAGCACTCCTTGTTACCTTTAAAAAGTACTGGCTCTTGTACTTTATTCGTGGGAATAAAGAGAGTTAAAAGAGCTATTTCAAAATAACTGGACCTAGATTTTCATGCAGGCCTGCTATGGTCAGAGATCTGTAGGGTGCTTACTTACATTATACCTCCTGGATTAATGTATTCAGAACTTCAGGTGAGTCTCCAAATGGAGATGGGGGGAATAGGGGGCAGAGAGTGTCCTTAAGAGTGTAAATCAAGAACAAAATGTGATCATATAACATATTTAATGTTCAGTTTGAAGATTCAAGAGCATCCAAGTTTACAGGATTTGACTTTCCTAGGGTGGGATGTCCAGTGTGTGTGTGTGTGTGTGTGTGTGTGTGTGTGTGTGTGTGTGTGTGTGTTCTGAAAGTTAAAGTGGCTACTACAGTGTTTCATGGGATATGATGGAGTGGTTTGAAGCAAAGAAGCCATTAGGCATGAAAGCCATTTTGATCAAGTGAAATAGATCAACTGTGTACACTAAGGATGTTCATCTCAAATGTTTAGGAAATGAAAAGTAAATACAAGGTGATAGCACTGTCCTGGAGTAGGCTAGCATGTGTGCATAAAGGAATCCACCTTTGAGAACAGCTCACTAAATGTAGGCCAAAGACAGGGAGGGAGGAAGGGAGGGGGAGGGAGGGAGGGAGGG
>OU015752.1:52373544-52391577 GCA_907169655.1 Acomys percivali | reverse complement strand
TGTGTGTGTGTGTGTGTGTGTGTGTGTGTGTGTGTGTGTGTGTGTGTTTTACGGTATTCATTGAGGTCCTTTGCATTCACAGACTGTCCCCTCTACCACCAGCTGTCTCTCACCTACTTCAAACACCAATAGGCACAGCCTCTAAGTATTCTATTTTCTAGCAAAACCTCACTGCTGAAGGTTTATGTGTGGTTCATGATTATATCTCTAAAAACATAAAAAATGTTACCTGGGATCAGGATGACAAATCTCCTTTTCATGAGCAATCATTGGAATATTTATACGGACATAAATGTAGACAAAATAAGACCTCTGCCTTCTTGATCTGTTGGTAGCCCAGGGTGAATCTGTTTCCTTAGAGGCATGAGACAAACAGGATTCAGCACCCAGACTTCCTGCACTTTGAGTGCATGTCTCTCTCATGCCTGCCAGCTATAGACTAGATGCAGGTTGCCGGGACATATCTATGGTCATGAGCACATGGGACAGCAGACCAGGAGAGCAGTGCACCCTGGGATACGAATGACCTCATGAAGGACAGGCACCTCAACAGCTCAGCCTTTACGGAGTGGAGAATAAAACAATTTTTCTTGTCTAAGGCATCTGTCAGGGCACATATTTCCCACTTACTCCTGAGTCCTCATGAGCACTAGCATTCATTTCTTAACACACACAGAGTAGAAAGCCTGTTCATTTAAATAAGTCAAATCATACGGTTAATGTTTTGCTGGAGAAATGGTAATATGAAGTTTGGTTTGAAGAGCCACTGATTTTTGGCTTCCCGAGGCAGTAGCCGTTAATACGAAGTGAATACATCATCACACCTTAAGCAAATGAGAGATGCCACTGAGACAGTGGAGTGAAACTCTGAGGGCTGCACCCAAACAGGACAAGGAGCATTCCCTGGTGCAGAGCTCAACTGCTCTAAGGTACCGAGAAGATGTTTCCACTCGCCAGCATCCTTTCCACAGTGGGCAACTGAGGGGTCATGGTCGTAATCTCTCCTTTATGTTCCCGTGAGCTAGAAATGCCACTGGCTGTTCAAGTGCACCTTGGTTGGGGGGAGGGGAGCAGGGGGCTGCGTTAAGAAGGTCCTCTTTATTTGTGTCACATGACATTCTGCTCCATGTGGTCACATTGGCTGGGAAGGAGAGAGAATACCTAAAGCCATGAAGACATCTGAGCACCACTGGTCACCAACTGAAAAAAAAAGCCACACACTGAACAATTGCAATAGCCACATGTTGCACTGTATGGAAGAAACTGTCTTCTATGCATGATTGACTCAAACTGAGCAAGAAGAGTACCCGCAGCTGTCTGTGGTATCCTTAGTGATGGTCACTTTGAGTGCAGGGCAGAGAGGTTTGACTCAAATTACCATTCTCTCATTTTCTTAGGGTAGGTACAAAGTTCATACATTTTCTTCACTTCCTTGTTGTTGCTGCTGTTTTTTGTTTTGTTTTGTTTTGCCTGAGACAGGGTTTCTCTGTGTAGCCTTGGCTGCTGTGGTCTTGCTTTGTAGACCAGGCACTCTATGAAAGTAATATTGGCAGTTGTGGGTTGCCAAACTATAAAATCAACAGGACATTTAAAATACTCTTTAATGTATTTAAACTCAATTTACTTAGAAAGGCAGGAGTGATGGCTGCACCGTGCATTGCGGCCTGTTATATAAGACATCTCAGTGCCACGGTCAGGAGGGGCTAGAAGTGTCAGCTTCCTGGTTAGACAAAGACAGCTGAGGTCAAGAATTCACTGCAGTTCATGGAAAAGCGTACAAGGGGAAGGACACGCCCAGTGTGGGCTTTTGTGATGCCGCCAGATTGTGTACATGTTTCATCAGCCAGTTCAATAAGAGGGTGGAAGACACGTTTGCAGCTCTATTCTAGATTGGACCATATCGAGGATGTAGAAGCACAAAACAAGATAAAAATCTCAAACTAAACCATAAGGTGAGAATCATCAGATATGGACAAAGTGCAGGCACATTAAAAAGACTTCAGGGAATCAATATAATCATCTGTCCAAATTTTTTCCCACACTGAGGATATCACATCAAAAAATGTTTAATTAGACATCAACCTATGCTGAGAGAAAAATGAAAATATTTTTTGCTTTTTGGGAACAAACACATAAAACAAAGTGTTTGGTGAACAATGCTGTGCAGAATTCCAGAAGTATTGTTTTCATCATCATCATCATCATCACCATCACCACCATAATCATTACCATCACCATCATCATCACCATCATCACCATCCTCCTCATCACCACCATCATCACCATCATCATCATCATCACCACCATCATCACCATCATCATCATCACCATCCTCATCCCACTGAGAATTTATATTTGGAAATAGTTTTTTAGGTGATTTGCTTGTATATTTTTGTGACTACTAGTATTGGGGATATAGAAGAGAGAGCAACAAGGTACAGAGAAGAGAGACAGTGGAGAGATGGAGAGAGAAAAAGCATTCACGGCTGGAGCTGTGGCTGCAAGTGCTGAAGGCCCGTCAAAAGGAAGGGCAATGGGAGCTGGGACTCTAACCCTGATGGGTAACCCTGGTGACGGTACTGTAGACATGTAGACAAAAGTCAAGCCATTGGAAGCACATTGTTGCACATGCCTCCAAGTCCTGCGCTAGGGAGTCAGGCCTGTCTCTGTGAGTTTGATGCTAGGCAGGTCTACATATCTACTTCTAGGCCAGCCAGGGATACATAGCGAGACCCTGTTTCAGAACGGCAAAAGATGAACAAAAGAATCAAAACACAAAAGCATCAAAGTGATCTCTTCAACTGCAGAGGAAGAGAAGACTAGACGCTGCAGTATTCTGCACAGCAGGATCCAGCCTTTATTGGGGAAAAAAATGTGTAAAATGTTTTCTCCTGGCTCTCCCAACAGAAACACGCAACAATTGTTAGTCCTAATGGCAAACAGGAAATTTTCTGTCTCCTAGACAATATGGATTGTTTATTTCACTCTATTCTATTTTCTGGGATGTGTGCTCTGTGCAATACACAGGCAAGCAGCTGAGCGAGGCAGAATCCATCAGCATTTGCTTCCTTGGGTTGAACATGGTTTCACATTATGTCGCGGTGTCCCCATGAACTCTCAAGTAGCAGACTCCCACCCTAAACAGAACATTATCATATTTATTTCTGAATCTCTCATTTGTTTTCTTCCCAACTGCAGAACTGTTTTCAATTCAGATGTAAATTAAGCTTTAAAGACAGGCAGTTTTACTTTGAGCCTGGAAAAACAGGATCAGTCCTGGGCAAAGCAATGTCATTCAAATAAAAAAGTAAATAGAAATGCTTAAAATCAAGGAAGACAAGTAAAGTCCTGGGTCACACAGACCAGGCAGTGCTGGGGTGAGTAAATGTGTAAAGCTCGGTCTGACTGGATCTATATAGTCTTCTGATCCACCACATATGAAGTTCCTGTATTTCAACCTAAACTGTTAACCAAATTAATTACATAGATATTTATCATGGATGGAAAGAGAATCCAAATGCAATTCAACAATTTCAGGGCCTTTATATTATATCTCATGACCCCTTTGGGTTTGCCATAGTAAACTTAATTTACTGTGTTAAGCCACAAAGATATAGGCATCTGTTATTGATGATAACTGGTTTGGTTAAACTCTGTGTGTAGCAGGGCTGGCCTGTTATTTTTGGTATTTTCGAATGCCCTGCTCATGTTCAGAAAGTTTCCTAAATCTTGACATTCTTAGTTGTTGCAACTAGAATTAAAAGTATGAATACCCGCTTTCCTTGCTCTGTACCACAGCTGTGGAAGGTACATTTGACATAGGTCGCCACTCCACACCACAGCTGGGGCGTGTGCGTTTGACACAGGTCGCCACTCCACCCTATTGTTCGACATGGGCATTTGATGTAGATCCTGAGTCCCGTGCAATGAAATTGCAGCTATGGTCTGGGTAGTGCCTGAAGCCTGCACTGGTAAGTTTGTCACATCTACATTGCTGACCCTGGGGTGCCTCAGTCAACATAAAAACCAACATAAAAATGTCAGTCGTAGAGTTCATTTGTCACAGTTATCCAGCCCGCTTGCTGACTTACTGAGATTTCCTCTGTCTCTCTTGTTTGGCCAGCAGACTCCTTTGGCATTCGTACTTAAACTAGCTGTACACTGATCCTGTATTTCTTACTTACAGCTGATAACTTTCACTGACACTGGCTTCTATATGCTGCTATTTTTTTTACCCTTGTGATGTGATGACTAAGAAGATATGCCATCACTTCTGGCATTGGGAATGAACGATTTTCTTATCTAAAATATTATAGTATCCAACTATATGGACACTTAACATGGACAACTGCGCTTGTTTTGCAAATGAATAAGATCAATCCATTCATCAGGAAATGTTTGTATGAAGGTTTCATATCCTAATAACAGGCAGGGAGCGTTTTCCAAGAGGAAAAACAAATTGAATTTTATTTGAAACAAAAATGACCCAAAGTCATCCTTTATCTCTAACCCTGAACCACCTGTTATGCTACTATGAGATCTAAGACATAATGTCTGTCCTTGACATGTGCATGTGCAAGAATGTGGACTGTCACAGGCATTGGGCAAAGCACCAATACAGAAAAAAAGCCAAGCCATAAACTTTGACTTTAATAATCTTATAATATGCCTAATCCTACAGAAGGATTTGTATATGTACAAGAAGGTAGCCATCATTTTCTTGAAAGAAATGTAGGCCGAGTTCTATGATGGTTCAAAGAAAAAACAAATTCTTGTTTTTCTAAATTAGGGAAGAAATTCTACTGTTGAGACAGTCTCGACCACTTATTTCAACTAGCCATGTCACCATTATCCAACTGTCTTTACCATTTTACTCGTTCTTCATTTTAGAAATCCTCTAATTTTCAAAATGAAATTGTTTATCCTCTCATGAGGAAAAAATAAATTTTTCAAGAAACCAAATAGACCATAATAAAAATCAACTATGGCATTTTAAGGCAAAATATAACCCAAAACTTTTTAAAAATACAAAATAAAATATTTGACGGAAAATATTTTATTTAGCTTATGAAATATTGAAGTGGAGGCCACAAGAACGATTTCCACTGGCTCATGCTCATTTGATTCCAACATTCGTTAAATTTCATCAAGACATATGAAGTATGAAGTTGATATAAACTGAGGAAAAGGAGGGATTAGGCATGCATGAGGCGCTGTATGCACTGTCCGTGGTGCTGACCTGGCGCTGTGTACCTTGTCCAAGGTGCTGAGTGCATTCTGGGGTCGAGAGGGAAGGCGAGCTCCACCAGAGAAGCAGGCTCCAGATGCCTCCTTATAAGTACCTTTGACTCAAGGATGTTTAATTGAGCTGATTGGTCGTGTGTGTGTTTCCCGTGGACACTTGTTCTGGAATGAGACACTTGAAGCTATAGCAACCAATAGTGATGCAATCGTGGAGGCTGTGTCTCCTCTAGAGAAATTGGTAACTAATTCATCACTTAATCTTTAAAAAATTAAAATTTTTATTTCATTTTCAAGTGGATGGAGAGAGGAGAGAGAGAGAGAGAGAGAGAGAGAGAGAGAGAGAGAGAGAGAGAGAGAGAGAGAGAGAGAGAGAGAGAAATGATTGCCAGACAGGAGCACCAAGACTAGAACTTGGGTTCTCTGAATGTCAAGTCCATGCTCAACCGCTATTCAATATCTCCACCCCCTGTCAATCTTCTGTTACATTGATTCTCACTAGTCCAAAACTGCAGTGGCACCAATGGTGTCAGCATCGCTGTGGGCTTCAGAAACTCTTCTGAGGACTTTCGTCTTAGGAACCACATAGTAAATGCTAAATAAGACTTTCTCCCATAAACTTTAAAGAAAGCAATAAGTAACCGCTGTCACAACACAACATTTAAATCAGTTGTTGGCATTGTGATATGAAAGTTTCTTATATGTGAGGTCTATGTTACGACTCTCAGATCTGAATATGGAGTATTTTTAACATGCTTCTTTCAGTATCTGAAATAACTGGGAAGAAGTTGAGGACATACACATGTACACAATGTAGGCGTGCTGGACCTGTGTCTCTCCCTTTCTTATGGAGTTTACAACAATTTCCTATAAAATATACAAATTATAGACATCCAGGTTAGCTCACACTTGATATGATAGTTTTATAGCTGTCATTGTCACTATCAGACCAACCATAATGATATTTAATCATTACCACCACCACCACTGCTGCCACCACCACTGCTGCCACCAGCACCAGCACCACCACCAGCACCACCACCACCACCACTAGCACCACTGCTGCCACCAGCACCACCAGTAGCAGCAGCAGCACAACCACTGCTGCTCCCAGCAGCAGCAGCAGCACCACCACCACGAGCACCACCACCACCACTGCTGCCACCAGTATCACCACCACGACCACGTGCCATTGTCCATTCTCAGTGCTTGAGTGAAACTCAGATTTTCGGTGCCTGAAGAATTCCCAATGACATATAATAAGAGGCTCTAGTTTCAGGCTTTATTCGTCTACCTCGACACGTACATTGCTATCTTAGACCACGGTTTAACCTTCCAGGCAATCAAACTTCTGGCCCTGCGCCCAAATGAATGGAGGATCAGCCCCTTCTCCTGAAAGAGCAGCCTCCCTCCCTGCCTGGCCCTACAGAATTGTGACACCGACTTGTGGCTTTTGAGTGCCTGCAAGCAGCTAGTGTCACCAAGAAAGCTAATATTTGATTTTACTTGCTTTTAATTAATACAAATCAAGACTTAGATACCCAAGCATGGCTATCGGGTATTGCAGGTGAGAGTGATGGCTTGGGGAACCATCACTAACATGGCGTGACGACACATCTCTCGGGTGCCATGTGTCACAACTTCAGCATCTGCTTTTTAATATATAAACTAATGCCAGCTGTTTAATTCTTATTTTGTGACTGGATTGTTGCTGTACTGCCATCAGAATGAGTTCACCATTTTTTTCCATCATCTTTATTCTATGGGACTTAAACAAACCAGTAGAGACAAATAATTTGTGGGTGTACATGAATCTAAATCTAAATTGATGTCAGTTCCTCCCATGACACCTTTGTTTAATCTGATACTGCGGTCAAATATGACAGGTGCTAAGATTGGGAAGAGAGGACACAGGCAGCAATGCCGTCAGTCCAGTCCTTTTCTCAATAACCTAGGCTCCGAAGCTAACGTGCTTACATGTGGCATCACTGTGTATCTTAAAGGAGCAACACAGATGTTTCCGTTTAGGCTGCATCTCACAGGGACTAGAAACAAAGAACACCTACGTATCTTACTTGCTTAGGAATGAAAGAGCCTAGATTTTGGTAACTTCCTGAAAGATCATCTCAAATAACAGCATTTCCTGCACCCTTCTCTGTCTTTCCAAATGAGTTGCCTTCTCCTTTTCATGAAATGCGTCACCAGTTGATGATGTGCTACTAATGGTTATTTATTTACCTATTTCCCACATCCATATGCGGCCACAGGGAAATGTTTTATCTTGCATGCCAGTGTGTCCTGTCAACTAAAAGAGTGATTTGTTTTTAAGACTGGATAAATTTACAGGACTAAATTACACATTCTCCCATGATGCCATCCACACTCAGTCAGCACTCCTCTACGGTGTTTTCTTTAGCCTAGCAAGGAGTGAATGTATGCATGAAGGAAATTCAGTTAGTTGCGTAACGTCCTATCACCTTGGGAACATCTAAGCTCCTTTAGAATTTGCTTGGCAACCAGTACAAAAAGAAAAACAATATTAATAAATTTAAAACCTCAGGGTAGTTTGCAAGAATTTCAAAGTGCTCTCGATATGACTTCTGAGCAGTGCTTCCTGTAGGAGGATAAATGAGGGAGATAAAAGAATGCTTGCTCTAACTATTGATCCTTTTTTTTCCTAAGTCGGAAACATGCCTGGAGATAACAGATAGTTTCTATTGAAAATGGTCACCATGTGAAATAAGAATATGTTAACGATCTTGCTCAGCTATTGCAGATATGAACCAGAACAAGAAGAAGCATCACACAATAATCCTGAGGCTGCAGCAGTGACACACATGCCTTAACAGTGGCCACAGCTCTCTGGTTGGACTTGAGACCATTCAAGAATAAAGTCATTTCTGGTACTAGAAACAAAGCCAACTACCCTGGGCTAGTAGAGTCATGGACCTTGGAGAAGAACTTACAACACCTTTTCAGAACAGCGTAATACCCAATTACATTATAAATATTTGTCCTTTTGCCAACAAATAACTGCGGTTCTCACCCTTCATCAGTGAAATTCTTTCCTGCAACAGAGACCATTATAGGTAAAAAGCACAACCAGTCAAAATGTGGAGCCCAGTCCCAACTGATACATACACAAAACAACACCAGCATCTAAGAGTGAGGAAACACTGCACAAGACAGAATTGGAAAATTGTAGGAGCCAGAGGAACAGGGAGTTTGGTATGAGACTGAATCTCTTATAAATGTCAGAGAAGCTGCACCCATGATATGGGAGAAATTGTCTCCCCTAAGGAAGAGCAGACCAATTGGTTATCCAATACCAAGTACTTTTAGGAACATATAATATATATATATTCATAATATATATTTAGGGATACATATTATCCCTAAGATACTTGGTACTGTATAAATTTATTATATACAACTTATGTAATATATACTATATAACTTAACAATATATAAGGCATATATAATATATAGCTATACATATGTAACAATAAAACAAAAAAGGCCACGAACTTGACTTGGAGAGTACATGGGAGTTTGGGGAGGGTGAATAGAAGAGAGAAATTATGTGACTGCATTGTTAACTCAAAAGGGAAAATATATGTAAAAATAAAATGAACATGCTAATGGACAAAGGGGCATTCAGACTGATTTTAGAACAGGTAAAAACCTGAATTTTATATGAAGAATCTAAAATTATACAAAACAATCCTTAATAAAATATTCAAATAATCCTCTAGCTGTATCAATTTACTACATGCCAAAATATTTTAAAACTATTTTCATTTAAGTCATAGTGCATCTTAAAATAAAAACAACAACTATAAAATTTATCCCAATTTGCTGTAAGAGATCTAAAATAGCACTGAGCTTGGAGATTTCTACCAGCTTTTGTGGAACCTTCTTGCTCTCCACTAATAGATATTAACAATTAGTGAAATTCCCAGGAATGATTCAGCAGGCAGAAGGAAGGGACCTAGGACCGACAGGCAGCACTAGGAACAACCAAAGAGGGAAGGGCAGTTCTTGGCCCAAAGCTCTGTTGTACACGGCCATAAAGAGCTAATTCTGAGATTCTGAATTAAGCTGAGATCCAAGATAACACATGGAGTCCTTGGGAGCTGTAGGAATTGATTTCAAAGGTTCTTTTCTCAGCATTGTTTTTTTTTTTTTTTCTTAAAGAGACAACACAGAGTAATGCTTTGTAGCATAAGCCACAAACCATCCTCTGCATCTCCATGGTCACTTCCAGGAGGGCAGTCCAGACATTGCTACACTGACGATTTTACTGTGCCATGTGCTAGAAGAAGTGGGGGGGGGGGGAGGCACAGAAGTGGCATGTCATGTAAAAGGCTTGCATGAAAAGGTGCAGAGATGTCTTCCAGTGGGTGGTCTATGAAGACTTTTCAACTCATTCCTCATCACAGCTGCAGTGGTTTGATGCCTTAAACCTCAAGGCTTCCCCTTGTAAGCTATCAAAGACGGAAGCTGGCATTGCTAATCCACAAAGCCGAGAAGGAACCTACAGGCCTAAGGAGCGACATTTTTACCTGCCTGGAGAAGGCCCCAGTCTGCCTGTGGGTCTGAGGCCAGGGAAGGCGTCGACCTGTTCCCCCAACAAACTGGAACACTTGAAGTGTCACTGCAGCCCCAGGACATGCCTGGCCCAGATGACAAGCAACCACAGCAGCTTCTGGGTTACTCCAGGGGGATCTCTCTTAAATGCGGTGTTACGTTTAGTTACGTTCTCTGGAGTCCCCTCTCTCTTCAGAAAAGCGAGCATTTCACGTACCGACTATCCTTTGAGAGACATGAACACAAACGATGGTTCTTGCTCTCAGACAACGAAACAAGAGGACATTGTTATTTCTTAATCTACGGCATGGTGTTTCACTCTCTGGGTTTCTTAAGAACTTGGCTGGTTACTCGTGAGTGTTTTGACATAAACAGGCTATGCTCGTGAATCTCCTAATACCCATGGCTTGTATCTAACCTGCTGAGAGCCCTGGAAGGGGCCTAATGTGACGGATTTCATAAAATATTCTCCATAAGGTGTAAGGTCAACACAGCTCTTATCTTTGATTTACGGATGAGGGGAGGGAAGGTAAAGGGGTTAAACTCAGCATCCATCAGGGACGCAACACTGTACTCAGGACAGGTTAGAAGGTAGGGTGTCACAGCTGGCAATGACTCCTGTGACCCTGATAAAGCCTCACCAGTCGCTTCAGCTGATCCTGGGATGGATGGAAGTCACCAGAACTGAAAAGCAGCCGAGCTTCTCTCAGCTCATAACTCTGTCATTATAAATTTTAATGAAAAGTGCTACTTTCCTGGAAAAACCCCACATATGCCACAGTTGCGTAGATCACATGGTGTTATGATGAATGCGTTTATCAGGTCTCAGGAGTAACCAGTGGTCCTGCACCTCCCCATGACTGTTCCATCACAGCATCTTTGCTAGTCACCAGGAGTCACCTCTTCCTTGCAAAGCTGAGTCAAAATACAGAGAAGAACTGACTGTGGGGTGCACAACCCGACTTGATACACATACAACACAACCCTACTCCAAAGGCTCATCAAACACCACCAAAGAGGGGACGGTAAAAGCCAGAGGACTAAGAGGCTAGGAAGACAAGAAGAGGTGCTGCACCCACGAAGTCACAACAGTATGCTGCCTACCTAAGACATAATGACAACAGCAGTGGGTATGCCAACGTGGATGGGGAAAATTTAAAGGTCCCACCCTTAGATGAAGAGGGATAGGCAACCAGTGGCTTCTGGGAGAAGACGAAATAGTCCTCCCCAGGGATGAACCAACCTCCTGTTAGGTTATCCAATCTTAAGTGGTCAGAGGTCATCCCTAAACACATATGCACATGTGCAACACTACATGGACTCAACGGGTTCTATTTATATACACATGTGCATAACATACATATATATGTGTGTGTGCTTAATGAAAATAATTATGAAGATCAGGCCATAAATTTGAGAGGTAGCAGGGAAGAACTCAGATGAGGAGTTAGTGTGAGGGAGAACAAGTTAACTATTGAAAATAATTCTTACTCATGAAATTCTCAAAAAATATGGGGATGCATAAACTTCTAAAATTGAGTTAATTTTTTTTTACTTAATTTATATGTCACATCTGAGAAAAAGAAGTAAATGAGGCACAGCTGAAGAGGTGGAAGACCACCCGATTTCTGAGTCTGCTTTGTCCAAGTTTAGTAGCTCGGTATATAGACCTCAGTTGACTCTGGGAAGATGACAAGGAAGCAGGATGTTCAGTGTGGGGTGTCCGTCATAGGCAGCCCTTCAAACCCATTTGTGCCCCTCTTCATGGAGAAATCAGCATCTCCCATCACCTGTCAATGCCACCATCAAGGCCATTCAGACAGCCTCAAAGTCATCAGGCTCATTTGCACTTCTTTCTGGGAAATTATTAGTAAGGATCAGAGAGCACTGAAATGTTCACAATTCATCAGAACCTTGGCGCTTGGAAAAAGGACTTCAATTCACCCAGGCCTGAGCTTCCTGGTTTCAGACAGACATAAAACCGCCCCCAGGAAGAGTCTGTGTATATGGCACGGACTCATATTTTCAGATTCGCCCTCCCCAAGTCTTTTCAGTCAGTTCTGGGTAGAAAACAAGAGATGGCTTCGTTAAGCTCCTCCCAATGCATTGCTCAGGTCTCTAGAGTGTGGGAACTGTTCGCCCGGCTTGCCAGAGCACTTGGGTATCCAGCTTCCTCACATTCCACACTGGCGAACAACTCTGGGTGACGTCATTATGCATCAAATGCTGAAGGTACCTCCTTCCACCAAGTGGCCCCACAGTGACCAGCTTAGCTGTGGATCCCTGGTGATATGGCAGTATTTAAATAGGAAAACCTTTAGGAGAAATGGTTTTAATTGCTAAGATTGCTGCACATCCCTTTCATGCCTGCCCAAAGAGTACAGTACAAGTGGACTTTGGTATAAAGAGAGGTCAGGAACCCACTTTTTAAAACCAAGATCTGTAGAGGTAAATGTTCCTTGGCTCCTTTGCTGAGTGCTCATTTTAATGAGTTCCCCTGTAAGGGATGAGGTCAAAATGCTATTAGATGAGAAATTTTGAACTTGGGAGGGAAAACAAACTCAGCGACTGTGTCGGGAGGAACAAGAGTCGCTGGTTTTCACTGTACTCCCTTGCTGAGGCCTGCCACAGGAGCCACAAGCAGCTCTTCCAACCTTCTTCAAGGCTTGCACACTCACAAAGGCCCATGCCACTCACAAATACCCCTTTGTTGCTTCCTTCTGTGAGCCAGGGTTTTCACACTGTGACACAACATCCTTCCCTTAATAGCTGCACCCACTAGAACTAAATATTTTAGTAATCACTTTTTTTTCAGTGACAACCACTGAGATATTTGAAGCAATCTGCCTTACTTTCCAGCATCAATCCAACGTATTTTGAATCTGTAATTACATGAGTACCACACCTGACTAAGCCTCATCTTGGAAGCAATAGAAATGAAAGATTTTAGGTGTGCCCGTAGACCTATTAAGTGAGCAAACCTGAGGGTGTTGTCCAGTGATCTCAGGTTACAAAGCAACCCTTGAAGACCCCATGAACTGGAAGTCTTCAAAAGCAGAGCTTGGAAAGACTGTGAGATGTAGAACAAAGAGAAGAGTGTGTTGATCAAATCTGGTGGACAGTCTGAATATGCTATAGTCACCAGTCAGTGTACTATAGATTCTGCCATAACATGCAAGGAACAGATGGATTCTCAAGAGAAAGGATCAGTTCTCAGAGAAGTAAATATCTATGCCTGTATCAATAAGACTTCAGTTTCCTTCAGAAATGTGTAGCAAAGCAAAGCACTGTGAGACCAGCTTTCCCAGCTCTGACATGTCAGCTGGCTCATGTTTGCTGAGGCAGCCATGACTGCAGCAGGATGATGCATGTACTTAGCTTTGCTTTGCTCCTCACTCTTCGAGCATCTGTGTGTGACTTTCATCTCCATCCCCCACGTTTGCTGATCTGATATACCTCTAATACCTAGCCTCACCATTCTGTCTGCTTACTGGCTCAGCTGATGAAACTAGCCTTTCCCTTCGGTTTCTTCACTCTTGATTCTGCAGCTGAACTTTATCACGAAGCAAGGCCCTGCAGCAAACACTTCTCCCAACACCAATGGCCAAAGCCCCAGTCAGGAGTGTGCTGCCCAGCCCTTGGAGCCTCTCAGAGACCCTTTCCCTCTGTAATTGGACTCACCCAAATTCTGTGTCTGTTGTGACCCTATTATTTCGTCTCGCAGATACGATATGATATGTTGTGCACATCTTCCTTAGAATGTTCTCAATGATATTCCTCGGCTCTCAGACTCCCTACCCTGTCATTACAGATTACAGCTCCCCCTAATCCAATCCTACAGATCCTGCCTCACTCAAGAAGCAAAAAGCTCTTTCACCCTTTGCTCCCAGCCCACTCACAGCTGTCATACTTGAGGTTGTATCAGGTGCCTGTGACGTCAGAGATTCCCTGGGAAGAAAGCACCTAATCAACTTGCTTAAATAAGGACAGTAAGCAAATAGGATTTTGTGAACTAGCAGAGGGAATAAATAGGAAGAATAACTAGGATCATATCAGGGTTTGAATGTGAAATGTCCCTCACAGGCTCTCATGTTTGAACGGCTGATTCCCAGCAGGGGGTGCCGTTCTGAGACAGTAGAGGGCGTTAGCAAAGGTTCTGTAGACTGGCCCTACCCTCTGCCTTCCAGTTCCTGACTCGGTGGGATGTGAGCACTGACCTCAAGCTTCCATGGTCACATGCGAGAGCCACCATGCTTTTCCCCTGTCGTGTTGGGCTATATGCTCAAAATGTGACCTGGAGTCAGTCCTTCATTCCCTACATCATCCTTTGTCGGATAATTGGTCACTGAAGTGAGGAAAGCAACTAATACAAACAAACAAATTTTAAGTACTGTGACACACAAAACACAAGCGTTTAGGCATTGGGCCAGAGTCATAGGGTCACCGTCTGCTTCAGCACTCCTCACCCAAGAGGAGATTGCCCCCACCCTTGTTCGGAACCAGGACCTGCACGGGTGGTCATTAGTCAGGGAGTGGTGGAGATACGAACAGTCAACATTATGAAGACTCCAAGCCCCCAGTCCCCCTGGCCACCATGCCTGATGACTGCATGCATCTAGGGAGCGCCACCGGGCAGGTTACATTTCATTTCCTCCCCTGACAGAATAACTCATTGGTAGGTAATAAGCATTTCCTGGCTGCATAGATTTGCCTAAACATGATTTAAGTTATCCGTCTGGAAAACATTGTCCTAGGCCCAACCCGTTGTGTTTGAATCAAATGGTGGAAAGCCATACTGCTGCCTTGTCCCTAACCTGACAGGTACCAAGTAGTTTGAGACTATCTGCTCATTCTCCAGGACGCTGCCTGGCTTCCTATAGGTGTCAAGTAGCTACCGTCGCTTTGAGATTATCTATTTGTCCTCAGTTTGGTTACACTTGAAAACTGCTAACCGTCTACGGAGGTTGAGGCTGTGCCTATTTGCATGGTTTTCAAGCTCGCTGGAGTCTTCAGATCTCCTAATATTTTAAACAATTACTCAGTGCTGTATTTTGAACTATCTCCCGGCTGGAGCAGTGAGGCCTTCCCCTCCTTTGATGGCCCCTGCTCAGCTGTCTATACGCTTCTCTCTGCTAATCTACCATGAAGGCTCTCCATTCTCCACAGCCTCTCTCTCCCATGAGATGCTCAAAACTCCAAGGCTTATTTAACAAACTCTGCAAAATCTAATCCATTCTGATCTTTTTTCTCGGCTCCAAATCCCCACTCTCCCTGTAAATCTATACTAATAACTAATATCCAAACAGAATTTTAAGCACAGTCAAAAAAAAATCAAGTCCCCATGCTTCCCCGTATAACGAAATTTCCCTCCCTAATTCCTCCTGGCGCGTCACCTGGAGATGTAGCTGGAGAGCCTAGCTACATCTCACTCTTTGGAGTGCTCTCCCACGCCAGGCAGCCCTCATTGTCTCTGACACAGATTCCAGCAGAAGCTCTGCAGAGAGGGTGTTACTCGTGTCCTCTTGCCAGTCACATGGCTACGAGACTGACTCCCTAAAGACGGCACCCACCCTCTGCGGAGCCTCCTCATCCCTGCTTCCTGCTTCCTGCGTCTCCATGTCTATCTATTCCCAGACTTGTGACTCCTTTTCTTGGTGACCACGCCTCTGATGCCTCGTCCACCTCTCCAACTTGGCGTGCTTTTCATTCTGTGGCTCTGGAGCCCTCGTCCTTGCTGCTGTCCCACTCAGGAAACTCACATAAGTTGTCTCCACCTTACTGAATCTCCCTGAAGGTGCAACGTACTCTGTGTAGCTCTGGAGCGGCTACAGTTCCCAGCATGGTATGCTGTGGGTGTTGAAAACACTCAGGCCCGATGAGTCGAATCTCTAAACCTTTCAGGAGACCAACATGGCCGCAGAAGTGTGTCAGCTACATGGAACAATGGGAGCACCTGGCCGAGGACCGTGAGGCTAGAAACTGTTCTAATCATTGCCTAGTTACACACTCTGCAGTTGAGCCCAAGTCCTCCTAGGGACAGATCACTCAGGTGGTAAATCACACGGGGCTGAGGGTAGTGGCCACACCCACCTTCTGAGTATAGGTTACAACACCTCCTCACACAGCAAAACTTACATATACACTTGTTTCCCCTCACCTCCACTGGGATCCCAGAGCTGTGTTTTTATTCTAAAGCAAATATTAAGCTAACACTGTCAAACTTCAAGGATGGGTAACACACCATATACATAGTGAACTCAACTATGGAAAAAAAAAATCCAGGTTCTTACGTGACAATTTAGGTTTCTGCAAGACCAACGTGGCCCTACTCACCTGTCCTCTCTCATCACCACAGGAAGTAAGTAGGTTCCTAGGCATCTCTCACCACTTCCAGTTTTCCAGAGGAGTACACAGCTCTCTACAGTCTAATTGCTGGGAGAGTCCTTCCAGCCACAGGGAAATCACAATTGTGCCTCATTAGAGTGAGTATGCAGAGCGGGGAGCTAAGTCACAACTTCAGACTCCCCCATATGCTAGAATACATTTCAAATGGAGCAAGGAAAAATATTTTAGTTCTGCATACGAGAATGAACTCAGTTGCCTCCACAGTACGCGGCCAGTCTCCCCGTGCCTCCTGCCTCTCTTCGCACAGACACAGTGGTAGAAACCGCCTTCATTTCCCAGGATTCCTTGCTGCAGGAAGTTAGGGGATTTCCCAGGATTCCTTGCTGCATGAAGTTAGAGGAATGCCAGCACCCGAACCATGTAAAAGAGGCTTTCTCTCTGTGCTCTGCTCGGAATGTGGTCTTTCTGATTTCCCCCAGCAGAATTCTGGGAAGGGACGGAATGCTGCAGTAGAAGTCCTGCGCCCCCACGTTGCCGTCTCATTGTAATGGTCACACTGTATTGTGGGGTGGAGTAGCTGGCATGCGCCTGGTTCGTTCTTTCCTGGAAGGTGTGAAGCTTAAGAGAACGGAGGGCATCGAGCTGGACACTGACTACAGATGTCTATTGATGGTGTCACATTCTGCACCAGAGTTTAAGGATTCCAACCATTCCTGTAACACGGACCTGGCATGCTCTATGCTTCTGCGTACTGTTGTTAGTGATAAGATGAGGCCACCATTGTGCCCTTAACTCTTAAATGACTATGATCTCAATAGAATACATTCAGAAAATTAACAGAGAGACTTTCGTGTGGAATTATATTTAACAGGTGGACCAAACCCAAAGAGAGGAGAGGTAGAGGGAGACACAGACTGAGAGAGAAATTGAGAGAGAATGCATTAATTCATTAAGCTGCCTGAAAAGCCATGATCTCATGAGACAAAACACGGCACCTCTATTCGTTCTTTGTTGACAATCCGAGCTGAAGGAAAAAACGGGAAACATATCTAGGAAGCCAGAGGGGAGGGGCCCACAGTGCTGGTATTGCAGACAGTCCTCAGCTTTTTCTCCAGCTGCATTATGTGTCAAGAGTTCAGAGGACAGTAGTGGTACACCCCTGATTCTAGAAGGAGGTTGAGACACACTCCTGCCTCAGTGCTTGGGACTCCCCTGGTTTCTTCTCAAGTATCTTCCTGGAAGTCTTCAAACACAAATGAAAACGCGTTTTCAAAACCAAATTTTAAAAAATCACAAAAGCTACATCATTTAGGTTCACACTCGTACCTGCATTCCTCACCCCGATCTCTGACTTAAAATCACACCTGTTCACCAGGAGCCAATGGGTTAGGCACCGAGAAGACACATGTCCCAGTTTGGGACGTCTAGGCACCCTTCCAAGCCTGATACCTTGGATCCTGATGTATTAGCTCAAAGACTAGGATTAAAACATTTGGAAAGGGGTTGCCCATAGAGACAAGATGATGCCACAGTTATGGACATCTGTTTTATAGGATTTTCCTTAGCAGACCTAAGGAAGTTTTACAAATTGAAAACTGAAGTTATCAGCTAAGAAGGGATACTGAGATACACCTGCCCACTGGGGCAGAATGCAGCATCCATGGTTATAAACTACAATTAGCACCCAGCGATAGATAGATAGATAGATAGATAGATAGATAGATAGATAGATAGACAGACAGATAGATAATAGATGGATGGATAGTAGATAGATAGATAGATGATAGATAGATAGATAGATAGACAGACAGACAGATAGATAATAGATGGATGGATAGTAGATAGATAGATAGATAG
>OU015752.1:52342418-52353730 GCA_907169655.1 Acomys percivali | reverse complement strand
CGGTAGTGAAGCTATTCTCCTGGTTACCTGATGTGCGGCGTTGAGGTTGCGTGCCTCCTTTACCTGTTGTTTAATAGAACTTGCAAACTCTACAACTGTTGATAAACTGATGTGAATATAGAAACAAGAGAGTTAATGCTATACTGGAGCCTGGCTTTATAACTATCGAGGAGTTTGAACATCCTGGCCAAAGCAGATGTGCTTGCCTGCAAGGGACCCTCAAGACCTGTCCTGTTGGCTGGTTGTGTTCCCTCATATAAGGAAAGATCACTAAACCCTGGTCTGAGTTTCCAGCCATTCCACCTGTACCCCTCCCCCCCCCAGCTGTCTGTAAGCAATCCTGCCCTAGTTAGTGGTTTCCTGGTGTCCAGATGGACACTGGTTAAAGCCAGTTTCAGGGAGACTCCATCTATGCATCTCTGGGGAAGTCATTATTTATGCCAAAGTGAGACTTCTCAATGCTACAGCTAAACTGTGGCAACCCGGCACCTGTAATTCTCCACATTCCCTATAATTGAGCTCAATAAACTCACTGGGGGATCGAGCTGGACTTCGGTGCAACTGGACTTTAGTTTGTCGCCGGTGCCCTCCTTTAGGACAGCAGGGAACAAGTTCACGCAATGATGGAGACAAGAAAGCAAGTTATGTGAAGAATAAAAAATGGGGTGCTGCACCCCCAAAATCCCAACAACATGGCTGTCCAGACAATCCTGAAGAACACCACCACCAAATGGCATGCGAGTGTGGGTAGGGAAATAGCCCCGGCCCTGGGGGAAGGGCTAGTATCAACTGCTGAGGGAGGAAGGGAGAGAGTTAGGGAGAGGTGGGAGGGAAGGGGAGAGGGAGAGAGAGGAGGGGAGGGAGGGGGAGGGTGGAGAGGGGAGGAGGAAGGGGGAGGGGGGAGGGGGCATGGAAGAACCAATCTTCTTCTGAGATTCCTGCTAGGTTATCCAATCCCAAGTGATCAGGCCTAACCATACACATATGAACAACACCAAATGGACTCAGCAGGTTGTATTTATAAGTTTATATGTATGTATTTACATGTGTAACAACAATACAAATAGCAATAGAAATTTCATAACAGCTTCGAGCACATGAGAGCCAAAACTCAAGAAACAAAAATATGAGCTGCATTTTATCTTGAATAATTTAGAAGATGAAGTTTTGAATGCATCAACATGTAATAATAATTACGCAGGAAGAAATATTTGCTGTGGCTCAAACAGTATACACGTATCAAGACAGCACAGACTAAAGTGTAAGTGCCCAGAAGGTAAGCACTCTTCTAAACTTTCCTTTTCAAACGTGGCCCCCTCCCAAAATGAGCACAAGTGGCTACATGGGACCATCAGCACTGCCTGGCATTAATTTAACTGTGTTCCAAACTATGTGTTCCCTGCACCGGTGTATGCTTGTGCAGGAGCGAGCTACACCTCATGAGAGGTCTTGGGTGATAGCACACCCCCCTAGAATATTTACACCGCAGACTAGCAGGCCCATCCATTCTCTAAGCAGCAATGAGAAACAGATCCAGAAAATTCATTTACACAAACATTCATATTTCTATACAATCCTATGATAGGACTATGGATTTCTGCATTAAAACACATGTTATTAATGGAAGAATAAGTGGCCACAAAGAGAGAAGATCCACATCCAGGCCTATTGTAAAGAAACCTCTGAGGCTTGCTGAAGATGTCCTACCTGCCATTTCTTTGTATCATTTCATTGTCTTCCAAGATTTTTCATGAGAAATATTAAATACCGACTTCTTCGCATCCTCTTAGTCTCACAGTGATATTGACGTATCAGAGCCAACTACTAAGTGGTCTCCACAGCGGAGGACGGAGCAGCAAGTGAAGCCTCCAGTATACAGTAAGAATCAGGGAGTCAGAGTCTTCACTCTGTTCACTTTCACAAGGATTCTGCATCTTTACAAATCTTCCCTGGGGCATTCCAATGAAGCCTTCCAGGGACTGCAGTGGGGAGGGGTGGGGGGCGGGAGTGCGAACACGAGCGAGAAACCCTCATTTGAGCCATCCCTGGCCAAATCCCGAATAAATTATGGTCAAACACAAGTGCACAAGCATAACCATGGCACAGGCTCTACATTCTAACAGCATCGGGCCAGGCAGCCCTCTCCCAGCTTTTATGTCCTGACAGCATCTTCTCAAAATGTTATCCTTCATGAAGCCTGGCTGCTTAACCAGACTGAACGCTCCAGGGATTTGTCACCATTTAATTTATTCCTTGTGGCCTATAAACCACGAACATCAGGTTCCACAAATACGTCATGGGTCAGAAGCAGTCCTGAAGGGTGTGGGGGAGTGTGTATCACCCCTGGAAGCCTGACACGTCCTGAAAGAGGCGGCGCTGCTCTCTTTCTCAGGAAGTAAACAAAGGCAAAAGCCATGTAGCTACATGAAATTAATTGTGTGATCACACATGGGGGCGTCTCAAGGTCTGGCTTTGTTGTAATGACATTGGATATACTCCTCACACATCTTTACAATTGGTTTGGTGGATCCGTGGACGCAGAATTATTTTGTTTAACTTAATAAATCTATATGAAAGGGAGGATCTGGCCGGCGCAGGGGGCGGGGCGCCGCGGATGCACTCCTGCGCGCAGGCGCGCTGTCGCAGCGCAGTTTAAGGTTGCCATGGCAAAGATGCCATAGGCTGTGGACGCCGTGGTGAGAAGCTTGGAGAGAGGGAGAGAGAAAGAACATCCGGAAGATTCAAGGCCTCGTGTTCAGGTGCAGTGCAGACTGCTATGAGGACAGGCAAGCATCTGTGCATCCAGTGTACCAATGTACCAAGTGCTGCCATGCGCCTCTAGCCAAACCTAGGCCTTGGTCTCTCTGGAGAGGATCCAGGACCACCTGGCCCGGCACATCATATATTGCAATGACAAAGCCAAAGACTTGATGGATGCAGGAAATTAGACACTGCAGGGCAAGGAACAGCTGGACAGCTGCGTGGCCAGCGTGTGGTTGAAGACTTGCAGCACATCCCAACAACGACCAAGAGGATGAAGGATTCTCTGTCATGCATTGAGAAATACAGTTGTTTCCTAGTGACCCCCGGGGCTGGGGGCAGGCAATTTAAAAAGAAGAACAGCAGTTTAGTGTTTTAAGCAATGTTTATGAATGAGGAAAGACGGTTACTGGCAATACGCCACTCACCGCTAGACACCGGTTCCTTTACATCTGGACCTTAGAAGGAAAAGTGGAAAGAAGTCGGTGCTAAAATTTGGATCACAGATGTCACAAGGGAGACTCCTAGGCCCTACATTTTCATGTTCTGTCAGTAGAGATTGCCCTTGTAGCAAGGGCTCAGATTCTTACTACACAGACATCCAAGCTGGCAGCTTTCTTCAACCCGCTGGTAAACTCTGAGGAGAGGTGTGCCTGTCACCAAGTTCCAGTTTACCGCAAGTACCACCACAACACCTTGCAGATGCTATGAAACAGAACCCAGGAGAATAGTTTGAATATCTTCTAAAGGTTCCTTGTATTTTCTGGCCATCGAGATGGGAATGCCCACTTCTTCAAACTCTGTCATTCTGGAAGTCCCTGAAGAAGCTGGACACTGTCACACTGTGCGTGGGAAACAGCTTTCGTCACTGACCTCTGCAGCAAAGTGACACATCCCCGTGAAGAAAGAGGTTTTGACTGTCATGCACATACCAGCAGCTAATAAACAGTAAAATAGAAACCGCTGGGAAGTACTGGACTTTGAAAACCTAGATTGCACAGAATAAAAGTCCAAATACTGTATTACTCAGCCCCTGAACTCACAGAGCCTCATAGGGGTAACCCCCTAGCAACAAGGAGGCCTAAAAGTAAGCAACTTGGGCTGAGGAAAGCTGGGACCACAGCAGAACAGGGTAGGCACACGCCCTCTTACCAAATGCCATGATTGCCTGGGACACTGCAGTGAAGTGTTCCTGGCCCAACATGTCACTTTATCTTCTGGTTAAGTACTATGCTGCATTTATACAAATTAGTTACTTGAAGCAGTGATATTCCTGTCTGTTTGCTGTGTCAAATCTGCAATATATTTTCCAAGTGTTTTGGTTTTTAAATGAAGGTTCATTGTCTCAAAATATATATATATATACACACACACACACACACACAAAAGGATCTGTGCTTCATTGTAAATATTCACAGAGAGACACACACACTCTCTGTAGACAGTCTGAGATTTCTAGGCCTGTCCTTTGCAGGTTTCTGATGAGATGCAAGAAGCCACCTGTCCTGTGCACCTTTCTTGTCACTGTGACAAAATGTAGGAGAGAAACAACTTAAGCTGGTAAGGAGGGTCTGCCATAGCAGGAGGTGCTTGAGGTCACGTCGTATGCATGGTGTGGAAAGAGAAGGATGCCGGGGCTCAGGGATATTTAGCTTTTTTGTTCCCTGCCACCGATCACTTGCTCAAGGGCAGATCAGAAAGAGCCATCTATGGCCTCTTCACCTGCATCGCATTTGCATATCCATCTGATGGCAGCTTCTTCACTCATCACAACCAGAAAAACAGAAGGGGAAGAAATGGTGTCTCCATTCTGTCCTGCCTTCTATACGAGTAAAATATCTGATTGATAAATGCATTAAAGAGATCTGAGGGGATGTTGACTTCAAGCAAGCCTACTTGCATGTTTTATGTCCTTCCACACTGCCACAAATAACAAATAGTATGCGTGACTCCTATACACACTTTCTTTTTTTTTAATTAATTAATTTATTTATTAATTTATTCATATTACATCTCAATTGTTAGCCCATCCCTTGTATCCTCCCTTTCTTTCCTCCCTCCCGTTTCCCCCTTATACACACTTTCAAAACAGAAAATTTCCAGAATAATTCATGTATATCTTGACTCCATCTTATTCATAAATTATAAAACAAAGCTATTCTATTTGATATATAAAAGAACATTCATTTTCTTATTGCCACTTCTTTGCTGGGCCTAGAAAGTAAGGTTTAGTTACCATGTTTTCCATAAACCCATTTCTGGTTAATAAAAGGAAAATAATTCAGGTATGGAAAATTTCACTCAGATTTCTACAGAGCACAGAACACCACCACCAAAAAACTACATCTGGGCCGTGGGTGCATGTGCTTAGCGTAGGTGCATTAGCCAAGCATACTGGGTTTCAATCTTTAGCACCAGCCAAAACCTGAAAAATAAAAATAAAAAGCCTTATTCTTCATAATCCAAGTGACCCAAAACAGTGGTGCCATGCTAGATTTCCTAGGCTGATCGTGTGAGGACAGAGGAGCTATGTCACCCCTGATGTCAATCCCTGACCTCTGCAGCATCAGGAAATGCAATTTAAGATGGCTAGAGTGTTTTCAATAAGCCTCCTCTTAGGTAGAAGAGACAAGGAGTTAAGAAACGGCAGATAGCAAAATCAGGAAACGACATGGGGCAGTCTCCTGGGATCCCTGTCTTAGAGACAGATGGAGCGAGGGGTCTAAGTGTACCTCTGATTTCCTGCATAACAGTTGGGTTCTTATGGGACCAGACAAGCATTCCTATTAGCCAAAGAGTACTGAGTAGGTTTTCTAGTCTGTGCCTGATTAAGCTCGGAGGCTAACCTCCAGTTTTCCAGAATACAACACAACCTCAACTTTCCATAACTGAGACAAAGTTAGAAAATATGTATACTCACATAAAAGCCTCTATTAAACACTAATACACTTTTAGAAAGTGTAAAATTAGTAATCTTGGCAACATAATTTGCATATTTCAGCAACTGTGTCCATGTGCCCTATCTATAAGATTGGGCCCAGTGACTGCCTTCTACTCCTTGGGAGGGGAAAGCCACTGTGGGGTTACATTTGGCAGACGGTTCTATTCTTGAATTTCCTTGATTTACTGAAGCTTGAATTAGTAGAATTTTTTTTCTATAACAACTAAGCAAATATAAATCCCACAGCAGTGTGGATGTACTTGCTTGTTATCACTGTCTCTCCAAAAGTCAGCTTTGCCCTGTTCCTGCCAGGTGTAACGAATGTCTACCCTTCCATAGAATGTACCCTTCTGGAAAATGGGCTTATTATAACACACTTCACTAACATGAGCTAGAATTCAGTCACTTTTCACTGCAATATACTAGGAGGGGCCTTCTAAGATGTCCTCGTAAGATGCAGACACCCAGGTGGAACAGTGTGTGGGGAGGGAGGACTGTAGTGCCAATCGCGGATGCTCAGATGGACCCCTGAACAGTCTCCCTCAACTCTCTCTACACCAGTAGTTCTCAACCTGTGGGCCGCGAACCCTTTTGGGGATGAATGACCCTTCCACAGAGGTTACCTAAGATATCTGAAAACACAGATTTGTGCATTAAAATTCATCCCAGTAGCAAATTCACAATTATGAAATAGCAATGAAAATTGTTTTACGGTTGGGTTCACCACAATATGAGGAACTGTATTAAAGTGTTGCAGAATTCAGAAGTTGAGAACCACTGACCTACACCAATCTATATGACTCCTGGAGTTTGAACAAAAGCCTTAGACTCTGGCAGTGAGTTTCTGTTGATTCAACTTGCCCCTCACAAATTTAACCTGGGGTACATTGAAAAAGAAAGCAAAAACGGCGAATGTGACAAGGAACCCCTGAAGAGGAGGGGTGAGTTTCCTGTTTGCTGAGCGGCATGGGACTGTCGTGATGGCACTGCTAGTTCAATTGTCAAGTGTCTTCTTCCAGTTTCAAGGTTTCAAGAAAGACTTGGCTAGCTACTGAATTACACGTCTACAGAACAAGTCGTCTGCAGCTATAAGTTCTAAGTTTTAACCTGAGCCATAAACATCCTTCAGTAAGCCCCTGAGGGCTCTCTGGTGAGGGTTCTTGAGACAGTTTCTTTCCCAATCCCAGTGCGAAGTATGAAATGAAACTTCCCAGGTGATGTGAAGATAGCTTCGGATGCCGTCCTGAAGTGCTGGACGCCATCAACACAACCCTAGCAGAGTCAGCAGCCGGTTACCATGCTACGTTTCCTTCAGAAATCCGTGCTGTTCTTCTCCAACGTGTACCAATTATAACTCGCTCTGTTGGCAGACATTGAGACATCACCCTGACCTAAGTCTCTCTCACTAGTTAACTCTGCTTGCTCTAATTAAGGGAGAAAATGGAAGAGGGCAACCAGCTTCCATGAAAGTGCATCCACTGGCAGTGCTCCTCGCTGCAGAACAGGCTCAGCAACATGGCGCAGGCCGGGACAGCAAGAATTGAGTCTGCCATGTAGCCAGCTCTGTGCCACACAGTAAAATATTTAACGTGGCTCATTCACTCTTGAAATGGCTATGATAACTCACTATAAATAAGGAACATCAAACATAGTAAATTAAAAAATGGCACACCAAAGCCTGGTATTTCAGAGGATGCTTCACGTTTAAGTGCCCTACATAGTTTCATCCCGCCTGTTCCTTATGATGCCACCTTGTAGAAGACACAGATCACCCCCATTCAGCCACTCAGCTGACAGTGAAATCACAGTATCTCCACAAAGAATTATTGTGACAAACTAATCAATAATTAAGGTCTCACAATGCCTTGTTCATAACATATGCTTTATAAACACAGTGACCATCATAGCATCTCCTGGGCCATGGCCACTTACACACAGGAAAGCCTTATCTAATAGGCGACAAAATGTCTCTGATCCCTTGGCTTTGTCAAAGGGTGCCAAGTGTTTGCTGTGAAGATAGAAACAGAATGAACAATATGTGAGCATCTTTATAGAGATGTTGGTGTGGGTTCAAAAGGCTGAAGTGGCACTAGAAAGTAAAAGAAGTCACCACTGTAGCAGCTGGAAACAGAAGGCACAATATGGCAGCACACAGCAGGCTGAGGCAGGAGGGTCAGCTCAAGAGCTGAGCTAGGCAGCAGGTTAAGAGCACAGGGTGAGACGGCTGTTTCATCCCGCTCCCTGTATCTGAACAGCTGCGTGCTTTCCTCACAGTGGGCAGAAGGGAGCCTCTTGGGCCCAGAATGAGGGGTTCAAAGACGCTGTGTCTGGTAGTAAAGCAGACAGTGTGCACACGAGGGAGGAGGACGATCTCCAGAAGGGCAGTGCCAGCATGGGGGCAATAGGGTGGTAAGAGGGGTCGCCCGATCTAAGGCAAACAGGTGCTCTACTTCTAACAGTATGCCTGGAACGCAGACTATCTTCCTTAAATGCGCATTTAAACCTACCACTGGGTAAAATGTCCTCATTTCTACCAAAGACAGAATTCTGCCTAAGAATGGGCAAGCCTGGAGGCAGGCAGAGTCTATGGCCAAACTCTGCCAAGACAGGGTAAGCAAGTCCTCAATAGTTTCTGTCTCACAAATACGTCTGTCAGATACACTGAGCCAGAAGGCTGAAAATGATGTTCCAACTTTATAGAGAGTTTTAGGTGACTATTCAAGGAATAAACTGTCTCTGTCATCTCATTAGGGAAGCTGCTAACCTGCACCACTCATATACTCAGACAATTAATTTTACACCCTCTCAAGTCTCTGATGGGGTTGAAGACCGGAGAGTTTAGTTTTACAATTAAGCTTAGTTGTTTAGGGGTTAAAATGTTTTTAGATCTAGATAGATGTTATAAGTTGATAATGATGAAATATGATATTGATTTTCATTCAGAATTTTAGACTCATCAAGATAGGAAAGTTTTTTTCAAGGCTGTCAAATACAAATAGCCAAAACACTAAGAATGTAACATTAATATAATTCCTGATTGTTTCATGGTTCTTCTTGCTATAGACAGTTTATTGCGTATATGTGAATGTATATATGTATTGCATACATATAATATATATGTAATAATATAAATATATATGTAAAAATTTTAAAAATATTTAATAAGAAAAAAATGTGCGTTTAAAATGGCTAATGTGCTATATTTATGCAGTGTGGTCCTCATTACAGCCAACTGTATTTTAATATTAGTAGAGAAGAAGAATTCCATAAGTGTAGTTGGGAGGTTTTGAGTAAATCAGATCAGCGATGGGGAGCCTTGATGAATTCTCAAGGTGTGCACCACTGTAAGCCAGTCAGGAGATCGTTGTCCCTGATACTGGCTGTGGATGCAGTGAGTGGCCAAAATGACCATGCCTATTTGGGTATTTTAATTCTAGTTAGCCTCAAAATTCAGCTTAAAGAACAAAAAAAATTAATGAAATTTTTCCCTAGCAGCCAACAAATTATTTGGAATTATCTGATATCTTCCCCAAAATACCATAAGGTAAACGTAAAACTATAAATTATAACAACAAGAAATCCATGCCCGCACCCTAAATAGAAATGTGTCACTCAAATTGTCCTTTGTCTTCCTATTGAGTCTCTTCCTCCTTCCCTAGGAAGCACACAGTGGATAAAAACAGCAACTCCAGTTGATTCGGGGTCAGGGGGCAGCGCCCTCCGCGTAGCCCACTTACAGTCTTCAAATAGTTACTTAAGAGTTCTGCTATTCCTGTCTTCTAAATAAATCACTGGTCCTCAGGTTACAGACTTTCAGAACATCTGGCCTCTCTGTTGTTATGCCCCATGGGAATTTCTTTTTTGCATTGTAGAAGGAGTGAACTTGTCCAGTTCACTGGTGAGAGACCTGAGGAGAAGAGCGGATGCTTACTAAGTGCCCTTCAAAATATTTTCTCAGGTCTATTTCTCCTTGTGTGAGGCTAACAGCACTAATTCATTGAAGCGGTTTAAGGAAGGAGCTGATGAGATGGCTCAAAGTTTAAGAGCATTGGCGACTCTTGCGGAGGACCAGGGCTCTATTCTCAGCACTCAAGTTACAGCTCACAGCCATCTGTAACTTGTTCCAGGCACACACGTGGTATGGGGAAAACACTCAACCTAAAACCATTTAAAGCACCACAAGATACTCGCAATAAGCATAGAAATCAGTGCGGACTTCTACAGCTGAGCTGAAGTCATTCGAATGAAATGTTCAGAAGTACGTGTTGTATTAGTCAGACAAGATACTTTGCCATTTAATTAATACAACAGTATCACACAAACTCACAAGGGAGTCCAAGTACCCACGCACTGCCATGCTGGCTCTCACAAGTCCCAGGCAACTCACCTCTTACTTTGCACATTTGTACATTTGTACATTTAATATTTTTTCATAGACTCGATAGTTATGTCCTCTCAATTTGCTCTGGCTCCATCACATCCGTGAATTTGGAAAGGTAGCAGGCAACGCACACAGAGGGGCTAGAACATCAGCTATTTCCTGCTACCAACCTTGCTATCTATCTCTTCCTCCTTCAACCCTCATGGATATATTGAAACTGAGTGAGTAAGGAGAGGACACAGGCAAAGCCGGATAAAAAAGTGACAAAGGATCATTAGGCCAAGGAGTATCCATCATCTCAAACAGATATAGATGGTATGCATGTAGGGAGGGAGGTAGAGAGAGGGGGGGGGAGAGAGAGAGAGAGAGAGAGGGGCATAGCATGCACACAATACAAAGAGGCCTTGCTATCAAAAAAAACACCAATATCCAGCAAGATATTCCAACTAACGAACCATCTGGTGCTTACAACATGTGCAGGAGCAGGATGCTGATGTGGAGATGTTTCTTCACTCAGAACCATATTGATCAGGTGACGTCAACCAGCACTAGTAATGTGAGTGGTGCGGAAAACCCAGCTACCATCCTGAGAGAATGCTAGACACTGTAGAGGAGCTTGACGCTTCCCGTAGGATTCCCTCTGGCTTGGAGTCTCTGCCCCCATTGCTCTCCACGGAGCCAGGCATTGTTTGCCTCTTGTGCTCTGTCAAGACAGCATTGCTCACCACCCACCTGAGAAGATGTCACAGAGATCTCTTTGTCATCTCTAAGAAAGACACTAGAGAGGCAGCGGGGGCGGGGGGAGACTCTGCTGCTGGGATTACAAAACTCCACCACTCAACTCTCACCACGGTCATTAGTCTGTGCTGTGGTGGTAATTGCAATTTACAGCTCTCTCCTGCACCACAAATGTCCTGCAAGCCATAAATACCCATCTCCAAAGAGCTGGTATCACCAGAGACGATTCTAAGGAATCCAGTCCAGTCCAGTTCCACACATTCTTTTCAGTGTATTTATCAAGCAACAAACCACAAGGCCAGTGTCCAGTTGGCCTGGCTAGGACAAGGCGGCTTGGGTACAGTGAGTCAAGTACCCTCTTATCTGGATTATTGAATTTTAGCAACTCACATAAATTTGCAGTCTCCTAGATAACAGTAACTCCATTTGGTTCCATGTAAGTGTATGTGTGTGTGTGTGTGTGTGTGTGTGTGTGTGTGTGTGTGTGTGTGT
>OU015752.1:52329741-52342408 GCA_907169655.1 Acomys percivali | reverse complement strand
GTGTGTGTGTGTGTGTGTGTGTGTGTGTGTGTGTGTGTGTGTGTGTGCGTGTGTGTGTGTATGTGTGTGTGTGTGTGTGTGTACATGAACTGTTTAGAAGATATTCATAAGTGAGACTTATTTTTGCATCTCTCATGAAGCCACCCAGTAAATAGGACTCTTGCCTGCCAACTTGCTACGTTAATGATAAGTCAGAATGAAAGCCTTAGCCATATCATTATAAAGTGTGGTTTCAGTGGATAGCTTTGTAATTCTGTCTTAGTTTATTTAAGTCTATTTAAAAATAAAGATCGAAACTAATAAATACCACCTGGTCTTGAGGAATTTTAAGAATGACACAGTCAATGAACACCTATTAACCCTTTATCAATATTTGAGGAACACGCTACGTCAATGACAAATCACATCCTTCAGGGTATAATCAACTAGCTGTTTTAAATTCCCTTTTCTAGGCCACACTGCTCTCTCTCTTTTAAAAATAACTATATATTTTAGTTGTGTTTTCTTCCTTTGCTCATTGTAAAAATAAAACGCATGAGGACAGAAAAGCCACCTGTGATGGCTCCATCGGAGGGAAGCCTTGTCAGTCTGTGAGGAGAGCCCTTCATACCACACTAGGAGAGACTGCTGAGATGGGTGTGTGTGCAGCTGACAGACTGCATATTGTGCATCCTTCCCCTCAGAGGGACCATGGTCAGCTATGAATCATAGCACACCCTTGCACTGGGTAAATAAAAGATGCATCTTTCAGACAGGGTGCTGAAACAGAGGTTGAACAAGTGTTGGGGACCCTGTTTTGGAAAAAAAAGCAGAGAAAATAACAAAGGATCCCCCCAAAACCCTACTTCTTTAAATGAAACAAAAATCAAGCCTGAAGCAAATCAGGATTGGCCATAGCTTTTAACTTTCTTTCACATTTTACTATAATTTATTAAAATGCAGAGTCATACGCATTAATGATAGCAAAGGAAATATATCTTAAAATCTGGAGAAACTTGTTTCAAGTGTACTAACTGCACGCTACAGCCCATCAGATATGAAAAGATAAGTTAATACCAGGCAGGTATTGTGGCTTATTTTTATTCTTCTGTCACGAGGGTAAAGTCAGAACTCACCACTGATAAGAACATATCAACCCTTTCGCATTAAAGTGACAGGGAGCTAAGCCAACTTAAAATGCAAGCTTTCTGCATTCCTTAAAACAAAGTGAACGTAACGAAATGTACACATTTCAGGTAGTTTTACATTTATTTAATGTATGTGACATAAACCTGCTTGTGAAAAGGCAGAGGCCATGGACTGCTGGCTCGTTCTTAGCTTTGATGGAGTCTGACCTCCAACTGAACGGCCTTGGGAGTGAAAGGACTTTGTACTTATGGATTAAAGACCTAGTCCAGAACCACTCTTTGCTGTCTGTCTGTGGTTGTAGTTTGGCTAAGTGACAGAGGCAGTGATAACACGAAGAATCTGAAACATGGGGGCGAAGTAGGGAAGAAACCAATGACATTATTACAGGCAGAAAATCCAACAGGAGACGGAAAATGACAGAGAATCAAAGATTCAAACAACAAGGTCAGGCTGTGAGATGGCTCAACAGAGTGACGACCTGCTTGGTCCCTGTACCCCTGAAAAAAGCCCTACATGAGGTCATGTGTGTGTCTAGTGGCAGAAACTAAAGAGCAGATGCGATTACTGTCCTGAAATGTCCTAGAAAGGTACCCGGTTTTCATCAGCCCACACCAGGATGTCTCAGGAAGTCACACATCTACATGTAAACAGGGCGATGGCCACACTCCTGTGAGAACTGCCAACAGCTGCGTGGGGGGGGACGTTCGCACCTGAATCTATGTCCCCCTGTCTCATCACAGGAAAGTCCAGGGTGCTGCTAACAGCACTCTGTGTGTCTCATTGTCTCGTCCAGATGCAGGGGAGTCTGCCCTGACCACAGCACAGCCATCCGCTTCTCTTCACAGCAGGTTATTAGCTCTTTAGCCACACCCCTCGCTGTTCCTGCTGTTCTGTCACTCCCATTTCTTTCCAACCCATACTTCATACTTTCTTGTTTCTATATGGTAGGAAATGAATTTAAAGAGTGGGATAGAGGTAAGGGAGAGAGACAGGGTAAGAAAAGAGCACCTCTGAGAACCCCAGGAAACCAGCAGAGAAAACCTTCATAAGAAACTATGCTATAAACTTCAAACCCCTACCCAGATCTAGCCAATGGACAGGACACTCTCCACCGTTGAATGGAGAGCAGGGACTGAACTCTGGTGCCCCATATTTGACAACACTCCCTAGATGGGGAGACCTGGTGGCACTCAGAGGAAGGATAGCAGGCTATCAAGAAGAGACTTGATACCCTATGAGCATATACAGGGGGAGGAGGTCCCCCTCAGTCACAGACATAGGGGAGGGGAGTAAGGGGAAAATGGGAGGGAGGGAGGAATGGGAGGATGCAAGGGAGGGGCTAACAATTGAGATGTAATATGAATAAATAAAATATTTTTAAAAGGAAACTATGCTGTGGAAAAAGAAATACAAGAGCAGAGCCATACAGTTAGTGACATCAGTCACCCCAATGCCACGAGCTTGCTGTGTGGTCACCAAGGATAAACTTAAATAATAAAAATATTAAGCAAGGTTTGGCTCTGCTGAGAATTCAACAAATGAACAGTGGTTTATTTTAGCATTGTGGATGGCTCTATTTACTCAACAATGTGAGATTCTGATAAGCTCTTAAAGTGTTATACAGTCTTTGGCCTTTCCTTTAAAGAAAAGAAAATAAATGAATGTATTTATCTATGACTGAGACTCGTTTCAATAATTAGGGTAAGTCTGGGAAGTTTCAACACAAAGGGCCACAGTAGTTTTATGATAATTTTCAAAAGCACTGAAGATATCAATAAAATTACTGAGGGTTTTTCTTTTTTATCATATGAGACTCCTGAAAAGGATTGATTAAGAACAAGCAAGTAACATTTTAATTATACCTTCATCTTTCATACCATTGAGCAGGTAGATAAAAAAGGAGTCCAGTGGTTTTGAGACACATGAGCAAAAATTACAAAGCTGTAGCATCAGTAAAATTAATGAATGGTAACTGACTGGCAGACACTTTAACTTCATACGTAGACATTGTTCTTCATACTAAATCTGTCCCAGGAGGTTTAGTTCATTCTATCATATACACGAGTGAGGTTGTTGCTCAGGCAATGACTATGCCCACTTCAGGCCAGATAGTGTGTAGCTGAGCCTGACTGAAGTGCACCCTAGCTGTGGCCTGAGGAATAATTTCACTGGTGTATCTCAAACTTCGAAATTACCTTCTCTATAATTACAATGAATTCCAACGTTAGCCAGTTACATAAGAAATACGCTCCTTTGATTATTTCTTTTGTTTGGAGCTGCCTCAAATCAGAGGTGGTTGTTGAGTTCTGATTATTCATTGAGTCTTGCACTTTCGAGCAGATTTGGGGAGGGGGAGGGGCATGGCTCTGAATGCCTAAGAATAGTGGTAGTGATAGAGACAGTGATGGTGTATATATTGTTTCCGCATGGTTCACAGACCCAGATTATAGTCAGTCTAGAGGACTAGCTGCACTGATGGAAGATTGTTGGGCTTTAATTTTGCAATAGACTTTGAGGAGTTGACTTTGTAACTCAGACGCTCTTGTGCAATGATCCCTATAATAGTTTTCAGCGATGTTTGTCCAAATGCAGGGTTGACTCACAGCTTCCCTTCAGGCCTTGGTGCTGATGCAGGGCATGGTGATGATGAACCATTGGTTCCTCTGACCTTGACCAGTCCATGAAACCCTCAATGACTAAACTTGCTTTTTTTCTCATTGTTTTATAAGAAACTTCCCTGTCTCACCTTTGACCCTGTCTTCATCTCCTTGGTTTGAGCGGTTCTCCTGTCTTCTTGCTTTGGACGCATTGAGCCATGAGTCTCGGCATCCTTGTGTGTGTGTGGCCTGAGTTCTTCCTTTGAGGTTTGAGGAATCTGGACTTAGCAAGTGAAATCGCATGTGCTTTCTCAAAGGAACACACACCTGTTTCACTGGAAAATGTGAGTATATAGAGAAGCTAGCTTACCACTTCCACGGTGTTTGCAATTAAAATGTTAAAGTATCAAGTTAAAATTTGAAATTTAAATAGCTTACTTTCTGGTTCTTTCCAAATCCCAAATGTATGCATCGGTCTAGAATTATATTTTGCTATGAAGATTTTTCAGTTAGTATAATCACTTAGATTATTAAAAATAAGTTTTTCAATTGAAAATATAAGCCAATTATAGTATTTTAGAACTTGTATAAACATCATCATAATTAATATACAAAATAGTAGTTACTGGCTTTATTGAATGACTTTTTATACCCACAAAAATTTCCTTTTATTACATAAATAAATACACATGTATATGAAATGTACACATATGTAAAATAAAATGTATTCTTAAATAGTAGCAGTGAATGTAAAAAGACCATTGCATCTGACCACTGAGACTCAGTAGTAGATTCACTACACATTCTGGAAATTTCTATATTAAAAACCCCACAAACCTTTCCTGTCACACATCATGCAGCACGTCTCCCTTCTCCTCTATTTCCTAAAGTCAATTTTTAAGGTAATTCTGGCCATGTCTTTCAGCAGGAGCATGGAATGTTTTGCAAAACACAATTAATTGTTCACAATTTAGGGCATACATTACCTGGACATCACTCACAGATATGAACCCTAAAGTTCTGTTTGCCACAAGGTTTTCCTAAACTATGTTTAGAAATCTTGATGAAGAAAAAATTTTTCCTCTTAAATAATTAATTTTAAGTATTTTAAACTAATCACTGTGAAGTTAACAACTTAGTTAACTAAGCCTATCTGCTACACTTCTATTTACCAACCATTTAGTTTAGCGTCTATTCTGCTCCAGCTTCCATTCTAGAGCATATCTGGCCTAAAACAACTGAAGGAAAGATGGAGGAGTGACGTCCCTCTTGAGCCAACACTGCATGTATGTGCCAGCCTGTGAGGCGAAAGGTTCTGAGACTGAGTTCCATCACCGCATGTATGTGCCAGCCTGCGAGGCGAAAGGTTCTGAGACTGAGTTCCATGTCACATGAACACCGACCAACAAAGCCATAAACTAGTGTCTGTTGAAATATACTTTTTAAAAAATGCTACATACTGGGCCCACAAAATGTTCATCAGGTATGGGAGCTTGCTCTCAGCCAGTCCTCAAGACCCAGTCCTCTCTTCATGATCCCAAAGGTGAACGGGGAGAGTCTCCCCCCAAAAGTTAACCTCTGACCTCCACATATGTATGCAGTGGAGCAAACGCCTGGCTTCCAACCCCCAAATAAATAAGTATAAAACCTACTACATTTTAACAGCTGTATAAAAATCCTAACATGTGTGACTGTTCACAATTACAAATTAATATTCAGATTATACGCAATGTTAAATCCCAAGATGGTCCTAATTACCTACCACATTACAGTACATTTGCTGTGCTAATAAAGGAATGGGTATGACGCCTCTCTAAAACACTCTTTGCCAGACCAGCAACTCACAGTGCTACAGAGGACCTCAGTGTCAGCACAACATCGAAGCATTGCTTCTAAAACATGGTAGGCAGTGCGCTGCATGTATGTCTGCCAAAGCTGTTTCAACCTGTGGCGTGGTTTTTGTTTGTGTGACATCTTTTGTTTGGGCTGTATCTAAAGTGTGATGGATCATTTTCAATTTTGTCATCGGGAGCATGAACTGAAACAAAGATCGTATTGGAGTGTGTGGGGCTGCCTTGCTAGCTGTGATAATCATACCACAGGCTGTAATAAATCACACCCAGAGCTAGCAAACTAAGAAGCCATGCAGACTCGAGATGAGCATCTCTGCGTAAATTTGCTGTCTAGACCTTCACCCTGCTAATGGGATAATTTCCCGATGACTTTGCCATGGAGGGAAAAAGCTGAGGATTTAATAGGCCAACTCCAAAGGCTTTATTTACATGTGGTTCTTTATCCTAACTTCCCCTGCATTTCATCATCAATTAACCAAAGTAAAGCAGAAGTTTTTTTGTTTGTTTTTGTTTTGTTATGAGAAGCTCTCTTTTTCGGTAGCAAAGTTTTAACCACTGATCACTGTACTATTTTGAAATAAGAATGAGCATTAATTCCATTGTGTAAATGTACCACAGTTTCTATCTCCATTCTTCAGTTGAAGGACATCTGGGATGTTCCCAGATTCTGGCTATTACTAATCAGGCTGCTATGCCCAGGAGTGGTATAGCTGGGTCTTGAGGTAACACTGTTCCCAATTTTCTGAGAAAGTGCCAGATTGATTTCCAAAGTGGCTGTACAAATGTGCTGTCACTTGAGTTTTTGATCTTAGCAAATCTGATGGGTGTAAGATGGAATCTCAGAGTCATTTTGATTTGCATTTCCCAGATGACCAAGGACAGTGAGCATTTCTTTAAGTGCTTCTTGGCCATTCAAAATTCCTCTGTAGAGAATTCTCTGTTTAGCTCTGTGCCCTATTTTTTTTTTATTGAGTTATTTGGTTTTTTGCTGCTTAATGTTTTGACTTCTTTATATATTTTGGATATTAGCCCTTTGTCAGATGTAGGGTTGGTGAAGATCTCTTCCCAATCTGTAGACTGTCATTTCATTCTATTGACAATGTCATTGGCCTTATAGAGGCCTTTCAGTTTCATGAGGTACCATTAATTAATTGTGGATCTTTGAGCTTGAACTGTTAGCATTCTGTTCAGGAAGTTGTCTCCTGTGCCAATGAGTTCAAGGCTATTCCCCATGTTTTTCTTCCAACAGATTTAGTGTGTCAGGTTTTAAGTTGAAATTTTTGATCTATTTGAACTTGAGTTTTGTACAGGGTGATAAATATGGGTCTATTTGCATTTTCTATATGTAGACATACAGTTAGATCAGCAGCATTTGTTGAAGATTTTGTCTTTTTCCTATTGTATGATTTTAGCTCCTTTGTCATAAACTTTGTAGGTGTGTTAGTTTATTTTTGGGTCTTTGGTTCAATTCCATGGATCAACCAGTCTATTTCTATGCCAGTAAGTATCAGGCAATTTTTATTACTACTGCTTTGGGGTATAGCTTGAAGTCAGGGATGAAGATACCCCCCCAGAAGATCTTTTATTATATAGAACTGTTTTAGCTATTCTGGGTCTTTTGTTTTTCCATTTGAAGTTTAGAATTGTTATTTCAAAGTCTGTAAAGATATACTCAAAAGATGCTCCACCACACAACAAGGACACTTGTTCACCTATGTTCATAGCAGCTCTATTCATAATAGCCAGAATCTGGAAACAACCTAGATGTCCCTCAACAGAAGAATGGGTGGAGAAACTGTGATCCATTTATACAATGGAATACTCCTCATCTGTCAAAAACAAGGAAGTCATGAAATTTGTAGGCAAATGGGTAGAACTAGAAAAGACCATTCTGAATGAGGTAACCCAGACCCAGAAATACACACGTGGTATGTAGGCACTTATAAGTGGATATGAGCCGTATATTGCAGGATAAACATAATACAGTGCAGCGCACAGAGTCAAAGGAGATAAGCAGCAAGGAAGATCCAAGGGAGGATGCTCACATATCACATATAAAAGACAGAAGCAGTGGTTGAGGAGAGAGAACGAGGTACATGAGGGATCGCAGAGAGATACGAAGGCAGAGATGTAACCTGGAGAGGGTGGGGGTGGGAGAACAAAAGGCCCGCAGAGACAAGAGAAACTGTGGTGGGGGCATCCCTGGGACAAGCTGGAGACCTACGTCAGGGTAGGCTCCTGGAGGGGAGGGACATGAGAGGGACTGTAGCAGAGACTCCTAGTAGCCGGTGTCACAGAGACAGAACAGGACATCCTCTAATTAGACAAGTTTCCCTGTAGAGGGAGGGGAACATCAACCCACCCACAAAAACTTCAACCCTGCCTACAAGATGCGCAGGGATAAAGACAGAGCAGATAGAGCAGAGATTGAGGGAATGTCCAACCAACGCCTGGCCCAGCCCAAGACCCACCCTGGGGGCGGGGGGCAGAGAACCAACCCCTGACACTATTAACAATACTCTGATATGCTTTCAGACCCAAGCCTAGCAGAGTTTTCCTCTGAGAGGCCCCACCCAACAGTACCTCAAAACAGATGCTGAGACTCACAGCGAGACATTGGGTGATGTGTAAGGAACCTTCTGGAAAAGCGCGGGGAAGGAGAAAAGGACCTGGAGGTGACAGGAGCTTCACAAGAAGGCCAACAGAGCCAACTAACCAGGGCCCAGGGGGCTTGCTGAGACAGAACCACCACCATGGACCTTGCATGGATTAGACTTAGGCTCCCTACACAGATGTAGCTGATGGGCAGTTCAGGCTTCATGTGGGTCCTCTAGTAAGGGGAGTGGGGGCTCCCTCTGGCTGGACTCTCTTGTCAGCTTTTGATTACTTCCCTCTGGTGGGACTGTCTTGGCAGCTACAGGGTAAAAGCACTCTCTCAGTCCTGATACAACCTGATGAGTTGGGGTGGAAGGGAAGGGGTTGCTCCCCTTACTGAGGAATACGTGAGGGGTGGTGGGGGAAGGGAGGGGAGGGGAGGATGAGACTGGGAGCAGAGGAGGGATGGGGCTATGACCAGGATCTAACATGAGTGAATAAATAAATAAATAAATACATACATTTTTAAATGTATTTTAAATGATACATTTTTTAAGAGAATGAGGATTAATTCCTTTGTAGCACACTTAAGGTCTGCAAAGATGCAAAGGTCATTTTATTTTCTCAGTCTTCTTGAAGATAATTTTTCTCCTTAAACGGTCAGTTCCAAGTATTTTAAGCCATTCCTTGTGAAGCTAACTAAGCCAGTCTGTTAGGCTTCCAGTCATTCGACATTATTTGAGCATCCACTGTGCTTCAGACGCCATGCTAGAACATTCTCTTCCCCAATAAACAAGTGACGAGGAGCCACATCCACCATTTTTCTATTATTCAAGGTAGCGAGCGATAAACTCTAATCCCTGCACTTGCTTTTTGCTTCCATGTTTCTCTTTGTTTCCGAGTTCCAATTCTGTACATCATCTTATACACTTTTCAGGATTATCTGCAAATATTGGATGATGCATCTCCAGTCCTTACTGAGGATGCTCAGCAGCATCCGTAGGTTCTTTTCTTTTTCTTTTTCTTTTTCTTTTTCTTTTTCTTTTTCTTTTTCTTTTTCTTTTTCTTTTTCTTTTTCTTTTTTTTAATATCTAGGGAAACACACTCAAGCTCTAATCATTACACCAAGTTTTCAACATTTCCATTCTGGCTTCACCTGAAGAGAACAAGTGAGAGATCCAGGACTTGACAACCTCTGGCTGTTATGATGCTCAACTTACAAAGCCCCCCGAAATGCAGGCAGACGTTCAGTCTGATCTGGTGGCTTTCACGCACTGATGGACGGCATGCTCCTCGATGCTTATTGGAGGAGGGTGAGGAGCCTCTCCTCCGATCTGGAATGTGTGCCCCTTCTCACCTTCCCCTCAGCCACACCTCTGGGAGCTACAGAGACACACTGGCCCTCAGCAAGCTGGCTGTCCATACCGTCCTCTCAGCTCTTTTGACTAGGTCTCCTGGCCATTTTCTCCTCCAGGTTGGGATCTCGGCACACAGACAGGGGCTTGAGGACGGATTCAAGAGGCCTTTACAATTCATTCTCCTAATCTTCTACTGTCTACACTCTTCCAAAACCCCCAGCAATCCTCCTTTCACTTTTGGAGATAAACCTGGCATGCACCGCAATCCTTTCCTGTCTCGTGCTGCTGCCCCGACAGTGGACAACCTGTACTGTAAAATGCAGGACACAGCTGATGGACTTGCAGCATTGGATCAGTAACACAGTATTTTTTAAAGTTAAGAAGCCTTTTTCCCTTCATATAAATGTACATTTTTTACTTCACCCTGTAAGGTTGACCTTTCCCCCCCCCCCCCCCTCTCCCGCCTGTGCTTTGTAAATGCTATTGGTAAAGACGATTTTTGTGATTGACAAAGCTGCACAGGACCCACCAGCTTCACACTCAACAGTGAAATCATTTTTACCTCTTGCTCCCATCTTCCCTATTTTACTGGTTAATAAAGTCTCTCCTTTAATTCACAGTTTTCCCTGCTCTTGGTGCAAACATCTGGCATTCTTTCGTCTCCGTGTCCACGCTCCCGGCAGCGGCTGAGGATAACAACTTCCCTGCTCCATTTTTTCTTTCCTCAAACTCCAATATCACCCTCACTTTTTCTTCTGAGACAGTTTCTGAATTATTTTATTAACAAGACTGATAATTTACTAAAGGAGACTTGATTTTTCCAGCACCAAAAGTTCAGAAACTGGTGTTGTTGTCGATGCCTCCATTTCTTAGGCATACCAGACAACAGGACTCGGAACTATATTCCGCCACATAGCCTGATAAATTTGTAGGTAAAACCAAGTAGTTTTGGAGATATTTCCTCAGGAAAAGCGCTGTTGCTGGTCTGAAATCGCTTGCAAATTTACAGATGTGTCTGGTAGAAAGCATTTAAGTCATTCTGCTCTTAATTCTAATTTATATGCTTAAATTATTAGCACGTGTATCTGATAATCAAATCTGGGTTATATAATTCAATTTTTTAGACCCTGGTGGTTTCATTCATTTCTGTGATTTATGAAGCTGTAGCTTGTATTTACACACTTATCTCCGTGTTAAATATGCATCTGCCAGCCAGCTGTCTTCTCTGGTCACCCACGGTTTCCTCAAAGCTGGTGGCCATCACTTTACTTTAAGGTCCAGGATAACATTCTCAGCACAACACCTGTGGGAACGTTGGGTACGTCTGTGCTTTGGGTGCCCCCCCCCCCCCCCCCCCCCCCCCACAGGTAAATCTTCCACCGTAGTTCAGACTCGTCCTTTTCACTTCCTTGTTTTCCATCTTACACCCAACCCTACCATCACCAAGTTAGCTTATATTCTTTGTTTTTGGCTGAATCAGTGACTGGTACCCAGGCTTCTCTTTCTCCCCCTGTGACGTATTCTCTGGGTCAAGGCCATGAAACTATTTTTAAGTATAAATATGATCACAAGGTTTTCCACCTTTAATTCCTTTACGTGAGCAGTTCACTTTATGGCTTTGTCACTCTCTCCCGATCCCTCCTCCTCTGGTCAGTCTACCTGAAAGAATGCTCTCTTCCAAAACGGCCATGTTCATCCTCCTTTTTTACTGCAACCCACCTCTCCCCTTGCTTCCCATAGTGCTTTGATATTTGAAATCCACTGGTCTCTCCTCTTGATAAAACGATTCTCCTAGCCTGTGGCAACATGTTAGCCTCACTGATGGCGATGGTGTGCTTAGAAGGGCTAGAGAGCACTTGCATATGGTAGCAGCTGCTCCTCAGCTCTGCCTGTCTTAACTCTGTGACTCTCTGTGAGGCAAGCTCCGAGCTCTGCAAAGCAACAGGAGTCAGTCAGTGAGAGTGACCTGGTTATAAGCTGTTCCCTCCTAAGGACGGAAGAGCAAGAGTGTTTTCTGTAGAAGAAGAGCAGCAGAGAGAGTCATGGGGAAAACTCAGCAGCGTGCGCTATTAGAAATGCCGGGTAGAGGCTGATTACAAGACAAAGTGAACGTGCCTTGCCTGGCCCAGCTAACAGAAGCTTAATTAGATCAGAGCAAAGCCCCAGTGTGTGCCGCAAATGGCCTTCAGACTGCTGCAGGGAGCCTGGCAAGTCCCACGTAACCACTCCCTTAATGACTGGGTATGGAATCGATCACAGATCATCAGAACTAGACCAGGAAACAACAACAACACACACACACACACACAGGCACAGACACACCGCACATGCACATGCACACGCACACACGCATGCACACACACACACACACACATGCATGCGCAAGGGAGCAAATAAAGAACAATAAAAACAAAACAAAACAAAAAAAGAACAACAAAAACAACTGTATTAAAATGACTTTAGCGGTTCCCTCCCCCCCCCCCCCCCCTCCCCCCCCCCCCCTCCCCTCCCCCTCCTCCACCTTGACAGGGACTTGCAATGTAGTTCTAGAGAGAAGTTCACTGTGTATGGCCTTGGATATCTGACTCACAGGGGTCCTTCTGCCTCAGCCTCCACAGCCTCTGTGCATATCACTTAAAAGGCTGCAAACAGAAGAAAGCCTAACAGGCTGACATCAAAATATGAGGATACTAATTTTATTTAGGAAACATGTGTGGGAACGTCTGTAAAATACATTTCATATAATAATAATAATTTAAATATATTCAGAAAATAATCATGCATCAAGATGATGAACTGAATACACAGGACTGAAATGACAGAGGGTCAAAGAAATATTCATTGAGAGCAATTTAACGTAAGCCACAGGGACGCACGCTGATTGCCTTGGTGTTATACAGGATAGTGCTCTACAGTTTTCAGCATGAAGGTGAGGGGCAGCAGCTCCACCCTGATCACAGTTAATCAATTGCCAATGTCAATCAGTTAATCAGCTGCCAATGCCAATCAGTTAATCAGCTGCCAATGTCAATCAGTTAATCAGCTGCCAATGTCAATCTGTTAATCAGCTGCCAATGTCAATCTGTTAGTGTCAATCAGTTAATCAGCTGCCAATGTCAATCAGTTAATCAGCTGC
>OU015752.1:52294509-52311099 GCA_907169655.1 Acomys percivali | reverse complement strand
TGTGTGTGTGTGTGTGTGTGTGTGTGTGTGTGTGTGTGTGTGTGTGTCAAGTTTTGTGAATGGAAGACTTTTTCTCTTCTCCCAAAGAAAATTTGAAGCCAGCAGAACTCATAGCCACCCCTGTGACTTCTATGATATGACTTTCTCCAATTGCCCAACTCACTTTCCTTTGTTTTAATTGAAGGCACATAACAGAGCTGACACTTGGGGTGAATTATTCCAACTGTTGGTAGCACATTGCAGAGGAATCCTAATACAGCCTGCAGCCAGTCCCCTATGGCTCCTGGTGTGCTGTCAAGGGCTGATATGCTCACACCATTCCCCTCCTCCCCACACACCCTTTGCAAGCAGGGTGTGCGCAGTTTAGGGAATCCAGAAGACTGGACAACAATTTCCAGTTGGATCCTAGGAGAGCTCACCTATTTGCTCTTATCAACTGCATAGATCTTTCTCTCCCTGCTTAAGGGCTGCACACTTTAATAGGAAAATGCATGTTTTTCTGAGACTCACTACATTGATATTTCTGTCACAATTCCTGCTGTTTACCCTGGGTTTCCAGGCTCTGCTCTCTGGCTTAATAACCACAGGAGGCATTGAATTGGACACGATGGCATAAGGTCGTATCTTCTATAATCTGCCTTAGCTTGCTTTTCCATTGCTGGGATAAACACGCTGGCCAAAAGCAACTTGGGAGGAAAAGATTTATTTAAATTCACAGTCGACAATCCATCATGAAAGGATGTCAAGGCAGGAACTCAAGGCAGGACCTGAAGTGGAGGCCAGGGAAGGGTGCTGCTTACTGGCTTGCTCCTCACGGTTTGTTCACTCAGCCTGCTTTCTTATAACATTCAGAACCTCCAGCCCAAGGGGTGGCATGGTCCCCAGTGAGGTGGGATCTCCCAATCAACCATTAATCAGGAAAAGCCAGATACAGACTTGCGTGGAGGGCAGCCCAATAGAAGCGTTTTCTCAGCTGAGGTTCTCTCTTCCCAGATGACCCTAATTTTTGTCAAATTGACAAAACCTAGCCAGGTCATAGTACATTAACATAAACTTGACAGCAAAACATCTCAGCCTCACATGTACCCAGGTGTGATCAAATCTTATATTTGCTACTGATATATGTGGGAAAGATACACAGCAATTATTTTGCACACTCCATCCCTTTATGCCCATACCAGAAGTAAAATATGAGCCAGCAGGTCAATCCTGACATGCCTAGGTACGTGCCTGCCTAAGCTCTGCAAGTACCCTGTGCTTAGTGCCTGGTCATGGCACTTTCTCCTTGTGTGTTTGTAGTCTCAAAAACAAAGCTTATGGGAATTTGCTTTGCTCACAGTACTATCTTAAGAAAAACAGTGGTGTACACACTTTGAGAACGACCTACAAGCTGATGCCCATCAATGACTGAGGTGCTACTTTGCTTGGATCTGTTGTTGGGAACTGACTATAACTCAGCACAGGTGACGATTCCTGTAGAGGAACAAATGCATTCACTGCGTCGGCCAACGTCAGGCTAGGACCTCTCCTCTCAGAGGAACACCTTCCCAAATCCCCCAACCATGATATAACACAGAGAAACACAGAGGCAAATCTGTATGCGTTAACATCTCACTTGCAAAAGGCAAGAAAACACAAGGAGACTCTGGAACAACGGATGGGGAGGGCAGGACAACCAAGCGCACAGTGGTACCTGGACAGAAAGGAAGCTCAGAGGATTGCTGGTGAAAACCAGATAAAACCAGACCACACCGTGGGTCGTGTCCATAAATAAAGGAGACATGATGCTAGACCACACCGTGGATCGTGTCCATAAATAAAGGAGACATGATGCTAGACCACACCGTTGATTGTGTCCATAAATAAAGGAGACATGATGCTAGACCATACCGTGGATCGTGTCCATAAATAAAGGAGACATGATGCTAGACCACTCACTAAGTTCATATTAAAATATTGTGTCATTTTGTCTTTTCTTAAACCTTTTAGTAAGCTATTGTTGTCACACTACACCTTAATTTTTGCAGTTCAGTTTTGCCTGTATAAATTAATGGTTTATAGAAAACTAATGAGGGGGGAACTAATGTTTTCTAGGGCCCCCTTACTTCTCTTTTGTCTATCCATGTTCTCCCAAATCTTTTGTTCCCTTCAGAGAAGTTGACACTGAAAAATATATCATGAGTTGAATTTTTAAAAACAATTTAACTCTTTTAATCACATACTTATTTCACAGTTATGGTGTTTGACTAATTTACTTAAATCTTATTTTTTTTTTAATAAAAATGTTTCTTACTAAAATGATTACAAGAACAGGTTGACTCTGGGGTGATATAATACTCCACAAAACTAAATCACAGCAGAGAGAGAGAATAAACATATGTGAACACAATTCATTGCCTTGTACCTTTCCTATCCTCAGCATAACGTTAATTGTAGACATGGCTCTGTACCATTTTAAGAAACAGGCATGAATCTAAGGCTGGCAACAATAGCACGTGTTACATCAGGGTAGAAAAGGCATGCCCAGAGCTGCCGTAGGAGCAGTAATGTTTGCCTATATTATGAGTTCCTGGAAATGCATGTAGGTGTTACAATTGTGGTCTCCCTCTGGCCTGATGGGTTCTTCAATGCCATCAGACATGAATAAATTTGAAGGTCACCTTTCCCTTTACAGGGTGTCTTTGGTAGTTTTACCATTGCTGTGATAAGCTAACCTGATAAAAAGCAACTTAAAGAAGGAGGGGTCTATTTTGGCTCAGAAAATACGGTTCATTATGGTGAGAGAAATGCTAGTGGCATGAGGAGGAGGGAACTGGCCACAGTCACAGTCAACAATCACAGGAAGACGAATTCTGGTGCATCGCTTGAGTCTCCATTTTATGATTAGCCTTCGACCCCAGCCCGTGGGATGGCGCCACCCACGCTCAGGGTAGATCCCCACAGCCGACTGAATCCATCTACTCCCTTCCAGGGGTCAGAAGCTAAGCCAGTCTAGAAATCCCTTCACACACGTTTCCAGAGTTTTGTCCCCTCAGTGATTCTAGCTCTTGTCAAAGTGACAATCGGCATTAGCGGTCACGCATGCTGGGTGTGTGAGGTCCCTGCACTAATGGTATCATAGTTACTGGCAGCGCCACGGAGGAGTCATCAGAAATACAGGTGTGTGTGAGACACAGGAATGCTGTGTGCACTATCGAGCCCAAGAGGGGATTCCACCTCACATCCTATGGTGGTGGATGAGTCGACCCTTCATTGCCATTAAAGCGATTTAGCTTAGCGTGATAAAATGTGAGTGTGGTCAGCAGGGTGCCATCTCATCAGGTTCCCAACCAGCAGTGCACACTGCCCAAGTGTGGATTGCAGGCCAATAGTCTGCTTTACTTTTCTCCGTGTGTGTACGTGTGTACGTGTGTGTGTGTGTGTGTGTGTATGTGTGGGGGGGGCATGACTGGGAATCATCATTTGGAAATGGGTAGATTATTGCAATCATATCTTAGATCTGAGCTGTTCCTCAGTTACGTGTCGAGGCTGTGGTTACCTGTTGGTGGCACCATTGTAAGGAGATGGAAACGTTAGCACACAGGAGCAAGTAGAAGCTGTGTTCCTGGGCTGTGTGATTGGAGGAGACACTGGCACCCCTACGCCCCTTTCTCTGGGTGTTTTGCCCACAGCATAGAGAAGATTCCTCTCTGCTCCACGCTCCTGCCCTGACACCCTGTGCCGTCATGTGCCCAAAGAGACAGGGACCGAGAGAAACCTTTTCGTACTGTTAAGTTGGTTGTCCTAAGTATGCTGTCACCCAGCGGAGAGGTGACTAGCATCTCTCTCCACCGTGGATTAATAATCCCACTGTGGACCCGCCGGCCCATCCTCACAGCCTCACCTCGGCCCTGCTGCCCTGGCCTCACTTTCCACACACTGGACCTGTGCATGCCCTCTCCTCTATCCAGCTGGTTATGCTCTACAAAACCTTCAGCATTTGGTCCTTTCACAGACCTTCTGGGCCCTTCTCCAAAGCAATTCTGCATTTGCTTGTGTGGTAACCATGGAGCTTGGAAGGCCAAAAACCTGAGCTTAAGAACACTTGATAGGCTACTGAGCAACGGAGTCATGCTGGGGAAGCCAGTGGGGCTCCAAAGCTGCCTTCTCCTGCCCTGCCTGTGGTCTGGAGAGACAGCAGTGTGATCTCTTAAAGGCGTTTGTATTCTTCAATCTTTTCTGTGGAGCTGGCATCCAGGAAATTTCCAGCACTATTGGGGATGCTGCCGCTGCTTATCAACGTCACCACTCCCTAGGAGGCGGCTCGCTCCTGCCAAGTGATCGTGGTTCAGAGTTTTAAGGCATATGGATAGTCTTCAGTACATTTCTGCTGAATTGATAAAGGCTGCTTTCATTATCTTGCTTGTCACATATCAAAATAACTATGTGTTTAATTATATTTCATTTGTCACTAGCTGGTCATATTGCCTACCTCAAGGGCTGTATTTTCTAGGACTCAAGTAAGATAGAGCTGATTATTTAAATAAGTGTTCCCTGATGCAGAAAACAAATGGGAAAATATAAGAGGATGTATCCTCTTTGGAGTTACCTCTTCCCATCCTATCCTTAGCCACTTGCACTTGGGTGAGGCCTCTCTGGACTGCAAAGGCATGCCTCGGTTTGAGGACAAAAGCAAGTCAAAGGGCCAAGAAGCCTTGGGTCTGATACTGTAGATGGTGATTTCTACCCTGCATTAATCCAGACGAGAGGATTTGGTCAGAAAATTTGCTTGTCCCGAACCTATACTTAGAATGTGCAGGAGAGTCCCGCCCTCTGTCCCTGAGAACACAGATAGCATCAGCACTGTGGGGCAAGAGGCCCAGGGCAGCTACAGCGAGTCAGATAGGTCAGATAGGCCTGCACCACTATGCAGCCAGCAATCCCCCTGCCTCTGCACCACTGTGCTAGTAAATTGAGGTTTGTCTTTCCTTAACACAGTTCACAGGCACCCAAGCTGGAGATAAGAGAGCGAGATGGGCCCAGCTTCTCCTGGACGCTGAGGTACATCCACTGCCAAGGACGGACTGGGCGCAGCTGCCATTCTTAGCCTTCTTGACCACTTTGTGCAAATGCTCAGGCCCCCTAAACACCACAGGAATCAGAAAGCGGACTGGACAGGGTAGTTAAAGGTCTGGCCAAGGTTGCTAAGCAGCTTTGCTGTCCTGTGAGAAGTGACTCGAGGCTTGCTTTCTTGAAATTGTTTCAGATGTAAAAAGAAGATCACTGTACCCTGGGTGGTCCAACAGGCTTTACAATTCTCCTGTTTATATGCCACTTTAGGTGAAGAAAGCCCTGCCCAGCATAACAGAAGCTATCTAATGGATGGAATGTCAGTTTTCAATGTTAACTTGGGAAACAGATAGGTAACCCTTCTAGAACCTTGACTCCTTCAGGGACACGTTTGCTGCAGTATGTAGTTAGTGTGATGATTTTGGCGCTCCACCAACCTGCCTTTCAGAGGCAAGAGCTTGGACTGATGCCACCAGGTATGCCGCGTGTGGCTCACAAATGGCCCTGGCCAGCCCAAATGTCTCTGTCTCTCTGTCTCTGTCTCTGTCTCTGTCTCTATCTCTGTCTGTCTGTCTGTCTGTCTGTCTCTCTCTCTCTCACACACACACAGACACACACACACAGACACACACACAGACACACACACAGACACACAGACACACACACACAGACACACACACAGACACACACACACAGACACACACACACACAGACACACACACACACACACAGACACACACACACACACACACTCTCTCTCAGTTTCGTTCAGCCTGTCTTTCTCTCCCTCTCATATCTTGCTCTCCCCACTCCCCAAATAAGTTTCTTGCCCTAGATCTGCTGTACGATATGACGTTTTAAGTGGCACATCTTGGTGTGGGCCCACCAAAGGAGCTCCGCTTTATCCTGGTAGTTAGGCCCAATCTGTGTGTGCCTCATTAGGGAAGTCACTTCCTTTAGGCCTCGGCTCAGACCTGCTGGGCAGGTGGCTTCATATTCAAAACTGAAATGAATAAAAAGCCAGTCCAATGAAAAATAACCAACTGCAGTTGCTCCTCAGATAAGTTGGGCTTTTTTCCTGCCCACCCACACCAAGCTTTGAAAAGGAGAGAAACTGAGCTTACTTCCTGAGTGAGCAGTCACTATCCTTCAAAACATGATACCGTTTCTTCATTCTGTCTACAACTGGTGTCCACCAGGTGGTCCTTGCCTTGCAGGAGGGTGCAGAGCGGAGCGAGCAGGGCACGTCATGTGACGGGAGCAGGCGCCCACACCGCAGACAGAGGCCTGTGTGCTGTGTGAATACAATGCTGCCACACTAATGCCGTGAAGGGAGGAGCCACAGTGGAGGAGTGGAAGAGCGGATTGGCCTTCCTTACCATCCCCACCAGCGAAGTCAGAGAGAGGTCAGTCTGCAGCGGGCACGTGTGGGGCACGAAAGGAAGATCCCCAGCAGCCCACACAGAAAGGTTTCCCCGTGGAGAGAGGCAGGAGTTACCCTCCAAGGCAGAGCAACTGAAATGTCTCCCAACACCTCTTTATTGTGGTCACCTTGAGGGAGGGATGGACTTCCCTGAGGTGAGCGCTCTTGGGTCTCACAGGATAGCAGGGGCGCTATCTGCTCCTTCCTAAAGACTGCTGGGAAAGGTTTAGGATGCACAAGAGTGCGAGCGGGATTTGCATCTAGCTGGCCCAAGGTGGGTGCTCAATCTTCTAAGAGCAGGGCCTTAGATGACCAGCTGAAGTCATCAGGGAGGGCAGAGGAAGCTGACCTACCCACTGCATTGGGCACTCCAGGAAATTCCCTTTATCTGCAAGGTGTGGCCCCTCCAGCACTCCTGGGGCTGAACCTCATCCTGAGCACAATTTCCTGTTCTCCTCAGGAATGGTGAGCAAATGCTCCAGAAACTAAAGGAATCACAATGCATTTGACATAACCAACTGAATTTAATATGATTTGCAGTGTCTGAATATAAAACGTAGTTGTATGGTACGCATTGAAGACTAAAGTATTTTCTAAATGATTAAGGTGACTCTCCTACTGATCTCTTTAGCTGTTTTTGTAGACTTACTTCTTGCTTCCCCATTTATCTTTTCCTGTTTTCTCCTTTAATTTCCTGATAGCTTAAGGTTTATGTGACAAGAATTCCTTGTAATGAATTGTCTTTCCTTCACAATCACCTTGCACTCAGAAGGGTGATTCTCCTTGGAAGTAAACCCAGTGGCTTAACTGGAGTAAACTGAAACCCAAAGGCCTTCGGAGGACAGCGCAAGTATTTGAATGTGACATAAAAACGGCCCTTAACCCTGTACCTATGTTTCTTCCACAGAGTGTCTGGGAAGTGTCAATTTGGAGCTCTGGCTTCTAACCGCGTCGGCAGCCATCACCCGCAGCACATCCTTCTGACACGGGCTGGATGGAAAACGCCATAGTGAACCTGACCCTGAACTGAGCACAGTTGTGTGTTTCCGGGAGGAATGGAACAGTGTTTGTCAGTCAGACAGTACACTTGCATGCTCATTCAGACAAATGCAGGGACGCACTGGAAGCTGTGAGGTAAACACAGCCACTTACGTGACGTTCTGCACCATCGTCCATGATCATACGTAGCACGGCTCCAGTGAGAACACGTCATAATTCTCCTGCTCCTTCAGAGTCATTTGTAGAACCATCCTGCGCTAACAGCATGCTTACCCACAGGTATGCATTTTTGCTACCCATGAAGTCCACATTCATATAACTTACTAATTCTCTGTCCCCTATGGTGACTTAATGGCAGTGTTCGCACGTTTCAAGAAACCAAATGCCTCGGCTATAATTTGCTGACGGAGTAATTGTGCCAGAGGACCACTGACACGACATGCAGGTTTTGTGGGAAGGACCCATATGGAACTTGGTAAAGCGTATTGGTTGCACCTCCCAAAAGGTTCTGCTTATACGGTCTTGCAGATGCCACCCTGAGCCTGTGCAGCCTCCTGTTCTTTCTGGGCCCTAACTCCTCAATCAAAGGAAGCATTCTGACCATGCGGAGTAAAGGTTGACACAAGGAGCCACTTATCCTGTGAAGATGAGGACATCTAGCCTCCTAGAGGAAACCCTTTGGACACTTCCTTCCTGTGAGGGCTTTATTATCTGGAAAGGCAGAAGACAATGGCTGCTTCTTTACTCAGCCACAGCCCAGGGCATTTGTGCCTATTTGCCAGCTTGACACCACACCAGGGCAAACCACACTCTGTGACCTTATGGCTTTATTTGTTTGTTTGTTTGTTTGTCATTTATTATAAATACCTCTGAGCTTTTCTGTCACTTGATTATTCATAATAAAAAGCCATGTTTTATATTTCAACTTTTCCTGGCACACTTGTTCACTCTGAAACTCCATAAAAAGAAATAATTACTTCCCTCAGAAGATTTTTTAAAAATCTCCTGAGTCTATTTAGATTTTTTTTTCCCTTAAGAAATAATTCTAGTACTGTTTTGAACAACTTTTCAAAACAAAATTCTAGAGAAACCTGCATTTTTCTTCTTTAAGACTTTGTGCTTTGAAATTAAGTGAGCAGATCTGCCTACACATACACACACACACACACACACACACACACACACACACACAAAAACACACACACGACCACCAACCCAACATTTACATGTCTGTCAATGTGGGCAAGGCCTGCAGTGGATAGGAATCTGCACATACACTCTGGTACACCTGTGTCCAGTTTCTACAACGTCTTCTAAAAGGGCAAGTGACACCACTCCTAGAGCCATGGAGTATCCTCTTTTCAGACAGTAGCTGACACCCATCCCAGCAGCGCATGATGCTGGTGTCATCTTTGTGCACATATGCTTCTTCTCTGGAGCAAAAGCTGATTCGGGCCCCCTGTCTGATTTTAAATTGAATTTGTTATGCCTTCCACCCAACTCACCTCTCACTCTAGACACTTCCTAAGCTCACCTTGTCCTATAGGCTTAATTATCTTTCTTTCAAACTACAGTTCTCAAAAGTAATGCATCATCTTCCACGTGCTTAGCACATTCATTGGAGAGATAGGCAGCATCAGAGCTTTCAAACTATTATGTTGAGCTGTGAGTGAAATTTAAACTAATAATATTTAATATTTGAATAAAAATATTACCTACATGCTATCTTTAGTCTATTGGCCCTATTCTGTGACACCCTACAGAAAGACCCCCAGGGACCTTGCACGTTAAAACAGAGAGCATGTGCAAGACAGATGGACGGTGGCGCTCATCGCAGAGTTCAGAAACAGAACTTGCAGAGAGACCAAGGACTGAAGGGAGTGCTGAAACTATAAACCCATTCCTGACAAGACCTTTTGCTATCTATACTCCTGTCAGAATAGACACTGACAGCCAAATGCTCAAGGAGGCAAAGACCCTTGAGTTAAACTGACTTTGCTAAAATTGCACCTTCTGCAGTGATGTTGAGGAAGGAGGATTTTTAAGAAGCTCAGCAGTGTAAGCCATGGCATCCATGTCATATTCAGAAGACACTTATTGCTATCTAATGGTGTGGCCTGATCAATGTTTATTATTAGGCTTATAATTATTATGGTGGGATTACTTACCTACTTCCACAATTCATAAAGACACAGACACCTGATATATTTTAGAATAGCCTTAATTCACCTGGGGCAAGGCAGATATTACCTCCTAAGCTACCCTCCATTATATCCCAGCCTCCGTGCCATCTGCTTCTAATAATTTCTATGTGGGCTAACCTCCCATCCATGTGGCTCCCTTCTATCCCATGGTGATCCTCTTCCTCTTCCTCCTCCGGTCCCTGCCTCTTTTCTCTCCTAAGATCCTTCTCTCCCAAAACTCACAAACTTTGGCCACACCTACCTCATTCTGCCCTGTCCAGGTTTAGACTTTTAAATCAGCCAATCAGGAGTAATTTCTTAGGCAAGGTTAAACATCAATGCTTGGGGTACATGACAGTTTGCTCATAAACAGTAAGAATCTCAGGGGGCCAGAAATTAACAATATGAAGCGCCGGACCACACTTCAACAAACACTATAAAATCTCAACACTATGACCATACCAGTCAAGATGCCAATGTGGGTAGGGGAAATTTTACAAGGCCCCACCTCTAGGTGAAGAGCTACAAAAAAATCATATATGAAACTCTCAAAAAATAAGCCTAAGAAATGAGTAAATGCTGACAACTCACAGCTTGAAGAAAGGACCTATTAAAATGACACCCTGGATTCCTCCATGCATCCTGAGAGCTAAAGTTCTCCCTCTCATGGCATTGCTTTCTTCAGTCTTCTGTCCCGTAACTCAGGCCATTTTTAAAAAAACAGGCGACTGTCTGGTGCTATATTTTCAAGTGTCAGTAGGAACTCCTCATGGTCTCACTGCCTGCTGCTGCCGTCAGCCTCCTACCTCAGACTCCCACAAAAGGATAGGCCACAGTCTCCCAGGAGTTTTGAACACGTGTCCACTCTGTTGCCCAAGTTGCATCCATCTTCCACTTATCTGGACGCAGATGGAATCCTAGAAGAAGCCCTTCACATTTTCCTGTGAAGTATCTGCTCGCTCCAAGGTGACGCTAACAGGCAAGTCACACTGTGCGTCATTTCTTCGCTGATAACAAACTGCTGCATCCAAGTGTCTCCATGGTGGTGAATGACTAGGTCTAGCCAACTTCCCTGTGTGTCATGCTTCCGTTTCTTTTTCTCCTCACCACATCCCCTTGTCTGCTATCATTGTTGGAAAAAATGCTTTAAAAGTAAGATGCTTGAAGCCATGCTACAATGGGCAAATAAAGCGCATCCCAATGGTGGGAAATTTCTTAAACATTCATCAAAAGTGTTAAAATGAACACCAAGGCTCCTTACCCCTGTGGCCTCATTTGATCATGTTTGGCCTCTAAGTGGAATATTCCGGAACAATCTTTAGCTTTCTTCTCATAATAGTGTTGACATGTCCATCCTGTAATTTGCAAATCTGAGACCAGCTGCTTTTATTTCTGATAATGCCATTCATTAATATATTTATAACTACAAGCCATGTCATCAAGGAAATTGCTAACCTTGTGATGCTCAAATTCTATGTATTTTTAATAGCACTGGAGCTCTTACTTTGGCATCGAGAATGTGGGGGGAATGCAATGAATCACGCACTGCTTATCAGCCGAGCTGTGAGGTAGAAGCCACCAGGGTACCAGCCCAACAAGGTTGCAATTAATGATGCACTAACTGGGTAAACAATTAACATCATAATTGAACAGATTCTGAGTCTCACGTCTAAATATTACCCCCAGACAGCTGGAGCCTTTGTCTGGAGAAATGGTCTATTCTTCAATTTTGGATAAGAAAAATACAATCAATTTCATTCTTACATCTCCTATTTGGATGATAAAGATGTTTCTCTCAGGGATATAGACATTAAGATATTTCAACTCTGCTAAGATGTGGTATGCAATTTAATTTGAAAATTCTGTCAAAACATTGCTCATGTGTGGCACTGTCTTCCTAACTGCAGAACGGCAATTTACTTTATAACAAGTCCCTTGGAGAGGTTCCTCAGGGAACCATGCAAGAGCACCAACCAACTCCGGTTTAATATGGCTACAAACAGCCCACAGTCAGACAGGGGAAACAACCCTAGACAGAGGCGCACACCTGCCCACAGCTTGACTTGAAAGAGCACAGCGGGCACGTGTGCCCTGGCCCTCATTGCTTCTTTTCTGTTTGATACTTGCATGTAGATGTGTGACCAACCCCTTACCATGTGGCTCTGACATAGGGCTACTGAGTAACCCCTTAGACGTACAACGGCGTCTGTTTATAAGACATCATCAAACTACAGTACTCTATGGGTTAAAAGCAGAGACCATGAGAAGATATCAGAGTGCAGGTCCATACAATGATACGTGCGAACAGCTTTCTATTCTTAGAAATGCAAAACATAGAAAGCTTTAAACCTTTTCACACACCAGTGTCTTCCCCTCTGCCCCAAAGCTAAGATACAATACTCCTCTTTTCCCTCTTAACTTTCTGCTCGGCCGAAAGGTCTTTCAAGAAAACACCCATTGGCCCATCCACTTACTACCCTGGAAACACAAGAGAACCCCCAACACACAGATCCCCCACCACCACCACCACCGCTCCAGGTTCCCAGCTGAAGCTTCCCAGGAGCGGACTGGCCTCCCCTGACTTCTTTTCATTCCTTGCCATTCACAGTCCTTCTGCCACACCCACTTGCCCTGGTTTTATTTCTGTTGTGCTTATAAAAATATTCTGAGAAAAAAGCAATTTAAGAGTAAAATGGCTTATCTGACCTACAGCTGCAGGCGACTTCACATCCATCCAGGGGAGTCAAGGCAGGAACTGAAAATGGCTTGTCTCGCTGCATCCATGGTCAAGATCCCGGGAGAAACGACTGCATGCAGGTTAGTACTCGGCCTGCATTCTCTGATATACTCTGGGGGCGGTGGGGAGGGCGGCCAAAACACGGAGCAGCGCCACCCACTGACGTCCTGGCGTCCCTCCATCCGCTGAGCCAATCAGTATAACCCCCCACAGACCTGCCCACAGGCGCACTTCAACTAGATAATCCCTCACCCAGAAGTCCTTGCAGTTGACTCAAGTTTCATCAATTGCAGTCAGGAAGCCAACCATCGCAGCAACAAAGGAACCGCTGCAGGGAACTCTACCTGAACTGCGCCCATGAGTTCAGAAGAGGCTGGGCACAGTGAATCCTAGGAAGGGAGGAGAGATGCTGAGTGTACACAGAAATGCCAAGAGCATAAATGATACAGTGACCCTGAGAGTGAGGATGAGCGTGCTCCCAGCTACACACACCGGACCAGGAGTCGGCGTAGCGTTTGCCTTTGCATTAGACACGGCACTTCACAGAGTCGTCGAGACCTCAAGAAGATTTGATGTAACCGGAAATGACTCTTCACCAGCCACACCTGCAGGATAGGGTAGCCTTCAGGCTCTGGTCATAAAGGTTCCCTTTAACAAAGTCACCACGTGAAAATAAATAAGAAATGAGCATGACACCCCCCAGCACTGAGATTTTGAAACAAGGCGTAATGATGCTACAGAATTGGGTGAGATTTGGTGTTTATATTGGGCAGGTATTGAGGCTGTGAGGGCGGCCTGGAGGTTCTCATCAAACTCAACTCCTGAGACCTGGAAGTCCTGCAAACTGATGAGAAGAAACTGAGAGCCAGTGGGGTTGGGGTTGGGGTTGGGCTTGGGCTTGGGGTTGGGGTTGGGGAGAGACAGCCACCACCCTTTCTTCTTGTATACTTGTTTATGTGCATGTGTGCGCGTGTTTACGCCACACGGATACAGGCGCACAAAGAGCGTGTCTACACCCATGTGCATACTGTGCGGTTGCTTGAATCCAGCATAAAATGAATAATGGTTATACTTTGTAGATCGCTTGAGACGTAGTTACCAGAAACCAAATAAAGAAATAGGTGAGAGCAAAGGCAGCACCCACTGGACAGACAAGAACCTGCATTCCCCGGGATCCCAGGCGATTCACATGGGAACACTGAAGTTGAGTCTTTATTTTCTCCAACAGCTACAGTGTTTTCTGTCTCTGTGGTTTCTTTTCTTTTCTTTCTTTCTTTCTTTCTTTCTTTCTTTCTTTTTTTTTTTTGTTTTTTTTTTGTTTTGTTTTGTTTTTGTTTTTGTTTTTGTTTTTTGTTTTTCGAGACAGGGTTTCTCTGTGCAGCCTTGACTGTCCTGGACTCGCTTTGTAGACCAGATGGCCTTGAACTCACAGTCATCTGCCTGCCTCTGCCTCCCGAGTGCTGGGATTAAAGGTGTGAGCCCCCACACCTGGCCCCTCTGTGGTTTCTTATTTTGGGCTGAACATGCTGCATTTGGGGATCAGTTCGCTTTTTCCTAATTAAAGGGACATATTCCTTAAGGCAATTGAAACAGTGTTGCTCCTTCCAGATAATGGGTGGGAAACGGGCTGGTGGCGGGAAATGGATAGCTGAGGAAAGACTTCTTAGCAGAAGCGCTGGGGACGGCTTTGAAAAGCGCTTTTGAAACCTGCTTTACTCAAGCAATCATCTAACTTCATGCAGAACACACCTCCACACTAGTCTCCCCCCCGCCTCGTGATCTTGCTTGGCTTTAAAATAATCCCTGCTTCTGGGGGCTCCGACTCTTCCTGAACAGGTGGGAGGACGGTGAGGAACTCCTCAATCACTCCTCTGTGAGGAGCTGGGGATGTTTTGAGTACAAAAGTCATTATACAGAAACAAATCCTCTTCTATCGCATTTCATTGGTGAGTAATTATTGTGTTCTAGCAATTGAAGGATTAACAGTTCTGCCTTACAGGGAGAGCGCACAGCAGGCTTCCCCTTCCTGAGTCTGCAGGTGCCTTATCTTAAGCTGCCAAAGCCTTCTGCATTGGGTCTGATTCTAAGCCTTGCCCTCCCTGCCAGCGAGGGTGCTGGACAACTCCACACCGTGAATTAAGCTAATAATGTCCATCCTCCTGGGAGATAAATAAATAAATTATATATATGTATATGTATGTGCATATATATATATATATATATATATATATATATATATATATAGTGTGTCATAAGACCAAGAATGAGGTATTATTTGGCCTATTTCTTTGTTTAATTTGTACCCCATACACACAAATGTGATGTCACTACCTGTCACCCATTGACCTCGCAGAGTGACAAGGCTGGTCTACAGTGTACTGACACCTCTACTTGCTTTATATCCCCTCCAATCCGTGTCCAGGGCCCTCATCCCTTTAACCCACCTGAACTCTGTTTCCACGTCTTGCTCTTCTGCTCTCTGTTGCAGTTTCACTCAGGGATCGGGTCTACGCTCTCCCTCCTATCAGAGGGGTGGCTAGGTGACAGCCACTGCCTGAGACAGGCAGGTGTCAGCACTTGCCACGGAAATGCAGACCACTCTGAGGTTGGCTCGGCTCTTCTCAATGCTGCCAGTAAGAACACTCACGGGAGTGATAGTGACTTCCCCAGGGTGGCGGAGTTGGAGTGTAACACAGTATGATGTGTGGTGCTTTACGTTTTTTCCTTAAATGGTACTCACATGCGGTATTGAACAATTCCAAGTCAGGAAACATTTAAAAGATGAGGAGTATGTGCTGGAGATGAAAAATGAAATGCGGAAAGCACATCTGTGAGCGCATGGTGCTTGTTATGGTGTGCCAAAACTTAACCTGATCTGTGGATAACTTGGAGTCTGAAGACAGTTGGGCACTATCTTTAGTTTTGCAACTTTTATTTCCCCTTCGTTGATGTGCTAAGATGGACTCACAAGACATTGTCTCCAAAAAATGTCCTCAGACTTCCAGTATGCCCAGGTGGAGGGGGAACATTCACCTTAACCTTGTCCAGATTCCTAGTTCTGTTGAAGCTGAGGGAGGTTTCTGGGAACAGCACTCCTATATGCACTGAGTTTAACCCGTCCACGCTCTACTTGCTAGGTTCAAGCTTGTCTCATATGTAACTCTGTATAAATCATCCTATAAACAGGGTAGAATTCAGGGGAATTGCAGTATGTATGGGGAGTACGTAACTGAGGACTCCCTGCAGCTCAGCGTAGCAGCAAAATCCCACAGGGTGCTGGCCGCGAGCAATTCATTTACTCTATGTCTAAGACGTAAGGGTGGGGCCATATCGCCTCCCATGTGCTCAGGCTCCTGGCTAAATGGTATGAGCCGTGAGAGCCAATGGTGCTGGGGCGGACCCTCAACGTATGCCAGAACTCCTGAACCCCACTTGTGGATTCCAGGTGGCAAATAGAGGTACATAAAAAGGGGGCGCCCCTTCCCTTTAAGAAGGGCTCAACATCGAAGGACATGAATTTCAGCATGTGTTTTATTGATGATGTGTATTTATATGGAATGAGTATCTATATAAGGCGCTGGCATTCTGCAGGTCTGTTAGTGAACACTGGAGAGACAGCAGCTATCAGGAAGCAATTGTCAGAAGTGAACAAATGGAGCTAACAACGCTAACATGAAGACAGACTGCTTGAGGATTTCAAACTCTTGGAAACGCAGAGCTGAGTGTCCAGCACCCTCGCCCCCCAGTCCTGGGTCTGCACTCAGCGCCGTTGGCCCTGAAGGCCTTTCCCTCCTCTGAGCTCCGAGATTCCTCTCATCCTCACTCTCTAGTTTAAGCACCATTTCCTACCTAACACCACTCCTAATCCTTTCCTCCTGATGCATCATAACTTCCTGGCTTGTAAAAGAAAATCTGTAGATGGCTTTGCTTTTTCCATTAAGGACCCAAGGAACAGGGTCACCAGCACCATGATGCACTCATTCAGCAAATGTGAAATGAGTGGCCCTTTATACCTCAAAAGCTAAGGTCTGCGGTCAATGAAGATGGGCATGGTAAGCGATTCCTATAATTACAGCACTGGAAATGTTGAGATGGAAGGATTGGCAGTTCCAGGGCAGACTGAAATATAGCTCCAAAAGAAGAAGAAGAAGGAGAAGAAGAAGAAGAAGAAGAAGAAGAAGAAGAAGAAGAAGAAGAAG
>OU015752.1:52268128-52294499 GCA_907169655.1 Acomys percivali | reverse complement strand
AGAAGAAGAAGAAGAAGAAGAAGAAGAAGAAGAAGAAGAAGAAGAAGAAGAAGAAGAAGAAGAAGAAAGAAGGAGAAACCATTAACATTCTTAAAATGACGCAGTGAATCACTGATGTAAATATTGACCACAATGTCTCTTAGAGATAAGAAAATAAAAATCTAAACAGATCAAGCTATTTGTGAAAGTGTGTCTGTTACATCATTTTTCTATATTGCATTTAGAATTCCACCCATGGTGTCTAGTATGATGTGCATTTATATTTGCTTTGGGAATCAAATGAGTAGATAGGGAAAAAAATGAGATGTAAAAAGCGAAGGCAGAATGTCTTGCGCTGACCAACAGATACTTCCATGTGTCAGCTCTCTTCTGTGCGTTTGTTTGTCTTGGAACTGAACTGGATCTCAATCCTTCAAAAGGACTCATCAAAGAATTTTGTGGGTTAAAAGAATTTGGAGACTCACGAATCCCATGGGGTACATACTGAACAGATTTGACACAAAGAAATAGAATTCTGCTTTCAAGCTAATAATTCTCAGACACACTAAAACACCCAATCTTTTATCCTTCAACATCTCTTAACTTTGTAATTAATCACTTCAAAATCATTCCGGAAATAATTTAAGGGTTATTTCACCCAGATGTAGGCAGACACTGGAAAGAAGGTTCCTGTCTGTGTGATGTTGTGCTTTGTTTAGGTTACCACAGACACACCCTTCCCTCCTCCAGGCAAGGTCATCTAAGTAATGCCAAGGTCAGAAAGGCATGCAGGCCCCAGGATCCTCTGCTGCTTCTCAGGGCACTGATGCCTACCTAGGTCCTGGCAATATGTTTCACATTCAGAGGACTCCAGAAGATCGTGGTGAAGGCTGACGGCTGCTGTCCTGTTCCACTCACTAGCCTACCAGGCACTTCTGTGGGAAGTACAGCACTGAGAATGTGAGTGCTTTCTTGTTCTGAACCTATTTCATCTTTATAAGAAAGCCAAGGAGTGAGTGTGATAAGAGAGTCAGAAGCACCTGCCTAGATGTCCACAGTTTGTAACTGCAGGGTCAAAGTTCAAGTTTTGGCAGCCTGACTACATATATGCCTCATGGGTTACTTAAAGATTTGTGTTTCCAGTCTTTGCACTTGTTGAAACAAATGAGCAGAACCCAAGAAATTGTATATATTGTTTATGAATATAAAAGCAAATGATAGGTCTGACACTGGCATATTACCCAGGTAAAATAAGTAATGCTTTAGACCAAGGAGTGGAGAATCTGTATCTCTGTGTGGAATACAACCTGCTGTTTTAAGTAGCACTGTGTAAATATAAAAAGTTTTATTACTACCCCAAGGGCTGCATGTATAGATGCTTTTGATTTAGTTAAATGAAAATGGAATATTTAAAAGACTGAAGTCAGCAAGCTGGAAGTTCAGCAACATTTAAAACAAATTCTTAATGGTGATTTAACAACTTATTAAATTTACTTTCATCATTTTTATGCAACTTTACCCTTTATTTACTTTTAATGGGTAATTTGCTAAATGAAAGGTATCAAATTATATAATGGAAAACAACACCATTGGGCATATCGACTATTATTCGAGGGCACAAAAACTACATAGATAGGTCTTCAAAGGGCTCAGCAGATAGATAAGGCTTCAACCAGAACCCCACCTTGGCAAAGACAACTTGTGACGCTGACACTGAATTGACAAGGCTATGCTCTGTTTTGGCTTTGATGTGCCTACTCTTAAATCCTCAGGACTCACTCTATTTTGTTTGACAGTTGAGACTAAGTAAGGATGCATCTCACAGACAGAAGGAGTCACTTACTTTGTACCCCGTATTATTTGATCCTGCATGACCATCGTCCTCTCAACCTGTGGATTGACCTACACAATACTCTGATGGAAACAGCATGAGAGATTTTAACCAAACACATGTCTGTCCTGGAATGACCTTGTGCAGGGACTGGGGGAGCACAGCAGACCTCCTGCAACAGTGACAGCCTCTATCCCGGGGAACAACACTACTCCAAGGAGCTATTTTATACCAGACCGTCACTGCCAAGTCGCAGGTGTTCTCAACAGTCAATTAAAAGTCACAAGAAGAGCACTGCCTTTCAGCAAACAAAACAAAACTCCCGAAGGGTAACTCGCCTGGCCCCCAAGATACTCAACTCTTTGAGTGTGCTCTCCTGAGTCTTTCGAGAAGCTTGACTTTTTGGCGTCTGTTGAGTGCCCGTGCTCTGCCACGTATAGCCACGTTTCCTTCTTTGAGCTACCCGAGCAGCTTACTGATAGACATATAGAGCATCAGGAAATTCAGTTATAATGCGTTGCCCGAGGAAGGGATGCAGCAGACCCAGGCGAGGCTTGAGTCTCTTCCGAGCGCCAACTTCATTCCCTACGGTTGATCCAACGATCACACTATAGGTAACAAGATCTAAAGAAACCTTCATTTCTCTCCTGCTCCTTCACCATCCCTTCCACCCAGGCCGACTTCCGGCTTCAGCTTACATACTTGTTCACCTGAGTAGATTTTCAAAGTCACTCATAGTACTCGAGCATCCCCTACAGTGGCACTGTCACAGGAACTTGTAGTTGCTTACTCATTTGATTGAGTCTTGTCAACTTTTGCTGCCCAGGGTCAGAAAGAAAGCTGACACGAGTGTTTGTTTAACTGGTGACTGAGTTATTTCCAGTGTGCAGTTCAAAGTTATTTATTAGAAATGGGGCAAACTAAATTTATCAGTGATAAACTTTTAAGGTTTAAATATTAAATAAAAATGCCCAGGAGGTACAGCCCAAAGATAAGTTGGAAGAAGCAAATCTTGTTGGTACATCCATCCCACAGCCCATGAGACTGCAGCACAGAAGATGCTCTGTTCATTCTTCCTACATCATGGCTTGGAGACTGGCTAGGTACGCAGATCTCAGGGTCCCCTCCAGACACACAGAACCAGACTCAGCATTAACAAGTACCCAAGTGGTCACCCTGACAAATGTAAATAGAGCTCATTATTTCACTTCCTTTGTGTTTCCTGTTTATCAGGCAAACCCTAAGACTGCCTTTGTGTACAGGTGAGTACATACATGTGGGTGCGCGTGCATGCGTCGATCTTGGGTATTGTTCCTCAGGACCTGTGCACCTTGTGTTTTGGGTAGGCATCTCTCACTAGCCTGGAACTTATCCATGAGGCTAGACTGGCTGTCCATCAAACCCGAGAACTCCTTATATCTCTGCCCTGTTCTCCCAGTCATGCAGAGCCTGGGTTTCAGGTGAGTGTCACCACAGCCAGTATTTTATTTGAACATCGGGTTCAAACTCAAGTCCTTAGGCTTGTTCACAATCCTCCCATCTCCATAAAACTTATATCGTGTACATAAAAGACCACTGGCCCCGGGATGAAGATCAAGTTGACTGGAAAAATCGACTAAGAAAAGTCAACAAAACCATAAGCCATCCTCAGAGTCAACCAAATTGAAAATAAATTGACAGTAATGTCAACAACATTTTAAATATTTGATATAAAAATAATAGATATTAGGTAGGGATCAAAGATCCTATTTCATAAAAGAGACATTGCTCCTAACACCAAGCATGTAAACATGTGTGAGTCTAAAAAGACAAGTGTGCGTCTGCATGAACTCTTTTCTTTCTGACTACTGAAACCCTAAGCGTGTTTGGTTGCTGTGTCCTTCACAGCTAAGGTTGCACTCTTCACCTACTTTCTAGAGAAGCCTGTTTCAAAACAAGTTCTGCAAAGACCTGATAATGGGCATCATCTCGAGTCCTCCTTCCTGGTACAGCCTGTAGAGAAGCCGTAAGTGGTCACAAATAAAATAGAGATTAAAAAAAATAAGAATGTGTAATTATACAGAAGAGCCCTTTGAAACAGCCAGAAAAGAAAGAAAAGAAGAAAAGAAAAAAGAAGCTCTGGCAAGAGCAAGTCATGAGTATAAGCTGAAAATCCACACCATTGTGCTGGGTCCCCTTCCTTGTAGAGTATGCTAATAAGAACTGGAGGATCCATTATTATGTAGGTCACTCTTAAAATGTACTTCAGTGGAGTTCTGAGGATCCAGACTTGTTAGACTGCTCAACAGTAAACGAGCTCAGCTGCCTGCACTCTCTTTCCATTCATCACAAGCCGTTAAACCATCCTCAGGCCTTTAATAAAGATAATCATAATACAGTAATTATGTGAATCACCCTTTGAGTTGAAGAAATCCAGCAGGTTCCAGTGGCCTGACAATGGAGAGAATGTATTTCCGAATGAAGAGATGGGCTGTTGGAATTCTCTCCCTCAAATTCAAACAGGATTCTGACCCAGCAGAGAACTCTGTCTAACATCTCTTCTGGGGCAGACATTGCTGTACTGCATCTCTGGTTATCACAGGATGTTTCCCCCACCCCCCAAGGATCTCTTCTTAATTTATGGGGTTAAAACTAGCTTTTAAAAATGAAAACTAAGCAAGAAATATTTATCTAATATTTACATACAAAGAATAAAGAAAAATTGTTTCACATGGTATGCTAAACCTAAATCAGAAACAGAGCTATACTTGTGTGCCTGAAAGTCAGGTCAAACAGCCAGGAAGATGTCAACTCCATTAGTCACCATTAGAGATGCTGATTCTCCTTTGTTTTAGTCCTTAATTTTGATTGAACACACTCTGCCTGCCTGTGCTTGATCAGCATCTATCCTCTGATAAGATCTTTATTTTACCCACTGCTTTCCATACCAAGATGATACCAATAAGTGACATATTGCCAGAGGCCCAGTTTTAAAGTTGCAATGGATTTGAAATCATAATCGTACACCAACTGTCTTTACTCACTAAGGCATGGAGCCTTCCTGGTGGATGGAGCAGCCAGATGGTGAAGAGTAGCTGGGAGCCATGGCGACCGGGAAAGTCATAAACAAAGCCTGGCCAGCACTGCTCCACCAGGAGCCACACTACGAGCTCACGGGACTCCATCTTGTTTTGTTTCCACCTTCAGTACAAAGTGTTGTTTCATTGCACACTTTGTCTAGATAAATTTAACCCATGGAAGTCAGCACAAAGAGGAATAACATCATTGCAGGAAACATGTCAAACCTCCGGGTTCTTCCATGCTTTTGAGAGAGAGGAATCTACAGTGTTGTTACACTCTTGAGGAAGTTGCAGTTCTCTTTTGAATTAAGAACAACCTAAAGTTATGGAGAGGACAGTCTCATCCATCGTCTATACAAACGGATTCCAAAGGATCCCAGATACCGTCTGGGGCTCTGCCAAGAGATCCCAGATGTGACGTTGAAAGATAATGGTGAATTTGGATTAATTTACATAAGATACTTCTGGGTACTATTTATAAGCTAAGCCTTTCATTTGTGAATACATCTTTGTTGAACACAGATGCTCTGCATTGCTTACTTAACTTTCTAGTATATTTTATCTCTAAGTACCAAAAAGTCAGCGTCTTCCCTGCACTGTCAAACACGGGCCTAATTAATAGAGGCTGCCCCCACCCCCGCGGATATATGAGTGGGTGCAGTGTGTGCCTGTGGTCCTGGAACTAGTGCCCACAACTTCTGCATATGAAGCCGGGACATCTTCACTGAGCTGCACCTGGGAGAAATGGGTTTCTCAGAGCCACGTCATGGCACTGTGGCTCTTTTCCTTCTTCCACAAGACCGAAAACACCATGGGAGAGAGTGTTCTTTCAGAAAGCCTCGAGTGTAAAAGGACAGTAGATCCGTTACAATCCATAAAAAGCATGGGCTGTTGGGGCTGGAGAGCTGGCCCAGCAGTTTCGAGCACTGGTTGCTCTTCCAGAGGACCTTGGCTCAGTTCCAGCACCCACATGACAGCTCACAACCATCTGGTACTCAGGTTCCATGGGATCTAACATACTCTTCTGCCATCCACAGGCACCAGGCACGTATGTGGTGCACAGACATATATGCAGACAGAACACGCATACATATAAATAAAGTCTAGGGGTGGAGAGGGAAAGGCATAGGATTCTAAGGAGAGGAAGAACCACCAGTCAAAGCTCTTGGTGATGCTGATCTTAGCGGTATGCTCAGGGTTTCAGTCCCATCTGGTCTATCCTGATTGACAAGCCTTTCAGCCACTCAAGCGCGCTGCAGGGCTGTACGTCCAGCCCCTGGGGTTATTGCTTACTTTTCATAACAAATGTGCATGGTTAGAAAGAATTTGGGAAGCTAGTTCACTTAAAAGCAAATGTAACAAGGACCAATGACAGGAAGCAAGGTCTCAAAACAGACTGTATTTTCCTAAAGCATCTATGAGACATTTATTACTCTGTCATTTTAGCAAATTTTCACAGCCTGAACAGGGGGGAAAGTGCTCCAGAGCCCCAGGCCTAAAGCCAGTTTCTGTACAGCCCTCCATGTTTATCTCAAGCCCCATTGCTGCAACCTTTAGTCAGAAAGTAGTGGCATGGGCAGAGGTCCAGACACGCGAGAGTTACAGGCTGGCTGACAGACAGGTGAAGTACTGCACCACTCTAAATACACCAGTCTCATTAGGAGAGCAAACATGGTCCTAAAGACTCCTTAATTTATCCAAAAAGATGTTTTAATGAAACAGATTGTATTTTTCTAAAGTATCTATGAGACACTTATTATTCTATAATTTTAACAAATTTTCAAAAAAAAAAAAACAACTTCAGGGAAACTTCAGAGTCTGTTTCACATACAAAGAAATTCAGATGAAAAACTTGAAAATGGCTGTTTTCTGTTTCACTCATTAAAAATTCCATTTCCTTGTGTATAATAATGCCTATTAAAATCCTATTTGTGTTTGTGAAGTCAAAACTCTTTTTGTATTAAAAGATACTGATGATCTACTTTGTAGTTAAATTTGCCAACTGAATATTGGTTGAAAACAGAAAAATAAGCACATATTTATCCTGAGATGATTAGAATGGATGTACAGTTTCCCTGAGCTGGGACCATCAAAGGCGGCACAGCTAGAATTGTCTAGAAGCGGCCCATGTCTTCTCCTTCCATGAATCCACTCCTGCTGTTCACCACCGGGCCCTGTTCCTCCCTTCAGATTGCTTGGGCCTTGTGAGTTGCTGCTAACAAACAGGACAGCAGTGTGCGATGACAAACACAGTTAAGTGTCCAAGAGTGCTGAGTTTCTTGCATAACAGTTGGTAACTAACAGTGGGATTCTCTCCATTTTAAAAAGCAGGACAATAACCAGAAGGGCTGTACTTTAGTCTTAACATCAAGGAAGATTTGAGTGCAATTGTATTCTGTTCATGAAATTACCTGTAAAAGTAGTGACCACGTTATAGAATTTTAAAATCTATTAAAATCCCTCTGAAAGCAGATCACGTTTTCCACATGACCAGTGGCTACTGTCTCTTTGTCATACACTCAACCATTAGATGACATTTCCTGTTGCTAATTACACCATAACGGTGTTTGTGATGGTGTTCGTTTGTTTGGTGATTTTCCAGAGTGTTGGCCATTAATATTCCTCAAAAAGTTTTAAATGTTGAATGTGAATATTTTCACAAATGCTCCACATTGAAAAGTATAGTTCCTAAGCATGTGATCAAAGACCATAATTTTAACATATATGTAAAAACATAAGTGCCGGCCTCCAAAGTATGATAATCTGCAGAGGAATATCCCCACTTGAAAATACTGTTAAATGCCTTGGTTAAGAGCCCTGCACCCAGGCTAGAGAGTGACTCAGGGGACAAGAGCCCTGGACATGGCTTCAAATCACAGCACAGCACGGGGCCAAGCCGGGAGACCCGCGCCCTCTTCTGGCCTGCATGGGCACTGCACACACGCGGTGCCCGTGTATACACGTGGGCAAAGCATTCAGCATTCTAGATTTTAGTCGGGTCTTAGCTCTCTTATCTGAAAATTGTGGATGATTATCCGAGTGATGTCATGGGACTGAAAATCTTTCTTCTTGGTGATGTCACTAAGCTGTGAACAGCTAATACCTTAGATGAACCAAGCTGCCCCTTGGGTCAGTCCATATTGAGAAATAATAAAACAAAGAGTTCTCAAACACTTTTTGAGAGTTGTGTGAGATTTTTTTCAAGCTACGCAGTACGTGCAGGTGATTCCTCAGCCATAACATTTTGATGCTCTGAGATTCTAGGCAAGGTGCCTGGACAAGACCGTGTAACAACGATAAAAATAAATAAACAAACAACTTACATCCACATTTCCATCCTATCGGCTAGATTCATCGAAAAGTTCCACCAACTTGCCAATTAATGTTTGCATTTTTTAAAGTTGACTAGAATCTTTTCTCTCTTAGTCCATCACTTCTTAACTTTGGGAAACTGAGGGTGATAGCATACCTTCCCAGTTTCTCTGACAACAAGCCAGCCAGCAGGAACCAACAGGGACCTAATTTGTCTATAGTCTACTAAATTTAGGAAACAGATAAAGCTCGGTTAGGGCTGACTCCCGGCAAGGTTCACGGACAGACAGTTAGCCTTGCCTTTCACGGGCCAGCTTAAGGAGCTCACAACCCCACTACAAGCCGTGGAGTAATTACGGTGCTGTTCGTTATCTTCAAACCCATAATTAGCCATGAAAAAAAGCACGTACTAATAAAATATTGTCTTTCTACTTCACATATACAAAGCTCTGTTGTTCAGCCACAAAGCTATCAAGCTGCATACTTTATAGAGCTGGTGTTCTGTAGTTATGTGACTTCGAGCTGAACGTAGTTCAGAGGGGACGTGTGCGGGGACGCTGTGAAGGGTGTCTGTCCTTAAGGCTTGGACTGCAGCCTCGATTTCACGGATATCTCAGTCACTGGAACCAAGAGCATCTGTGAAGAGAGATCTGGTGAGGAGCTCGTTAGCTACCCCTGGACTAAGAGCCGGGAAGGCTCTTTCATCTCTGTCTCCTCTACAAACACCCAAAGGACACACTCCTAAGCTTTCCTTCACTGTCCTGCCTTCTCTGGTTGAAATAATCACCCTGTTTACAGATAATTTCTGTGCCTGTTCCATGTCCATATATGAGTCACACATGATGAAATGGCTGGTTATTTATTCCTCTTTTAACAAGGTGCACTGTGGGATATCTTTTATCTTGGTGACTAAATTACTATTGCCATATAATAATAACAGGGCTCAGAGTACCCAGGAACTGCTTCCACTAGAGGTCTATTTTTTTAAAAAGCAATATTCATTTGTCCCTCTACTTTGTGTCTTTTCTCCTGTAGGGTACAAAAGCTAGATGATGAAATGCATTCTATGAGGGAAGGTTTGCACATCTGTCGTGTGTCTGGTCAGCACTGATCAAAGCTGTTAGAAGCAGCCTGGGTCACAGTTTTTGGAAGACATGTGTGTTCTTTGGAGCACCTACAGATCTTGGTGCACCAGCTTCATGTGCATGTCCAGTCAGTGGAGGGCAGGGTGCATCACTGCTAATGTGAGAAACTGGAGGGGACTTCGTGGACAGTTGCTTGGGAAATTCACTTTAATGATTGACTTCACTCAGTGCATCACTTAGAAACATATATCTTAACTGGAGTAAAAATAGGCTCTATGGGCTGGAGAGATAGCTCAGTGGTTAAGAACAGTGGTGGCTGCTCTTTCAGAAGACCCAGGTTCAATCCCCAGCACCAACATGGCAGCTCACAACTATCTGTTAGCTCCAGCTCCAGGGGATCTGATATACTCACAACAATACACATAAAAATTAAATTTAAAATTTTTTAAAAATAGGCTCTAAGCATAGAAAATATCTCAGAGTGGAGAGGCATGACACTGACCCCCCCAAAAAAAAAAACTGATCTAAACCATCAAGGGAGGGACAGGAAAGCACTCACATATAATTTTGTGATTTCTCTGGTCTATTTGTGTGAATAACCAGGAGCTCACTATTGTCCTATAAAGGCCAACCCCCAGATCATTTAAGTTATGCATACATTGGATAAAAAATAGTATATTTCTCTGCAAACCATACCTTTAACAAATTGACTTTTCCACAGCTTTTCTAGCATGTGAGGCAGGATCACCAGGAACTCCCTTTAAGATGATGGTGACACCTTTACTCCCTGCCTTAGGGAGGCAGAGGCAGGCAGGTCTCCATGAGTTGGAGGCTAGCCTGGTCTACAGAGAGAGTTACAACCCAGCCAGGGCCACACAGAGAAATACTATCTCAGAAAAACAAACAAACAAAAAAGATTACAGTGACCAACTTGTGAAAATTGCAATTTTTCATTGTTAGGCTTTTTCTATTATCCACTTAAACCGATTATTGTGAGGAAACTAAGCCCTCACCTGGTGAAGCCTTAGTTATTGATGTGTATGAATATAGACTGCAAGTCATCTCCTGGAGTGATTCACAGATTTCTAGCAGGTACCAGACCCAAAAGAAGTCTATGAATAGGGCCCAGGGGTCCCGCTCAAACTAAGGCACCAGCCAAGGACAATACAGGCAGTAAACTTTAAACCCCTACCCAGATCTAGCCAATGGGCAGAACATTCTCCACAATTGAGTGGAGAGTGGGGTATGACTTTCACATGTACTCTGGTGCCTCATATTTGACCATGTCCCCTGGAGGGGGAGACCTGGTGGCACTCAGAGGAAGGATAGCAGGTTACCGAGAAGAGACTTGATACCCTATGAGCATATACAGGGGGAAGAAATCCCCCTCAGGAACAGTCATAGGGGAGGGGAATAAGGGGAAAATGGGAGGGAGGGAAGAATGGGAGGATACAAGGGGTGGGATAACCATTGAGATGTAACAAGAATAAATTAATAAAAAAAATAAATAAATAAAAGAAGTCTATGAATAAAGCAATGTTTTCACTCTGCGCATTTGCTGTGTCTCACCCATAGTCACACACTTCTCTTTTCTTCTGCACACACAGTAAAACTGAGAGTTAGGAAAAGCCCATAGCAGTAAACCTGTTTCTTCAATTGAAACCTGACTTTAAATTTCCACCTTTTAAAGTGGTTTAAATATTCCATTTTCTCACTTTAAAAACAAGAATTGAGAAACAATCCCTGAACATTTAAGTTATAAAGCATGCTACGTTCTTATTGGTACAATCTTTTCTTATCATTACAAATAATTTTAAATCAAACAATATAATAAAGTAATTTTCATCAAGTTTGGGACAATATAATGATCAACGGGATTTATTGTTTTTTCCAAATTTTGAAGTCATTTGGAAATGAGAAAATATTTATTAAAGAATAAATAAGACACAAAGAATGATCAGGCACGCACTCACTCACTCACTCACTCACTCACTCACTCACTCACTCACTCAGTGTTTCCTGCCTTCAAAAAAGTAGAGCGGAGCCTATGAGTGCACATCTGTCATGAGTTCTCTGGAGGTGCAAGAAAGAGGAAGCTGAGTATGAGGCCAGCCTGGGCTACATAATGAAGCCCTATCATAGAAACCCAAAGGTTAGAAGTGTAGTTCAGGGGTGTGAAAACTTTCTAGGACGCACAAGGCCCAGGATTCAATCCGAAACACAAAATTAAAAAAGAGATGAAAATCGGAAAGACGGAAGGAAAAGAGGAAGATAGAGGGATAGTGGTGTGGAAGTCCAGTCCTGGTCATAAGGACAACAAGACACTTAAAGTCTAGTCAAATATCCTGATCATTTCAAGGTGGAGAAAATCACCCCCTCAGCTGCATAACTGAAGAACTGGCAAGAAGCGGGAGGGGCGGGGAGGGGAGAGTGGGGAACTGCCTCTGCCTCCGACAGGAACTCTCCTGCCTGAGATTTGATCACTGACCCTTGGTGGAGAGGTCCTGTGGGAACACAGAGGAAGGGGAGGCAGGCTACCCAGAAGAGACCTGACAGGCTGCGGTCAGACAGTGGGGGAGGAGGACCACATGAGTCAGAGGTCTAGGTGGGGGCGTGGGGGGTGGGGGGGAAGAGGGAGAGAAGGAGGGAGAGTAGGAAGAGGAAGATAAGAGTGAGGGGGTTACAATCGAGATGTAATGTAAATATGTTATAATAAGAAATGTATTAAAAATGTTCTTACAATAAAAGGAAGATATCCACAACTGATCACAATGATTGCAGGAGGGGCGCACCCCCACATGATACGTCTGCGATGCAGCCGCTACATCCAAGGCTCAGAGAAAATCAAAAAAGGGAAAGAAAGATTGCAGGAACCAGAGCACCCAGATGCCTGATGCAGGCCAGTGTCTATTAGACGTCACAGGGAAGTGGCACATATCAAGCCCTAACAATATGGTTGCCAAGCAAGACGGGCACAACACAACAGCAACAGCAGCTGACACGCCAGTGTGGACAGAAGGGACTTCACAGGTTCATCCTCCTCCATGAGGAGCGACAGAAACCAATGGGCAGGCTGGACAGTTTCGCGTCAACTTGTCACAAACTAGAGTCATCGGAGAGGAGAGAGCCTCCAGTAAGAAAATACCTCCATAAGATAGGGCTGTAGGCAAACCTGTGGGGCATCTTCTTAATTAGCGATTGATGGAGAAGGCCCGGCCCATTGTTGGTGCTGCCACACCTGGGCTGGTGGTCCTGGGTTCTATAAGAAAGCAGGCTGGGGAAGCCATGGGGAGCAAGGCAGTAAGCAGTGCCCATCCGTGGCCTCTGCATCAGCTCCTGCCTCCAGGATCCTGCCTTGTTTGAGTTCCTGTCCTGACTTCCTTCAGTGGTGAGCAGTTCTATGAAAGTATAAGCCAAATAAACCCTTTCCTCCTCTGCTTTTGGTCATAGTGTTTTGTACCAGCAACAGGGACCCTAACCAAAATAGGAGGGAAAAATGACTTTTCTGTAGACCCTGCCTCCTGATATGTTATCCAATTCCAAATGGCCAATACTAAGCACGTATACATAAGAGCAACACTCAGTGTATTATGCATGTATTCATATGCATGTATGTATATGCACATGCATTTACATATGTAACAGTAATAACTTAAGAAGAGTCTCCTATCCCCTTTGACACCAGGAGAACATGGCCCATTAAATCAACTAAGTAGGGCCCATATGGGCTCACAGGGACTCACAGGCCTGAATGGGTCTGTACCAGGTCCTCTGCATATGTTATGGCCGTGAGCTTGGTGTTTCTGTGGACTCATAACAATCAGATCGGGTATGTCTCTGACTCTTACGCCTGTTCCTGAGGCTCTTTTCCTACAGCTGGATTCCACTGTCCAGCCTGGGCATGAGGGCTCTCGCCTTGTCTTATTATATCATGTTTTGTCCTGTTTGGCTGCTGTGTCATGGAGGCCTGCTCTTTTCTGAAGGGAAGCAGAAGGGGCGTGCACCTGGGGGCTAGAAGAGGCGGGAGGAGTGGGAGGAGTTGGAGGGAGTGGAGGAAGGGAGGAAGGGAGGGTCTGGATGTGTTGTGTGAAAGGAGAATCTATTTTTCAATAATAAGAAGAGTCATGAGTTTGGAAGAGAATGACAGGAATATGTGAGGAGCCGGACTGGGGTGAAAGGTGAGCTGAAATTATGTAAATATAGTCCTTGTGTATGAAATCCTCACAAACACGAGTGGCAGACCAGGCACGAACACTCTCATTTGTAGGCAGCCCACAAGGTAGGTGAGATGAGGCACACTCGGCTCCACTGGGTCCTCCCATGTTCCCCACCACGGTACTTGGGCCTCAGGTTTGCGTGTGGACCAGTCTTGTTTCCTGTTCCAGACCAACCGGTGTTCATTCTGGGCAAGGGAACCCTGTGCGTCTGTGGCTTAACGTTCAGGCCGACCTTTTAACGAGCACTCGTTTTCTGCCAGGTGACTCCCAGCAGCTTCTCTGATTCGAAAGGTTGAACTTACCCTCCATGCCTTTGAAAACAAAACTGTCTCTTGAAAAGCCGAGTCCAAGATCTCTGCACTGCATGCCAAGTAGACCTGCAGAGTGGCCTGGATATGGAGCTAGTTGCTGCGGTAAGGACACAGTTTTCAGTGTCGCGCCCTGCTCTGTGCTCGGGTGGCGCTAAGGGTGCCAACGATGTGAAGCCAACGCCATTCTCAGCGTAGTCTGAGAGGAAGGTGGCTGTCTAGGAAGACTCGGGAGACACTCTTGGTTAACACCTAATCTGCTCTTTTTCCCCAGAGACCCTCTCATTTAGTGCAGACCTCTTGGGAAAATGGCCCAGACCCTTCTGATGATCAGGGACACATCAATTTCTGACCTCAAGTTGATACAGCAGCAATAATAAAATATGAAAAAAAAACATATTCGTTGCTTTTATATGCACAATTATTTTAGGTTCGATTCACTCCCGATAAGATCTGCCCATCCATCTGCTTCATCTCTCCCCAGAAACACAAGACTTGTGCCAGAGTGGACATTCATATGATTTACAACGGTTCCGTGTGCTTGTGAGCCAGAGGTTAGTGGGCTGAAACCCTTGACCTGTCATGCTGAACCGTGAGGTCTTTGCATGTCCCTTAGCCTCTCTCACTGCAAGGAACCCCACTTGCTGAAGATGGCTCACTTGACCCTTGACCCCTGATGTGGACTGTTGTGGGGACCACTCATGGAAGAGCCATAATTTCAACCCACTACCATTCAGCTCTTTGTCATATCAGGGGCCTGTCTGAGATTGCCTAATGGCAGGTAGTATCTTCTGTGTAGGACGAGGAAGCTATATGTACGACATCTCAACAATATTGTCACCCAAACAAGACCTGCATAATACAACACCAATAGAGATGACGACCTGAGTGGAGGAAATCTCAGAGGGACCCGCTGCCAGGTGAAGAACAAGTGGAGGAGGAATCTCGGGAATGGGGTGCCCCATAGGCCGTCCAATCCCAAGGGGTCAGCCCTAAACACACATATGCATGTGAACAACACTAAATGGACTCAGGAGTGAGTGTCTGTGTGTGTGTGTGTGTGTGTGTGTGTGAGTGTGTGTGTATGTGAGTATCTGTGTGTGAGTGTATGTGTGTATGTGTGTGTGAGTGTGTGTATGTAAGTGTGTGTGTTTGTAAGTTTGAGTGTGTATTGTGTGAGTGTATGTGTGTGAGTGTGTTTGTGAGTATGAGTATGCATGTGTGTGAGTGTGTGTAAGTGTGAGTATGTGACTGTCAGTATGTATGTGTGTGAGTGTGTGTATGTGTGAGAGTGTGTGTTTGTGTGTATGTGTGTAAAACAGTAATAAATAAAGAAGTCAATAGTCTGAAAGAGAGTTGGGAGGCACAGAAGAACTTGGAAGTGAGAGAAGGGAAGTATTGTAAACAAAATACTCCTGTATGAAATTCCCAAAATATAAAATAAAACAAATGTATTTTTGAGTTGCCCTTATGTGACTTGCTGATTGTAAGAAACAGGTAAAAGAGTGAAATTCCTTATAAAGTGATGTCAGTCTTGTTGACTTCACAAAGATATAGCTATAGGATTGAATCTGTGGGTCAAAATTAACTGAGAAAAATAAAACAGTGGGGAAAGATCAAACTTGTCTATCCCTATGTCAACTGTGACAGTGGGTCCTCCTTGCTCAAGGGGATTGTTTGAGAAGGTAATAGTGATTGATACGAGCACAGGGAAGGAACCGCTGTGTCAATCAGTGGTCACCCACCGCTCAACCTCAGCCGTACCTCTCCCAGGACCGAATATATGCGTGGTCTGTAGTGTTTTCAATATTCAGACATGAACAGGAAACAGAGGCTAACATTGCATCGACATTGTCATGACTTCCCCTTTTCAGGGCTAAGCTCTATTGCTAGGAACGAGGCATCAGACCAAGAAAGATGGCCGCTTATCCCTGAGAAGGACTTTCATCTCTGCTGGGACGGTCTAAGGCATTCTCACTGCAGTTAGCACTGTAGGACTTTACAATGTGCTTAAAGTGTCAGAGGGAGTATTTGAGATTATCTAGCAACCGTACAGCCCAAGGAAAAGATGCCATCAAGGTTGTGGAGGACGGTACCCAGGTGCACATCTTCTCACTTGCACGCCTTCAGTAGCAAAGAACTCCTGATTTCCCCAAACACCCTCCGCACAGGATCCGTTCACAGATCTGTTCTTTTGTTGAGTGCAGACGGCACAGCAGAAACCCCCACAGAGGCTCTTTCATGTTCTCGGAGCCAGTGGAAGACCGTGGGATGACAGCACCAAGGTGAAGGGCCTAGCTGTGTCTTGTGTCTCTGTTTTCTCATGGAAAGCATCTCCCCATCTGTGGAGCAAAGCATAGAGTTTTCCTTTGACCCCGCTTTGTCCTCTGTCTTCTGGCACACGCTATATCCTCTATGTCTAGTGAGCCTGGTACAAAGCCAAGCCCATCTGCCGCTAGACTTCCCTTCCTATTCCCCAGTCAAAAGAATGCTAATTATTACAACTCAGTGAGTGTGTGGTACAGCAAAGAACACAGAACTTAACAAATACTGGGTGAGTGTAGGAGGTCAAAGTTCAGGACACCTTCTCCAAAAATGATTCTGGATGTGCCTGACCTGTCAATTCCTAGCAAGAGATATCATCCAAGACTTTTTCTCAAAACTGTTCCCACCCGGAGCTGAGGGTGGAGGATGAAACTGATCTTCCTCGCCTGATCTCACGAGATGGCTGCCAACCTTGCTTAGATATACAGGATCCTTTCAGGCTGGAATACAGATTGGATTAATTTGATTTCTTTTTTTTCTTTTTTTCTTTTTTTCTTTCTTTCTTTTTTTTTTTTTTTTTTTTTTTTTTTTTTTTTTTTTTTTTTTTTTGGCTTTTGGCTTTTGGCTTTTGGCTTTTGGCTTTTGGCTTTTGAGACAAGGTTTATCTCTGTAGCCCTGGATCTCTTGGAACTCGATTTAATAGACCAGGCTAGCCTCGAACTCAGAGATCCACCTCCCTCTGCCTCCCAAGTGCTGGAATTAAAGGTGTGTGCCACCACTGCCCAGCAGCACTTGTGTTAGTTTCCAATCTGAAATAACAGGGGAAAAATATAGACTGCAACACTCTTATTCCAACCAACGTTTTGTTTTGTTTTGTTTTGGTTTTTAAGATTGTATTGGAGATTTACTTAATAATCCAGTTGCCTTTCTCAGAAAGCAAAACAGAGTCAGGTACAACAGTTCAGGATACCATTATGAGTGATGAAATGTATACTTATGAAGCTTGCAAATGAGTAACCAGAAAAGTCACAAGACCTCAGGAGAGGATGACATCAGTTTTCCTGGTGTTGCCATGGGTTTTAATGAGCTGTTACCACTTTCTGGCCATCATTAAATATGTTTATATAAACAAGAGATACATTCTATGAATGAGGTGAGATAGGGGCAGTGTCATATAACTAGAAAACACTGAACGTGGGGCACTAAAGCTGGTCTGCATTTAGCATATGCTACATCATGGTTGATTTCATACTTAAAACCATTCAATAGTTTGCATTACTTTGAAATGAGATTGTAGTATATTCTAAGATAAAGTTATGCTTATTTTCTGAAATATTACAATTAAATCACTTTTCCTTAAAAAAAAAAAAAGTGTCAAGAAGGAGGAGTCTGGATGCTAAGGAGCACACTCATCATGTGGCCCCGCCCCCAAGCAATGATGGACATGCAGCTCCGCCCACTTTGATGAACATATCAAGAGGTAAAGTATCACTTTCATTTCTCTGTGGGTTGTTTCTCTGAGGAAGCTGACCTCCATGCATTCTCTCTTTTCTCTGACAAACCTAATGAAAGCAGCGGACTTGTCTTCATTTACCAGCGACTTACAGCTTCCCCCACCTCCTTGCTTATCCTCCTATCACTCACTAAACCTGCAGGTGTAAGGTCATGAAGACACCGCCGCCAAATTCATTGACTTATTTTAAAAATGTTTTTACATTTATGTGTGGAGGTGTGTACCTGTATGTGTGTGCGTGTGTGCATATGTTTGTGTGTGTGTGTGTGCATTTACCTGCATGTGTATTACCCATAGCACAGATCGGGAAGATCAGAGGACAGTTCGTGCAGTTGTGCAGTTGGCTCTGTTCTTCCATGACTCAGGACTAAGGTGGTCAGTCTTGGCAGCAAGCACCTATACCCACCGAGCGGTCACACCATCCCCTCCCTGACCTAATGTTCATTCTGCAATGTGGGACACTTTTGACTAATTCTGTATCTTTCTCAAAACTATTTTCCTTTTTCTTGAGTTTGAATTTGGAGTGTTCTCCCAAGACTCACATTATACAGGCATGGTTCCAAGCTTGGGAAATGGTGGAAACTTCAAGAGATGTGCTCTAGACAAAGTTTTCTGGGCCTTAGGAGCCTACCCTTAAAGGAGGAAGGGGATCCCAGCTTTTCTCCTGTTTTCCTTTCCTGTTTTTAAATGTGCTATGCAGAAGGTAAGTTATTTTTGACAAATGCTATCCTGCCTCACCAGAGGCTTACCTCACGGGGCAGACATGAAGACTGAAGGAAGCAGTTTCTAATTTCTAAACATCTGTAAGCCCCGTTGGCTGCTCCTAACACTGGGGCGTCTACATCAACAGTGCAGTCAGTGAGAGTAAGTACCACGTCACCAATACCACATCACCACCGCCACGCTACCAGTACCACGCCACCAGTACCACGCCGCCACCACCACTTGCAGCCTGGTTCAATTTGTATTTGAAACGAACAAAGCAGGTGGCAGTTCAGTAAGAAAAAAAGACCAATCTTGTTTAAGGGAGTTGCAGAGAAGAAAGAGTTCTAAACTTTGGATTGTCCATGAGACCATTTCTAGTGGGGCATGCAGCTGTGTTTCCAAGTGTCAGGCAAGGATGTACCAGGTGACAGCAAGAAGACACAGCAACAAGGAAGAAAGAGGCTAGATGTCACTAACCTCACCACGTTGGTGGGAATCCCTTCTTCTCTGGAGCAGGACAAAGCAGCCAACAACAACAACAACAAAAGGCTTCTTGTAAATGCATAGACACAATGACCTCATTCACTCGCCGCACACAAGGGTGAGCACACCATCAGTGAGATTGAAGCCATCCTTAAATATGAGAGGAGTATCGCTCTGCCATGAGACTTTTACTACAAGGACCACTACCATGGCATCTTGCTTACAAATAGCTGAATGTAGAAGCAGACTGTGGAGAAGTCTAGTGATAAAGAATTATTACTTCATCCAGTATAATATAGCTTATATCATTAGAATAAACACGTGTTAATCTTATCTTGTTTTGAATATTAAATATCAGAGAAAATTAGAATATTTTATTAAGAAAATTATATTAAATATAATTTTAAATGGTTATTTATAATTACTTCCAGAGAGAAGAGTTTCTGCTAAAAAACGTTTCCTGAATTCAGCTTGCTATCAACCTGTGTTCATCAGCAGTGTGTGTCTTTAAAAAGACTATATACAAATGTCAAATAGTTCTTGTATTGCTATAGAAAACATTTTTTTTAAAAAGGAAAAGAAAAGGAAACATGGCTTATTAACATTATTTTCCAGGTTTGATGAAGTGAGTACATGAGGAAGGAATAGACATGAGCTGCAGCACCACAGGAGGCCAGCAGGTTGCCTTGAAAACCAGCCATATACTTTCAGAAAAGTCTGGCCTCCGTGCATTTGAATAGGACAGATTTAGAAGCAGAAATAATCAGGTGGGGCATCTCAAACACCATCACTGAGTTCTCGCACCCCATGCCCAGCCCATCCTGTGAGCACGGATGTGGTGAATTGGTCCAGCGGGAAGCTGGGCTGCAGGCCCATGTCTCCACACCCAGGCTTTTCCTTAGCCCTGAGGTGCCTTCTGCCTTAGCGCCTCCCCTGGAATCAGGTACCTCACTGCACATCTGCTCCCTCAACCTCCTCACTGGACTGTCACTCCTGAGCCTCTGTGTGTATGATGCATTTCCACAAAGCACCTGACTGGTTCAATTTCCACCGTAATTGTTCCACACAGGGGAGACACAAGGACCAAAAGAGCTTGGCTGGGTATCATAAGCACTGGATCAACATTGAACAAGCTCAGGCTCATGACACACACCAGAAAAATGACATCTTTAGACATCAGAGTTTCTAAGGATGCTAGGAACCTCCATGGCCCCACAGGCACTGCAGTCATATTAAAGAAATAACCTTATGACCTAAGCCAATATGAACATCAAAGTCCTCGAGGTTTAGTTACTATAAGATTGACATATCCTTTAAGAGAAATGAAACTAAAGCAACAACTCAGTAACCCACTCATATGCAGTGTGTTCCTTGTAACACTTATTTAAACTTCATTCTTGCACAGTTCGTTTAGCAAGAAAAAGTTATCGAGTGGATTGCAGTTTCCATGTGAGGGAGCGTGAGGTTGAGATCTGTGCTCGGTCCCCTAATCCTCTGCACTGCAGTTCACCTGCATAAGCAGACTCTGACCTCATCCAACAACAGTGATTAAAACCAACAGACATCAGCATCTAGGTTATGTCCCATATAGCTGCTAAGCTGACCCAGTTACAAGCCCAGGGTAAAAAAAAAAAAAAAAAAAAAAAAGCACACACACTTCTGGGTCTGGAAAGCTGCAACATTTCATATTAATGCGTATTGTTAAATGTTTTTTTTTTTTTTCTTTTCAGGGAGGAGGGAAATGCCAATGATAAGTCAGCAACTGTGTGTACCGCAAAGGATAAATTCTGAAAACCACAAATCTGAGTCATAAAATGATTTTGATGGTATATTCCGCTCCAAAGTGGCTCTACTCCTCTGCACGACTGGACGATCTGACTCCGTAGGAAAGCCACTCGATCACAAACAGGCCTGAGAACCCCACGGCAGCACTACCTAAACGGAGACCCGGTCTTACGTGTGTTCTCCGTCCTCTAGGCGCGGACACGTGTGCAGTCGCTACAGACAACGAAATACTGCTGAGCATCCAGACTTGGAGTGGAAGCAGCTTTGAGGGGCTGGGTTTTCTTTCCGAAACCTGTTTACTGGTATGGGAAGAGATTGGTCCATTGTGAGGAGCACTTCCTGCTCTCTCAGAGGACCGCGACCGGATTCTCAGCATCTGTATGGTGATCAGCTGCCTCTTTTGACTGTGTGCTGGATCTTGTGCACACAGGGCGCACATACATATACTCGGGCACAAACATATATACATAAACTAAAATGAGTAAGCATTTCTAAAAACCTTCTCCACGGCCTTAAAGAACATAACATCAAAATAAGTAAGAATGAGAGCTATCCTCGTTTGCATCTCTGCTGCCGTGATGAAACACGGACCGGATCCGACTTGCGGGAAGAAAGAGGTTATTTGACTTGCATCACCATGTCTTGGATTGCCATCAAGGAAGTCAGAAAAGGACTGAAGGAAGGAAGAAGGAAGGAACTTGGAGGCGGGAACCGAAGCTGTGAGCACAAAGGACTACTGCTTGCTGCCTAGCATCCGGACTCATAATCCGGCTCTTTCTTAAACACCCCAGGCCTTCCTCAGGATGGCACCTTCAACTGTGGACTGGGCCCTCCTAACATCAATTACCATTCAAAAAGCTGCCCAGCGGATATGCCTAAGGGCCAGTATAATGGAGGAAAACCCTTCAGCTGAAGGCTCTTCTTCCCAGGTGTGCCGAGTGGAAGTTTAGTTAACAGGAACTGTTTTGTTGGCTCACTGGTATCAAAGTCCACACCACATAATCTAAACTCCATGACTTCAAAATGGGAGGTACTGTGAGAAACGTGAAATTGAAATAAAGAAAATCTAAACTATTACGGAAACTTCAAGCCCTTGATATCCATGAGGGACTGTGTAGTCTGCGTCTTCCAGACCCCAGCAATTAACTTGTTTAAACATGAGATTATAAAAACTAACACACACCAAGAGTCCACACATTCTATAGGCTGTGAACACTAACGTTTACACAGACAAAACTGATCTTTATGCTTTGCCATGATCTGTGTTAGAATCCAGTCTCGAAACTATGTTCTGAAAGCATATTAAGTAAATAATGCTGTCAGTGGCAACAACAGCTAACCTGTAACACAAAACATATGTGTAGTCCCAGACATCACTTTCCTAATATAATACAGGACCTTAAATGGTGAAGTGTAAGTTACATATTTATATGTTTGTACATTTCCACACAAATGGAAATATTTGCTTTTTTTAAAAAAAAAGTTAAACCATCTAGTTATCACAGTGTTTTTAAAAGTTCATTTTTTTCTAATTTGTTACAAAACAGGGGCTTTCTAAAGTAAATTGGCTGCATTTGATCTCTACTTACTATGAACTCAAGACAATTAAGTAAATAAAAACAAACAAAATAAAAGAAACCGTGAGCTAACTCAGAGCCCCAGCTGGCTGGATCCTTCTGCCTCGTCCTCCACAATGAAGCAGTTACTGGTATAGATTATAAGGTTTATTTTCAAGCCATATTATATATAATTTGAGGGTGTTTTAAATTCATAACTGCTCCAAATTGGTCCTCAAAAAAAAGCTCTTTAAGAAAAGCTACATGGAATTTTAATTTAATTCATCTTTATTCTACAGAGTAGATTTCAAATGAAGGGAAAATATGAAACTAATATCAACAATGTATCTTAACTGTAAAAAGGTAGATGTCATTGCAGCAAATCAGTTAAAAAGTTAACATTTCTCCTACACTATACACTATACACTAATGTATAATCCTAACAGGATGCTATATATCTTATCTGTAATATCTATTATAAACAGAAAAAAATGTTTCCTATGAGTATGTTAACAATTATGGAGACACACTGTGTTTACTTTTAGCCTACCTTTTTGGACAGCCAATCCTCTTAGCCTATCCCTGGCTTCGTAACTGTCAAAATGGGGCAGAGGGGAAGCTCCTCACAGTAGTCATTTGTAATTGTAATTACATTGACATCAGTAAATGTTTTCAGAAATTCGGTTATAATCTTCAAGATCAACAGTCACTTTAAACCGCCTTTGTGCTTTGCATGAAGGTATATATGTATGGCTGCTCTCGGACTCAGAGAAATTATTCATTAAGCAAAGGAAATATACACTTATCACTTTCTTCGTATAACTAGCTACTTCATTTGCCTTAAGCCAAGAACACTAGCACTTTAAACTTAAATTCATATATATTTTTAAAACCATTGTGAAATTAACATGGCCTAAAGGCAAAAGAAATTTGCCACCTCTCTGCCACTGAGAAATGAATGCAAGACATCAAGACATCTCCAGTAACAAATTGCATTGCACTTAGAAACACAAGCACTTTTGTTTACTTTTCAATGTGAAGAGGAACTGTTTTTAAAAATTAAGGCTATATAGTGTTAACAAATTCTACTTTATCCAAAAATATAAATGTCAGTATAAACTTAGAGTACCTTATAGCTACATAAAATATTTACATGAAACCTTTCCTTTACAATGATATAAACCTTACATTGAGAATTAGTTAATATGAAGAGAAAAATAAACACTTGGTGTATTTGGGCATGTTCACTAAGGTCAGGAATGGCTGCAGTCCACTGACAGCACAGACCCTCTTTCAAATGCTGAGTTGAGCAAACTAACATTACAAAGCATGTGAGTGAGTGAGGGCTTACTGTCAAGGGAGCATGCAAATTCAAACCATCACCACGGCCCACAGCTGTAAACTGTTGGGATCTATGTAAGACTTCTACTAGTAATATAACCACCAGCCATCTCCTTCTCGTCATGTTTCATGTGACAACCCTGTCAGGATAAATAGCCGTGTGGTGTATGCATTAGTCATTCGCTGTTGGTTCCTGTCATGAAGGCTGAGTCTTCTTTATAAGAATGAGCTATAGGTATGTTTAAAGCATATGTAGAGAACGTAAATGTTGGCTTAGCCATTGGAATGAGACTTGATACCCTATGAGCATATACAGAGGGAGGTAATCCCTCTGAGGAACAGTCATAGGGGAGGGGAATAAGGGGAAAATGGGAGGGAGGGGAGAATGGGAGGATACAAGGGATGGGATAACCATAGAGATGTAACAAGAATAAATTAATAAAAAAAGATAAATAAAATAAAAAAACAAAAACAAAAAAACAAACAAAAAAAGAAATTTCAGTTAATGTGAAAAACTGACTTTTTAATTTCAGTCCAAGTTTCTGATCTTAAAAAGAAAAAAATAAAAAAGCCATAAGCAAGGTCAGCTTAAGTTTAGATAAGCTGCAAGTAAAGTGTGGTTGTTGAGCTCTGATAACGTAAAATAAGATCCCTGGGTCAAAGGTCCCACAGGTCCTTTGAACTCTATGGAGAAGCCCTCCTCCTTTGAAAGCAAGAAAAGAAGCCCATCTGAGTGCATGGTGTTGGGGAAGTAGGAACGGAAAAAGTTATGGTGCCATCTCTTTTGAAAAACAATACAACTTTCTTGTGGTTTACCCCAACCCCTTTGGAAATCACTTTGAAAAACTAATATCCACACCCACAGAGATCCTGTCCTCAAGTCCTCCCTGCTAAAGGTCACTGCAGAGCCTTCAGTCTTTAGGCCTCTCTTGGGCAAGCCCCGTTTCAGCACCACGGACAGCGCAGCACCTCCAGCTGCCCAGGGTTGCAAACACCTATTTCTGAGAAACCCGCCTAGACCTCCCCTTTGCTAATTAGCAAGGTCAGACTCCTTGTTGACTATGATACAAGTTATTAACTATTTTCCAGAATTTTAACTCACAGCATCAAAGATGTGTCATTTACTATTTCCTCAGAGTATGCAAAACAGAAGAAGCGATTACATAAGGTGTATGATTACCAGCTTAACATTGAAAATCAATTGGTAGATAGCTAATTACAGCCTTCTTACTCATAGGACACCCAGGTTAATACTACACAAATGTCTAAGAAACAGGAGGCTTAAAGTAGAACCGGCCTCCAGACTTTCTGAAGAACAAGAGCCACCCCCATAAAAACCCATGAGATGTGTTGTGTTTGGCTGTTTTCTCCCCTACATCAACAGCTACACTTCGTCTTGTTCCTAGAGACAACCAACTTCAGTATTCTAGCAGTGGAGAGGTGATGTAGGCAGATACACGGGAAGATCCCTTCTGACTACCTGTGTGTACGGGCCCCTCTCTCACAGAGTTTGAACCAGCTGCATCACTCTCGAAGAAACAGCTAAAGCTTGACTTTGTTATCTTAGAAGATGGACTTCCCTGAAAGGAAGGCGTCAGGCCACCAGCAGCCTACCAGGTGTCCCCAACTCCAGCAGAAAGCCAAGTTCTTACAGCCTGCTAGACAATGATTAAACTTACAAAACCAGAGCCAAATGAGCAAATCGAACAGACAGACGGAAAGCCGCAGAGAAGGGGGAAAGGAACCACTGCCCCTACCTTGCAGTCCTCTGGACACGACTTCACCGAGTACTCGTCCGACTGTAAGTACTTGTGCAGCACGCTTTCAAACTCCTCGTACTTCTCCTGAGCGTGGTGGTCATAGTCCTGGTAAGCCTCGATGCACTGTCTACACGTGGTCATCTCACCGCCCTCCGTGAGCACCACGTCCAGACTGCAGTTCAAAGTGCTGGGACTGGACAGCCCCGAAAACAACTCCCAAAGTGTGTAGGAATTACAAAACGAAAGGTAAAAATCCGACAAGTTCCACAACGGAGTTGTCCGAGAGCCCCTGGGCGACTGCTCCTCCCCCGCGGCCGCCCCCCGACTCCAGTTCCTGGCGCACACCGCTTCTGCACTCTCCACGGTGAAGCACTGGCCGGAGGAGGCGCCCTGGGGGTAACAAGTCTCCAGGCGCCACACCGGCTTGGCAGAGTTTCCTAGAAAAAGAGCCCTGCTCCGGTTGTTCTTGCCTCGGTTGCCCTTGCTGCTGCTGCTGCCGCCGCCGCCGCCACCGCCGCCGCCTCCCGGGGAGGGGGGCAGGGTGGGGGACGAGGAGGCGGAGAGGAGTCTGTGTGCCTGGGCGGCGGGCGAGGACTCCCCCATGCTGGCCAGGAGCGCGGGCCAGGAGGGCTCCTGCTGCCGCTGCCTCTGCTGCTGCTGCTGCCGCTGCCTCTGCTGCTGCTGCCGCTGCTGCTGCTGCTGTTGCTGCTGCTGCTGCTGTTGTTGCTGCTGCTGCTGTTGGTGATGCTGCTGTTGGTGATGCTCTTTGTCCCGGGTCCGGGTCAGCTTGGCCTCGGCGCAGAACCACAAGTGATCAGAGAGCAGGACTGTGAAAAACAGGAGAGAAGCCAGAGACAGTCGCCATTTCTGAGCCCGCTCTGAATCGATGAACGGTTTCTCGTTCTCCCGGGGTGCTGCCAACCAGATTTTTAAGCCGTCGTCATACTGCCGACACATCCAAGCACCCCTGGTCATATTTTGGGAACGCACAGCCCTGGCCGACTCCACCGTGAGGGCTCCTGTGCCTGTGTCACCACAATATGCATTGACTTAAAGGGTTTAATTTCCGTATCCCCTCCTCCCGTTTCTTCTCTCTCTCTCTCTCTCTCTCTCTCTCTCTCTCTCTCTCTCTCTCTCTCTCTCTCTCTCTCTCTCTCTCTCTCTCTCTCTCT
>OU015752.1:52247932-52268028 GCA_907169655.1 Acomys percivali | reverse complement strand
CTCTCTCTCTCTCTCTCTCTCTCTCTCTCTCTCTCTCTCCCTACATAAATATTACCATACTTTGGAGGAAAATCTTGCTTCCGACCTAATCATCAGCCGACCCCATCCCCTGGAGAGTGGGAGACAATAAGAGAGAGAGAGAGAGAGAGAGAGAGAGAGAGAGAGAGAGAGAGAGAGAGAGAGAGACGCGGAGGCTGGTGCTGTGCTGGCCGGTGGGGAGGCTGAGTGCGGGAGGTGATGGTGGTGGAGGTGGCGGGGTGGCTGGCGCTGCTCCTGTCACCCCGGCATTGTCAGCGCTTGGGTCCCCATGGCCCAGCTGAGGACAGCCCGCTCTCCCCTGCCAGGGGCATGCCGTGTCTCCGCTGCCCACTGACGGCGACCAGAGCGCCTCCCCTCCTCCTCCTCTCCTCCTCCTCCTCCTCTTCTCCTCCTCTTCCTCCTCCTTCCTCTCCGTCGCTGGTTTCTCCTCCGCCTCCCGCGCCTACTTCGCGCTGGCTCTCCCCGCGCCCCGAGCTTGGGCGGCCGCCGGCGGGGCTGTCCCTCCCCCCCACCCCCCACCCCGCGCTCCGACTGTCGCCGCGGCCGCTGCAGGTCTGCCCGCGGGCGCCGCCGGGGGCCGAGTCGCCTGCTCTGGGCCTCCGGAGGCCACAGTCATCTTCAGTCCCCGGGCTAAGTTGCCGCCATCTTCGTCCTGGAGGCACACTTTTTTTGGGGGGAGCGCTGGATTTTGCGTCATCTCCTCCCTCCCTGAGGTCTCTCCATCCTGGTGCAGTGGCGGCGGCTCGGCCCGGGGAGGAGGACGAGGACGCGCCGGGCGGCGACTTGAGGACCCGCTGTCCGCCGCCCCCTCCGGGCCCTCTGCACTGAGGCTTTTGCCCTGGGCTTGCAGTCCCTCCCCCACTTTTTATTTCAGAGTCTGGACGTGGGCTGAGTGGCCAGGTCTGCTGTCCTGGGTCTCCAGCTTCTACCCCGGTGTCCAGAGGACAAGTCCGAGCCTCGGGAGGGCAGCTAAGAGGTCCTCAATGGGGACCAGGGGCTGGGTACCATCTCCTTCACCAGATAGTCTACAGCAAGAGGAGACTGACTAGAGGAGGGGCGAGGTGACTTTGCAGGCTCAGTCTGAACGCTCTCTTTGGGTCCCTAGACAGCTCTACTGCTTTCGGTTGTGTCCTAAATCGGCTTTATGGGTCAGAAAGGATGCGGGGTGCATGCGTCTGTGTGTCTGCCTGCATGGTGGTGCTTTCCCGACACCATGTGTGCGCTGCAGCTGTGACCACACTATACCCCATGTCTGACCATTTTTTCCTCCTACAAAGTAAGCGTCAACAAAAGGTCTGTTCAGCCCTGGGGAAGCACCCGCATTACTGTGCACCCGGTTGGCGTTGAGCTCTGGGGTCCTAATCTCTCGGAGGATTCCTCCAGAGGACCCTGGGGCACCCGCGCACTGTTCCTGCAGCTCAGCCCAGCCAGGTGGGTTCCTCAGCTCCGGGACTTCCGCAGCGCCCTCCAGGCTGGCGCTACAGTCCCGGGCTCTGGTGCCCCTTAGTGTTGGCTCTAGGAGTTCCAAGAAGAGAAAGGCAGACACACGCTGGGAAAACCTGGGGTCCCCTGATTTCCGGTCCGGCAGGGTGGGGAAGCCAGGAGCAAACAGCTGTCTCCTGAGGTCTGGACAGCTCCTGCACACCGCCTAAGTTCCTACCTGAGTCAAGAGCACCAGACTTGGGGGATGCCAGGCGTTCTCTCTGACAACCAGGTACACTTAGCGGCCACCATGTAATTCTCTCTCGCCTGCATCTCAAGCCAACGCACATTCGGAAAAAGCCTTACCAGGTGCCCTGAATTCTAAACAAGTACCCTAAGAAGCCAAAACGAGGGCTCAACAGAATTTGTTTTCCTATCAGAGGAGCTGTGGGTGCTGGGAACAAAGAAGGAGCCGGGATTTTTCAAACGGGAAGTTGCCAGGAGCAAAGCACAGAGTTCATTCCTTTCACAGTATAGTAAAGTGCACTATACTGATTCTGCATATTTAAATAGGTTCTGTAAAACCACATGGAATGGTCACCAAGGAACTAGGTCCAGTTTAACAACTGGTTTATGTAGAAATGTCAGGTGAGGATTTAATAGGGGGTTTGAGTACATTCTAGTACTTTGGGTCTCATTTTGTTTAATTTCTGATTAATGTCATAATTTCATTCCAAATATAATTCCAATAAAATATTGTTTATTAAGCAGCCCACCAGGAATCTCTCTGTACTTACGCATTGCCCCTCCCCAGCCACAGTATCTCATTACAGTGTCAGTAAAGAAATGTAGGCATTCTATGCACCCTCAGTCGCCTTATAGTAGAACGGCATGGGCATTAGAGGAAATAACCGAACAGGTGGAAATCAGAAATTCCTAACTGAGTCGGGCACAGTGTCCTTTGCCTATACTTTAAGCTGTTACATATATGAAGCTGGGGAAGTCGCTTGGACATGGGAGACCCCACCAACCTGAAGCAAGACTGTAAAAAACTGGCACAAGTGATTCTAACTATGTTTGTCTTACATCGCGAAGCCTCTATTTTGTGATGTTCGCTAACTTGCTACATTAGAATGCCGCTGTATAGAACCCAATCCCCGCATTTATTAGATAGTAAGCTCTCTTGTCCTACACCCTGCACCTCTGCTGCATTGCTGATTTGCATCCAGATGCACAGATTTTAGCAGTGGTTTAAATGACTAGCTTGTCTCTTGCCATGAGCTGTAGGTTCAATCCGAACAGAAACTACAGATGGGCAAGAGAAGAAACACAATAAATGAAATTGGTAGACTACAGTTCGCCAAGAAGGAAAGAAACAAAGTTCCACTTATTTTTAACTTCATTATTATGCAGGTGTAGCCAAGTCACATCTCAAAAAAAGAAAAATGTTCTATGATGCCTACACTAAAGTTCAAACAATAATGCTTAAATCCAATCCTGCAATAGATGGGAGTTCATTCTTTGTTTTTAGAATAACTTGGGCTTTTTTTTTTTTCTCCAACGCTTCTCATGAATTGGATATCTTAAAATAAGACAATTTCAGGTTGTGACTATGCAAATGTAAGTCATCTCCTCATGTGCTAGCCAGCCAATGGTGATGGTTCTGGAGCGAGTGAGGAGAGTCTGAAGACAAGGCGCTGAGTACAGAAAAGCAAATCTAGCTGGACACCGGTGATGGAAAACACAGTGGAGCACCAGGGCCTGCAAGAGGGACCAGGATTGAGACAGTACTGACAGCATTGAGTCGGATCCAGATGATTCCTTAGTAAGGGGGAACACGTATTTTGAAAAATGGCCAGTCAAAAATCACAGCAAAACAATAAAACAAATGAGCAGAAATCACCTGAACTTGGGGGTGAAAAACACTGGTGCATACGTCATAGAGCGTTCATGAGAAGGCGGGGTACAGGGGACCAGAGAAGGCTGGCACTCCATCATGTCAATGCTGTGCGGTAAGCCAACGTGGGGCTTTTCCCAGAAGAGACTTGCTGAGGAGACGGAGATGAGGATTTGAATGGGTTTTTTCTTCCCTCATTAACTACACTGTGCAGTTAATGCTAAATCAAATTAAGAAATAGGTTCAAAGAATACATGAGCTAGACTAGTAAACTTTGGGTCTCATTAGGTTATCAACCTGCACACTGGAAGAGAAAAGCAAATGGCGTGTCTGGGAGTGAGGCTCATTTATCAGGAGAAGTGGGCTGTGGAGTCTAGGAACTCCTACACAGGTTCTACCTCAGAGTGTGACTAACGGCACGAGGAATCTCATTGCTCCAGCATGTCTGAGAAGCTGCCTGGTAAGAGAGTCACAGGTGCATCACACCTAGGAGTCAGATTCCAGGGTGAGCTGGCTCCGCCTCTGATTTTCTGTTACAAAAATAAGAGATACTTCTCCAAACTTTTACCTTCACCCTACAGTGAAAGTTAAGTGCATTAACAGTTCCTCAATGAGAGAATGACCAAACTGGGGGGAAAATCATCCTCTAGTGAAATCCATCCTTAATGGTTTTTTTCTCCATTCTGAAGTATTCTAGATGCTACAAATACCTGCACACCCTCTATTTCTCTTATGCAGTTTATGTGCCACATGTAAATGACAATAGATTCCTGTTACATGCATATTGTTCCAAAAAAGAAATGCTGTGTTTTCAGCACTCAGATACTGGGGGGAGAGGTGTCTTCACCAGACTACTTAAAAATACATTGAATTAACTTGTGGGGTGCATGTGCCAGTGTGGAGAGTCAGAGAGACAGCCCATGAGTCCACTTACCCCTTCCATCACTTGGGTTTGGGGAACAAATTCGGGTCATTAGGCTTGGTGGCGAGCACCCTTAGCTGCTGAACTGCGCAGGCAGCTGTCCTGCTTGGGGTTTCTATTGCTGTGATGAAACATCGTGACCAAAACCAAGTCGGGGAGGAAAGGGTTTATTTTGGCTGACACTTCCATATCACCTTTTGCCATGGAAGGAAGTCAGGGCAGGAACTCAAGCAGGACAGCAGCAGGGGCTGATGCAGAGGCCATGAGGGGTGCTGCTTACTGGCTTGCTCCCGATGGCTTTCTCAGCTTGCTTTCTTATAGAATCCAGGACATGAGCCCAGGATGGCGCCACCCACAATGGGTTGGGCCCTCCCTCATCAATCACTAATTAAGAGGATGCCCTACAACTGGATCATAGGGAGGGAGACATTTTCTCAACTGAGGCTCTATCGTGTCGTGCTGACATAAAACCAGGCAGCGGAGCCACTCAGCATGCCTGTGCCTTAAAAGGTATTAGGTGTAAACAGTCTAAGCTTAACTATTAGGATAGACAGGTGTCGGGGTTATTTCTCTCTTGGCAACATGATGACCTGAGTTCCAGTGCCCAGCACCCACATAATGGACTGAAACAAGTGGTGCACAGCTGTGACCCAGCATCCAGGAGCCACAAGTGGATCCGGGGAGGTCACTGGCTGGTTTAGTTCAGCTAGTCAGCTCCACAGTCAGTGAAACATTGGTGTAAACATACGTTGGGGAATCATCAAAGAAGACATACAACATAGCTTTCTGACCTCCACAGGAACACACAAACATGTGCACACAGATGCACACACTCACTCACGTGCATGCTCACACACAAACACATGCACATACTCATTGCATACTCTGACATACACATGTGCACATACATGAGTGCACATTCACATGCACACATTCATATGTACAAATTGGTGCACATACATATGTGTACACATATGCACATATGCACACTCACATGCATACAATCACAGGTACATGCATACACACACATGCACATAGTCACATGCACACATGTGTACACACACTCACATGCATGCACCAAAAGAAAGATAGGCCTGAACAGTCATGTGACTTGCTCTGCTGACTGCTTTCTTCCTAGATCTGAGTGGACAAGCTTGGCAGAACCAGGATCTCCCATTTGTGTGAGTCCACTACATTCCAGCTTGGTGACTTTCAACTCATGAGCAGAGTCATGGAGAACCTGAGAAAACTTCGTCCCCTCAGTGAGCTGCTCAGTGGAACCGAGAGAGATCTGAGGAAGCTGAGTTTTTAACAAGTGTTCCTCGGCAACTCTCAACAGAACTACTGCACCCATGTGTCCAGGGCAGAGAGAGCCCCTGCTGAAAACCTTGCTCAGTGCAAGTCAAGAAGGGACCACGCTGTAAATTCTCGAGCAGTGTGGAGTCACAGAGAGGAGAGGGCCACTGTGGTGTATTTGTGACAAGAGTGAGGCCATGCCCCATTCATTCATAGACCTTCTTATGGTATGCACATATCACATGCCGCCTTTAGCATTAGCAGCCGACCTACAGTGCTTTATCATTAAAGAGACGACTGATAACTTGCCAAATATTACTCTAGGAACATGTGTACTCACAAAAATACACACACACACACACACACACACACACAGAGGAAAGGAACAGAAAGATTATTCTATAACCTAGAGAAGACACAGGAAGGAAAAGTGCACACACAAGAAAGCTTCTGAACATAGGAAAAAAATCTGCCTGTGTCTACCTAAGGGGATGGGACTTTTTCTCCTGTGAGATTGTGCACGCCCTAAAACTGGGTGCAAGCCCCTTGTCGGGAGTCAGCCCTTCAGAAAAATCTGGCCTCTTTCCCTTGGAGTCCTCTATAAAGTCTCATATTCGAGACCTTCCTATCTAATTTTGTTTTGCCTAAAATAGTATCCACCAATACTGTGATCACCCAATAGAGCTGGCAAGATACTGTGATCACCCGATAGAGCTGGAAAGATAAAGTGATCACCTGATAGAGCTGGTAACCAACGTGGAGATGGCTTAAAAAAGGCAAGTTTACCCCTCATGAGGATGGCGGGTATGACATCCCAACAGCTAAAACTAGGCTATAATTTTAAATGAGAATTCTGAACACTATAGTTGAGGGATTATTTGTGATAAATACAAAAAGACCCCTACGCTCATGGATTCACTGACGTGGATAAACAGATGAAAGCAGAGAGGGCAGTAATCCTGCCAGGCGCTCAGGCGCGCTGCAGGGCACAGTAGGTGCACATACTCCTATAAGAATACCTAAAACTGATGGGGAAAATAACAAGATGAGTTACAGTTTGTATTTGTGAAGTTGTTGCTCTTTGGCTTGCCTGAATCGATAGCTATACTAGTGGGAAGTGGTCTGCTGAGCACAGTGCACATTCGTGCCAAAGGAGGCCAAACACAACCCACAAGGTCACAGACGCAGACACTGCGGGGTGTGCAGCCATAGTCCGTGCTCATTAGGAAACACTGTTGGCTGACACTCATGACAGAAAGGTGACTAGTGTTAAAGCACTCCTTCAACCACACAGCCTAGACATCGAAGGAAAGCTTAGGAACACGTATATCCAGCCCTGCCTGCTTTGTTACTTTTCCATTGTTCATAGTCTCATTATTTTTCCTTATTATCTTTCTAGATTACTTCAGAGAGAGGTTGTTACTCATTAACCCCTTCCTGCAAAATATACTAAGTAGCTACCATAAGTTTTTTCTTGGAATTGTGATAGAACATATTCTCCACACAGTATAAATGCAGTTGCAGTTTTCCTATGGATAATGGCCTTTTTATTGTTTGCACAATAATGTATCAGTAAGGATATGCGGGTATATTCTACTGCTGTTGAAAATGTGTGCATTTTTGCATATATGTGTGTGTAAGTAAATGTGTGTTTGTGTGAGTGTGCATGTTGGTATACATGTGTGTCTTGATGGGGGTTATATATATCTGAGCATGTGTTTGTGTGTGAATATTTGTGTGTACATGAATGAGTATATTTACAACTCATATGCCAAAGCATGTTCTTGTTTGTGCATAAATGCATGTGTTTGCATATTTGTAAATTTGTGGAGGGGTAAGCATGTTTATGTATGCTTGTATTTGTGTCTGAGGGTACCTGAGTGTCATGTAAATGTGCATGTCTGTGTGTGTGTGTGTGTCTGTCTGTCTGTGTGTGTGTGTAAGATGGTGGATTTACCTTAAACATCCTATACACAGGAGCGATTCTGAGACATTTTATAGTGAAGACCCACTTGTCTGTGCCCCTTATGACAGCGCTTTACAGTTTTGAAATAGGCTCCAAATGGTGACAGTTCTTAGATTTCCTGAGACTCCATCCTGGCTGATTACATCAGGTTAACAAGACCTGGCATGTAGAAATCCCCACCTTGGCGGTGTCATAAACAGACTGTGTTGGTTTTACCCACCTGCCTCTTAGCTCTCTCCTTTGTTGCAGGCTCCTCTTAGGCAACCCATCTTCCTGCATCCTCAGTAGCTAACAGAGTAACGAAACATATCGATTCAGACGGCCTGAAAGCTGGTGTGTGTGCGGACATCAGTGCCTGGAATCTCACGTCTTCTCTGATGCACACAAAGACTCCCCCATTCCGATTACAAACAGCTTCAAAATGCATGTGTGTATCTACTCTTCTATGGACAAGATGTGATTGCGCTTACCAGTCAGAGAACATCTTCCCAGGGTGAACTTGAATAAAGATAGAGAAGCATATTTGCTATTGAAAGTCCAGGCACAGATCTGACTTCCTCTAAATCTACACCAATCTCAACCAATGGTGTAAAATTTAACAACGCAGACCCCCTGAAGCTCTAGAAGTCAGAGTTACCGTGCACAGAACATGAAGCAATTTAATTCACATATTTAAGAAAGTGGGGCAGATTCAAATTGGAGAAATCATCAAAATGCATCAAATAATCGACATCTCAGAACTAAAATGGTAAGAGTAGAAGTAAGAGGTGTTGAATGGACAGAGTAAAGGACACTCAGTGGATTTTACAGCAGATGGCTATGTTCCCCCCCCCCCGCACATTTGTCCGGGGCGGGGGGAGAGGGTGATGCCGCAACCATATAGGGTTGTCATAATTAGCACAAAACCCCTGACCCTAACCATCCAAGGAAGAAGGACCCTTTTGACTCAGAAGTTCCAGTCACCGTTTCCTAGATCCACCATGAGCTTGAGGTGAGGCACACATATGGCAGTGTAAGTGTGAGGGCGCAGAGCTCCTCAGCCCAGGGCAGGCAGCACACCTCCGATGAGCTACCTCCTCTTTCTCTGCACTAATTTCCAATATTATGAGCATGCTATGAATCCACCGGGGAACTAATCCATCCACTGGTGAGGCCAGGGCTCTCTAGAGCACTTCTCAAGGGCTGACAAGGTGGACAGCCACGCGCCTGACACGTGAGCTTGTGGAGCGGTCATCCATTCAAACTTTAAGTACAGTTAGGAACCGTACTCACCCGTGATCTCCACTCATCTGGCCTGTGGGTGCTTGTCTCTTCCCCTGTGCCTGCATGTGATTAGAGGGTCTGGTGAGCCTTCCGGGCAGTCTGCATCAGTGCTGTGAAGTGAGGTGGTACAAGCTTTACTCTGGTCCCAAGCCCTCCTTGGCAGCGGGCCAGTAATGAGGTGGCAGGCTTTTTGCCCGGCGGAGAGGAGTGTTAACCAGGCAGTGCTGAGCGCTAGCCTTGAAGAGCGAGGCATCCTCAGGATCCCAGGACATGGTGTCATTTCTTCTTACCTGCATTTTCTCCACTCGTAGCTCGGGATGCAGGTCTTGGCTTTCTGTCCATGTCGGTTTCCCAGATATTACACGTCAAACTGTTCTAAGTCACAGGCTACATGTGGGGTGGCATCAGTTGTCAATCATATCAGCCTCAGGTGAGGCATAGTGTGGCTTCAGTTCTGTACAGTGTTGATATCTGAGTTCTCACTACTAGGTTTCTAACAGTGGGCTCCCACCTGTGCGGCTGCTGTCTCCGTGTACATAAGGTGTTCTTACATACTGATGCACCTTTGAACAGCTTTGTGGTTCAGGCTGTGCCTCACCTGGAGACTAAGCTCAACCAGCAGCACTGAGAATCAGTACACAAGTCCCCTTCTTACTCGCCATCAGGCCACGCCCCCAGTTCAAAACCCTGGGGTTCTGGCTTAAGGAACTCAAAGAACCAAGGAATGGTAATTGCTTTTGTTAAGCTAGATTTGTGTGTCACCGCTCTCCTGTCATCTGTCACTGAGCTCAATCTCTGCTTTGTCGGGTCTGTTCTCAGACTGACCCACAAGTAATCACAGAAGGCCAAGCTCGACAGTCCCTTCAGCCCCAACATCCCCAGAGAGAGCTTCACAGTACGCAACTGTCTCTCACATGATTAAATGCCCAGCTCTGAAATCTACTCTGGGAATGAAACACTTGCCGTTACTAGGCCTGTCTCAAAGTTCTAGTCAGACTGTAAGTGTCTTGTTTGCCAAGACCAAAACTGTAGGGAGGAAAAATAGGTACAGGGTTTCAAATGCAAGTATCTCCTTGCTGCCTCTGGACTTTGTACGGAGAAGACCGCTAGGGAAACAATCGACAGTGGCACTGGAGGAACAATTCGTTGCATTTAAGGGAGCTGATTTTGATGGCAATGTGACAGAGATGAGATCCGTGTAGGTCAGAGTTCTAGAACACACTACAGATGCCCAAGATTCCTCTCACTGGAATGTGGCTCTGTGTGAACTCGAGTATGGATGCTTGCTCTTTGCACAGCAAACTCTAGTTCGTGCAGGGTCCTGGGAATGCCTTTAAGCCAGTATGCAGCAGAGCCCCTATGTCAGAACCGGTGTCCGTCAAGAGAGAGAAGAAAGGGAAAAGAGAGAAGAAAGTGGGGATTCCGGCTGAAGGATGGACGATGGGCAGATATTAAAATGAAAAGCTCACTGAATACTACAGGGGTGGCGGGGGGAGGGGAGGATGAAAAACAAAAGACAACGAAGCCTGAAAGTGCACAGATGGCCAAAAGATAAAAGTATAAAAACCTTGGAGTCTCAGGTCACAGGATGTGGGACAGAGAGACAACTGGAGCAAGATACTTCATGTCCTCTAGTTTCCACATAGAAATGTTAGGGTATGCATACACATGTCCACACACACACTCAAACATGCCTACATGGGTGCTCATAGACACACGCACACACACACACACACACACACACACACACACACCAGTTCTCATTTTCAGTATAGTCTTTAAAACCATCCCCACCCTTCCAATACTCTTTTCAGAATTTAGGTAAAACTCTTCCGTCCTGCTCAGGAAGGCTCGGGGAAGATCTAGATCCCCGGAGTGTTTTCTGAAGACCGCGCCACAGAGCCCTTGAATAGCAACTATTCCCTTTACCCAGAACCTAGGTCCAAGCTGCTGTTCTCTCTGGGCCGGCTGCTCCCACTATTTACTGTTCTCCGTAAAGATAAAGCGGGCACGGGACGCTTGCGTTGCCTGTGTGGCGTGAGTTGTTATGACACAGATCTGGCAGTTGCTGATTTTTTTTAATATCTCATCATCTTCTCTGCCACGCTCCTTACGCAAAGTGAGGAAAGGAAAGGATTTCGAGTGGAAACTGTAGCTCCTCTATCACGCAGAGACGTGGCCAAGTGTCAGGTTAGTCTCAATCTGAGATCTCGTGGCCAAGTTGCTGGATTCTCCCCCTTCACCCGCAAACACCCCAACCCTTCACAAAACACCTCAGACCCAACCGTGCCCTTAAAGACATGCCCGCACTTCCTCCTGGTACTGAGATGGTGCCGTTCTCGTGGGCAAAAGAGGAAGGAGTACAGAAACGCTTTAACATGGTCCGTACTCGAGGTGCGCCACAGACCTCGCCTGCTGGTGTGCTGCTTCCGGTAAGCACCTGCTAAGCATGCTCTGTGGGAACTTAAAGCCAGAAAGAGGCTTTAAGAAGCATCAAGGCGTAAGAACCCTTGGAAATGTGGGGCACCATATGTAACAACATCATCTAACAATATATAATAATAGGTTTTTAGCAATATATAATAACCAGGTTTTTAGATGCCCGCTAGTGCGCCCCGAACTCCAAAACAGTCACACATTCTATTCCATCCTATCAGAGAATTTATTATACACACCAGGGTTTTCTAAATTCATTTTATAACAGTCCTTCCTGTCTCGTGTACCATGGGAAATCTGGATTCTGCCTAGTCCTCACAGGGCAGCGTGCCACCCCATCCTTGTTAGGCACGAAGGGCTGTGTTTCACGAGTGCAGGGTAGATAGTTAAATGCTCTTGTTTAACTGGGAAACAAATAGTTTCTCTGCTTTACCTCTGTCCACTCTTCCCCTGGAAACTCTGAGTGACACTACTAACAAACCAGTTAGTTGTAAACTCTTAGGTGCCTGTCTGGGGGCCACGCCGCAGCACACTTGGTTCAATGAAAGAGTAGTTTTGGAGCCTCTCCTTAATGTGTACACGGTTGACGGTACCTAGTGCACAGCCCGCAGCCACGATACGCCTGGAACGTGAGGATTTTGTGTGAAAATTGGATGGTGGGATTGTAAGAGACAAAGGTGGTGGATAATCACAGCCAAGCAGCAGTTTCTGGTCACACTAGACTGGTTGTACATGTGAACCCAGGGCACTTGTGGGGATAGTACCGGGGAAGAAAAAAAATGTGCGAGATCAATCCAGGCATAATCTCAGGATGGAGGAGGGAACTGGTCATAAAGCGCCACCCTCAGCTAGGGAGCTGTTGGCGATGGACAGCTGCTGGGTGGGCGGCGTGGGGGGTCAGAATGGGCTTTCTTTCTTTCTTTTTTTCTGTGTCCATTTCTTTCTTTTTTTTTCCCTCTGATGTCTTCTTTTTTATTTAATTAATTTATTCAGATTACAACTCAAGTGTTATCCCATCACTTGTATCCTCCTGTTCCTCCCTCCCTCCCGCTTTCACCCTATTCCCCTCCCCTAGGTCTAAGATCGAGGGGCTTTCGTCAAGGATTCGGCCCCTGACAAGTTACCCATGACCCAGAAGGTGGGCTATAGCCGTGTACATACATGTAGAACTAAACGGACTCAATAGTTGATTTTCTAAGAGAGGATTCTTGAAGCTGGAAGGAAATCATAGTTGGGGAATGGAGAAAAACTGGGCGGGGGGTGGGGGGTACTGAAAAGGAAAAGAATGCAGAAAACCTAAGCATGAGTTTCAATCACACCACGCACATCTTTCTGCAAGATGCGTGTGACTGCCTTGTCACTCAGGTGAGATCCAGCAGCAGCTGCGGTTTCATGAAAGGTTTGCTGCTGGTTCAGGACTCAACCGTCACTGAAGAACAGTGGTTCACAATGTTCATGTGGAAACTTCTTGTCCTGGGCCCAGTACTCCTTTAATTTCTATTATTTTCTGTTTTCTTCATATTCCTTTGTATCTGGTCATGCACTGAACGGTTTCTCACTAATTCACTCAAGGAAAAGGAATTTTCAAAGACATATGTGGATCAGTGACTAAGACACAAAATAATCACGGTCCTTTTCATCTCTCCTCCCAACTCTGAAGTGCTTGGAAGGTGTAAAACCCTTCAGCCAGTATCACAACGTCATGGGTATAGGTTTGAGAGAATGCTGAGTAGCAATTAACTACTAGGCTGAATAAGAGGAAAATTATGCCACCGCACAGCTGAAACTATACACAGAAGGCGGCTTTATCTCCTGCAGCATGCAGTAACTTGGAGGCACACAAGTGGGCTGTGACTCACGGCTAAGACAGAAAATGTTCTGAGGGAAACTGACAGCCATCAGCACCTGGGCCTCCAGATACGCTTTTAGTAGAACATCTGTTCTGGTGCCGGGTTCTGCCTCACAGCGACGCTTGCAGCTAAGGTGCGCCATACTTAGCTTTTAATAACAAATCTATAAATGCATCAGGGTCCTGTCTGTATGCACACATGCACACCCGTCTAAGAGGACTTTTCTTTTTAGATTAGATTTGGTAAAGTGGAAACATGGTGTGCTGGCTAGTTTTATGGCAACTTGACACAGGCTAGAGTTATCTGGAAGGAAGGAATCTCGATTGACCCAGATGGATCTTATGGTATTTTCTTAGCTAGTGACTGACTGGGGGCCCCAGCTCATTGTGGGTGGTGTCATCCTTGGTCCTGGGTTCTATAAGAAAGATGGCTGGGCAAGCCACAGTGACCAAGCCTGTGAGCAGGGCCGCTCCACGGCCTCTGTACCCACTCCTGCCCTTCAGTCCTTGACCTACTTTAGTTCCTGCCCTCACTGCTGTGATGATGAACTGTTGTATGAAACCGTGAGTAAAATACGTCCCCGCCCACCCAAGGTACTTTGGGTCATGGTGTTTCACACAGCAATAGTTACCCTGATTAAGACACGTGGTTTTGTCAGGGTTCTAAGTAGGTGGCTCGATCAAATTTGGATGTGAAGAACGGTCCATGTGTGCAATACACTGTGAAAAGAGTGGTGGGGACACACGGGAGAGGAGTGACTCACTATTAAATGTCCAATCACACTCTATCCACGCTGAAGATGAAGATGGTCCAGGGGGCCTGGAAGGTAGGATTAAAGAAGTCAGTGGTGGAGACGTTGTGAGGTGTGTGCTAAGGCCCACAATACCCGAAGGAGAAGGCAAAGTGAGTTACAATCTGTCTTAGTGACTTGACCAATCTACCAAAATGAGACAAGAGAAGAGAGGAGGGGGCACCAGAAGGGACTCATACACACTCCTTCCCCAGGCAGCTGATGCAGAGCACACTGCTGCTGTGCACTTAAGGTAAACTGAGGAACTGAAGCTGCAAACCAACTGAGCTATTTTAGACAGATAATTAAGTTGCGTCCCTCAAACAGAGCATCAAGGTGAGTCTTAGAGGAAGGTCAGAGACACCTCCTATAGTCTGGCTTGAAACTGGAGGAAAAGCCTCTTCAACTAATCAATCCCTGGGTATTTTGCTTATGGAAACTGTCTATTTCCTGTGAAGAAAAGCAATCGATGCATAGCCTGCCTCCCCAACTTAAGTGTTTTCTCAAGTGTTTGCTAATGTTTATTCAAATTGTCAAACAGTATAATTTTGAAACATGCAAACAGTCTGGGACAGTACAATAAAAAACTACAATGACACTACAATAAAACAACCAGTCAATAATGTCAGGACAAAGATGATTGAGGTTGGAATTAATAAGGAAGAAAAGTATAATACATACGCACTATGATTAAATAATTGCTATGTATGCACAGTGGAATGTTAAACTTTAAAAAAATTCCTGTCATTTTTAAGATTTTTGAATGAACTAGGAGGTCATTATTATTTTATATGAAATATTCCAGGCACAAATAGACAAGCACTTTATGATTTCACTTATATAAGGAATTCTAAAATGAACCTTATCTAAAATGAAGAATTGTATTCAACAGAGGTTGGGCAATGGAGAGATGCTGGTCAGAGCTGAAATACTTCAGTCAGAATAAGTTTAAAATTATCTTTACGTCATAATGAGTATAGTTAATTGCACACATTGTCTACTTGAAAACCATACTAAGTAGGTTCTACATAAAAAATAATAAACAAAATATGTAATCAGGGCTCCTTAATCTTTTTTAATTGTAACATTTTCACCCAAGAAGGTTTTAGATGATCATGGGAAAATTAATAAGTGTGTAAATCACACAGTTACAGCAACTCATAAGAAAGTGTTTTAATTTTATGAGAATTTCATATATGAGTACTGAATTTACTCCTATCATCTTCCCTTCCAACTCTTCAAACATACCAACACTCCCTCTCAAGTTCAAGACCTGTGTGTATGTGTGTGTGTGTGTGTGTGTGTTCATTCTGCCGAGCCAATTTTGTGTTTCTTATATGTGTATCTAGAAATGACCACTTGGGGTCGCATAACTTCTCAGGAAGGCCCCCCCCAACCCCCAGGAATCTAACCCATTCTCCAATCAGGCATTAATTGCATTTAGCTCTTTGTCTAGGGCAGGCTCTGGTGGATGTTGGCACATTAACTGGTGCTGTCTTCATACGGGTCTTCTTTAGGCCGCCATGTTGTTGAGATTTTATGTGTTCAGCCTTCCTGCCATGTCTAGAAGACACTACTATCTCATGCAGACATCCTGGCCTTCTTCCATAGTGTTCTCAGAGCGATAGGTTCAGGGATCGTGTTGGACATGTATGTACTCGGTATGGACTTCCCGTGGTCAGCTCTCTGCATTTCTGCCAGGTTGGGCATTCTACAACAGTCTCCGTCTGCTGCAAAAGCAGCTTTTGTGATGAGCGGCGAGGCCTGCACTTACCTTTGAGTACCCTTACACTATTAAAGACGCAGTTAGGGATTATACTGGCTTGGGAGTTGGCAGCAGTATGTTCTTCTCTGTGTCCGATGGCCTCACAAGCCATGGGGACCTGGCCGGGCTTGCGTGTCAGGCACGAACTCCCTCCTTGAATGGGCTTTAAGGCCAATTAGACAACTTTTAGTTACTGCCAAGATGTAAGTGCCACTACCGCATCTTTGGGGATTTTGAGGCATGCTGGGGACGGCTGTGTTTTGTAGGCTCTACGACCGACTGAGCGAAACTATCGATTGCTTTTCTTCTCTGGTGGCTCAGGTAACCCCCTCAGGGAGCTGATCCTCGAGGTAGAGGCTCCCAAGCCAGCTCCGCCTTGATTCCTCTGAGTCCTTTGTCCGGTGTGTGTGATGTCATTAGCAATAGGTCTCAACTTCAACTGCTGGGGAAAAAATCAAGAGCAGCAGAAGTAGCCTACTTTCTTTTCGGCTTCTCTTGCACTTTCATGGCCAACAACTCAAAAGGAGGTTCCCATGCCCGGCACTGTGGTTTTTGTTACATGATCGATGGCTCTTTGGGGATCTATGCGTCTTATCATCCTAAGTGACATAATTTCATATTTGTATACAAACACACACATACACACACATACACATTATATATACATACATATATATATACATGTATACATATATATATACATACATATACATACATATATATATATAAGGTAAGCATAAAATAATGTGTTTTCATATGGCTTTCAGATCTCAGAAACAATTATCTGGTATATGCATAATTTTACCCTTCATCAAGGATGAAAGAAAGTCTCCATAAATACGAAAAAATTGATTTCTATTATCTAAGTCATCGATCTACATGGGTCCTTTGTTGTTGTGTGGCAGCCCCAATAAGTTAATACACCATATGACTAAGATGATGCTGACAAAAGGACAAAGGTGTCCGGCTTCCTGTTCTCTTAGGAACCACAGTGACTTAGTCCAGCCTGGATAGCAGCACTCACCCCGGTCAATGAGACACACATTAGAAGCAGAGGAAGAAAAACTACCAGGTGCTCCATAACTGTGGAAGGGGAGCCGGACAGATGGTGCTGGAGCCATGGTCTGCATCTGTGCAAAACACGTAAGCCTCGGCTTTTAATTTACACCTTCTAACGTGCGGGGTGATGACACACTTAAATATTAAGCCTAAGTGCCAAGCCATTGGAAACAGTCACAAGAGACGTCCCTGTGACAGTGGAGGGAGGACATCATGTGAGACAGCACAGGAGAGATGGTGATCATAAGGGGAGAACCTTCCAGGTCAGGTTAACTGTTGAGAGCTTGAGTATGACAGACACTGCTAAGAAAACAGAAATGCAAAGCCGCAGGCCAAGGAACATGCTTCAGATAAAGGCTGCCTGCACATGCCGCCGCAAGCCATACCCGGAAACACCCGTGCTTCCATTCCTGATGGTCCTCCCTGCTTCCTGCCTGAGCCTCTGCATCTCAGTGTGGAATTCCACACTCCTTCCATGCTCCCTGCTCCCTGCTTCCTGCACCCTTCAGCTTTCCTGGTGCCTACAGCCCTTCTGCCTGCCTGCGCTTCTCAGAAGCAGCTCAGCAGTCTTTGGCATTTTTCATGGTAGCACTGTAGTGAATTTTTTTCCCTTAGAATTAACCCATCTGAAAACCTTTTCATCGCATTTCCACTTTTAAAGTTGACTTCGTAAACTGCACAGAATCTAGAGGTCTATGTGTGTACACTGATTTTATCTCAAATTTACACTTTAAGCTCATTCCTTTAAAAGTCTAGTGTATTGCTTTGTTTGAAACAAACTCACAGACAGGAGAAAACAGGCAATCTCCGTGTCCCAGGCTCACTACCTGCTCCCTCCTGGGTGCGGAGAATGCAGAGTCTTGTCTATTAAACCCCAACGCAGTGAGCCCAGGGCTGGGAACTTATTTCATATTAGCATTCATTTTATAGATTTTCATTTCTGACTAGAAATATCGCTTCAACTCTGCTCACCATGGCAACACAACAGCTGAAGATTCTTACAGCTTGCTTAGTGAAGAAAAATACTTGAAAATATCCTTTGATGCTAAAACTGGTTTTGTTTTTACAGCACCCCATGAAGTCAGTGGAGGAGCAAGGATAACACTGTACATTTCAGATGGATTTACCCACTGGGAGCTTTGCAAACACCGGAGAGAGGAAAGAGAGATAAGAAGCAAAGAGGAAGAGAGGGAAGAGGTAACAGACGGAAGCGAGGGTGCGAGGCTCCCGCACCGCCGGATGCTCCCACATGTGCCCACCAGGCCAGTCTCATCCTGTATCATCACACTTGCTGCTTCACTTGATGTCTGTTGAATTAGAGTTTGGCTTTTCTGAGGGCAGGGATCATGCCTCATTCATCTACAGCCCCAATGTACTTTCTATATGTGAACCGGAAAGAAAAAACAGATTAAGGTTATTTAATAACTAAATGAAACAGTGCTAAGAGACGTATCAGAGTTTGGGAGGGTGTAGTGCTCTTGCAGAGGTCATAAGCTTGGTTCTTAATGCTTGCTCAGGGTAAGGTGCTCAGAGCTGCCTGTGACGCCAGCTCCAGGGGATCTGATGTCTCTTGTCTCTGGGGACATTGGCACTCACACGCGTGCACGCGCGCGCACACACACATATACACAAATAAACACACGCACACACATATACACACACCTGCACACACACACACACACGCACACCTCAACACGTAATTAAGAAAAATAAAACTAATATATATTTTTTAAAAAAAGTAAAGTTCAGAACAAAGAAAATTTAACATAACGCTTTTTAAAAATTGTAATACAATGAAATGCAGGGATATGGTCCCTTTCATTCTCCTTTTAAAAATTACCTTGAGGACAATTTTATCAGTGTTTAAAATAAAAATACAAAGGAGAGAGAACTGCAAATCCTGGCAGCCATGCAGGGCAGAAGAGCGAAGGGGAGCCGCATCCCTGGAGTGCAGCTAACACAGCGCAGCCACGGGGCAGACAGGCAGCTGCACAGAGAGTGAGGAGAGGAAACCCACCTCGCCAGACAAAAACATGCGTAGGCTCTGTGCAGCATCAGCAAGAACAAAGCATAGGAGGAGGAAAAATAATGCAGGAAGGTGGGCACGCCTAACTGAGCCCTGTGGGGCTTGTCGGGCTGTGCGAGGGGAGTTCTGTGAAGAGAAATTTGTTGTCTTATTAATGAGCTAATTATTCCTCCGATCTCTTCTGCATGGCTGCAGGTAAACCCGCCAGGGCTGGTCCCTTGGCCAGGGGATTAAAGTGCAGAACTGGATAAATGCTTAGAGAAACAGACAAGAGATGCCTTCATAGAGGGGGGGAGGGAGGAAGGGAGGGAGGGAGGGAGGGAAGGAGGGAGAGAGAGAGAGAGAGAGAGAGAGAGAGAGGAAGAGAGAGAGAGAGAGAGAGAGAGAGAGAGAGAGAGAGAGAGAGAGAGAGATCCCTCTCTTTTGACTTGGAGGGGACAGCTCACCCCTAAGGGGCCTTCAAGGCTGCTCTAACCTTCTCTCTGATGAAGGGGTATCCCTACAGAGCTTAGGGGTGGTAGTTTCTGGGGGTGGGTGGTCTCTGCAGGTGTCAGGCGGAGAAATGAACCACAAAGAGTTGAGAATGAAAACTTCCTTCACATCAGCTTCACCAACCTGGATGAAGACTTCAGGGACTCTGATGTCAGGAGGTTTGTTCCTGACAAACTTAGACACAGAATAATTTGGAAGGGTCTCCTAGTACAGTGCAATCCCTGGTGCACAGGAAGCATACTCACTTCAAATTCACGTCATTTCTTCCAGGAAGATGGGCTCTAGAGATTGGCCACCTGTCTAGCTTAAGGGCTTGAGGGGGGGTTGCCCTGGTCTCCGTGATACAGATGGTGTAGTGGTCACCATTTGGGCTATTAGCCACCACTGGTCCTGGTTGTAGAAGTTTGATAAGGCCGGAGCCACAGCTAACACAGATCACCAGGCTATTCGGTCATTTCTGGTCCCCTGCTTTCTGGATGGAAAAACAGGTTTTACATGTTTCTAGTTGGAAAGACAATCCTGTGTGCTTAACTGTCCCTGGTTTCTATGAAGATCTGTGGGTGCCAGGTCCTTCCTGGTATGCGTGTTCCCAGGTCCTTCCTGCTGTGCGTGTTCCCAGGTCCTTCCTGCTGTGCGTGTTCCCAGGTCCTCCCTGCTGTGTGTGTTCCCAGCAGGGCTTCATTAAATGGCTGTCTTCAGCCTAAATGTCCTTCCTCTTGTGTATTAGTTACTTTTCTGTGCTATGATAAAACACCAGGACCCCAGGCTATGTGTGGTGTGGTGTGGTGTGTGTGTAGTGTGTATGTATGTGGTGTATGTGTGTGATGTGTTTGTGTGTGTGTGCATGGCATATGTGGGTGTATGTGTGTGTGA
>OU015752.1:52215091-52236965 GCA_907169655.1 Acomys percivali | reverse complement strand
CCACCACCTTCACCACTTCCACCTCCACCACCTCCACCACCTCCACCACCTCCACCACCACCATCACCACCAGTCATGAAGCTTAAAAACAAGTCATCCTTGACCATAATCCTTATCAGCACATACCAAGTGATATCAAAGGCATTTGAAGACCAGAACACTTACCTGGTGTGAGACAGGAGTCTGTCATCCCAGCAGCTGGGAATCTGAGGCAGGAGGATGGTGTGGTCTGAGTCACCCTGACCCACATAGTGAAAACAATATCTCAAGAAGTAAGATAAAATGAAATGGAAGTTAAAAGAAAAACAAAGCAAAGCTGTATAAAAGACAATAAATAGAACCACTGATGCCAGGCAAAATAGATTTACGAAAGAGATAATTGAAGAATTTAAATTAATTCCCTGAAGTATTGTCAAGGAGGTAATTGAATTAGTTATATAGGAGACCTGGAGGTCTGCAGTGATTTGCATTATTTTTAATGAATTAGTGGGTACTAAATATGAAATTAATCAAATGAAGTAAAACAGAATAAGTTTAAAGACAAAGCAGTAATTTCAAAGACCACAAACTGATTGACTCTGGAATGCCAGGAAAAGACAGCACAGACCTTGGTATAAAGTATGTTTCCAGCAGCAGAGGAAGTAAAAGAAAGAAACATTATCTAAGAAATTCCAAGGAAAATTTTCAAACTGTAGTTGGTGGCCAGAGAGTGGGTAAGCCATCAGCAGTGAAGAGTGCAGGCTGCTCTTCCAGGGACCTACGATGGATTCCTACACCCACATGGTGGCTGACAATAGTCTGTGACTCCAGTTCCAGGGGGTCCAGTGCCCTCTTCTGGGCTCCTAGGGCATTGCTCTCAGTCAGTGCATAGACAAAAATGAGATTTTCAAAATGAGATTGGCTGATGATTGTATTTTTTAAAACATTTGAGGAAATAAATTACATGAGACAGGGTTATGGAGACATCTGAGCAGTGTAAAGAAGCTTTTCATGCCTCTCATGGGGAAAGAAACCTTCTATTGAGAGCAGATTTTATTAGCACGGCCACTACTTTTTCACAGGTGATTGCAATGAGAAAGAAAATGAGCATTTTCAAGTGTTGAACTTAAACAGCTTCACAACTAGCTTTAGAGCCAACTCAATTACTTTTGGATTAAATAAAGATATTTTCACCTTTTCAAAACAGCAGACAAATTTCCACACCAGGATATTGTAAAAGTAACTTTTATTCTTCTGATTCAATTAATGTCTGGGAGGCTTACTGCCTCTGTCTGCTAGTCTAGGCCTAGTCCTGGAAGCTTCTAGCCACCACACAATCTAACCTAGGCCTAGATGTTTTCAGCCTCTGAGACTTACTGCTTAATAAGCTCACCCTTACTTGTTCTTTCTGAGCTCTAGGATAGCTGGTTCAACTCAGCTGTTCTGGCTCAAATTTATCTCAGCTGACTTATTTAATCTGGCTTCTCTCTCAGCCTGGAATGGCTCTGCTTAGCCTCAAACTAACTTGGCAATTTGCTCTCATTTTCTGGCTTGTTCTGTCTTCACCCAGAGTTCTCTCTCTGCCACCCATCTCTCTCTTACTGTCCTGTTAAAACTGCCTCTTAAGTAGCTTCCCTTTCCGCTCTCTTATTGTGAGTGTTAGGCATATACTAATCTGTCAAATCTTCTCTGATTCATCGTCTTTCCTGCCACTCAGACATCACTTGCAAACATGGGTACTTCCTTCTACAAACTAACTTTACCTTCATTTGGGATTAAAGTCATGTGCCACCACATCTGGATCTAAGATTTTCTTTACCTGATACTTGCTCTATTCCAGGCTGGCCTTGAACTCAGATCTATTTGCCTCTGTCTCCTGGATTAAAGGTGCGTTTATATACCAGCCGGATCACACAGACCTAGAAGGCCTTTGGATGTGATTTCTTGCCAGAACAGCCATGTTCTGAATTAACATTCCTCTACAACGTCCCCCTTTCTCTTTAAGCTAAAAATTGTACATGGTTTAAATTTTACAATAGAAACAATTATCAATAGAAACAATGTCTTTCTGAAGACACACTCAGCCACTGATGCAATGGTCCTCCATAACTGTAGATCTGATCATCTGTCCTTCAGCAATGGTTCATTTCAGCATCAAGGGTTTCCAGTCTGCCAGTCTGAGAACTATCTGACAGCTGATTTGTTAAGCTGTCTCCATGCAGGGGGTCTGCTTTCTTCATCATCTGCATTGCTGTCTTTCTCCATCTCTTCCTTGAGTCATGACTTTCATTTGGAAGCACCCCCAACCCTAAGGGACCAGTTAAGTTGTGGGGGGTAATATAAAAAAACACTTGTTTCCCAAGAAATTTTTAGCCCAAGCCTTGATAAATTCATACCAAGATATTTATAATTGAATCCAGTATATTAAAATGTGTATAAAATACCAAAACGGTGAAGCTGTGGTATTGCTTGTAAAGTGAGGCACACCAATAATTTCGAGACCAAAGCAGACGCAAATATTGAAAGTGGTGAAAAAGGTCAGGACTCTTGGCCACCTGTGTTTCATTTGAGGTAATGAACAAATTTACACAGTCTCCCATACTTGTAGCTAAAGAGATTGCCTGTGTGTATGTTTCAAAAGCTATTTTCATTTTAGAATAATCTCCATGTATCTGGTAGGGCTGTCCCATCAACCTCACTCACACATATCAGGTACCTTCGTCTATAAGTCAGCAAAGAACATGTCGGGAGCATCACAAAGCACATCCTGACAACCAGACCCAGAGGACACACATAGCAGTTAGAGACTTGGGTATGTGCGTTCCAGCTGCACTATAGGCTGTGATATGTGACAGAACAGGATGAGATCACGAATCAACAATTGACCGGCACTGTACCGAGGCGGTAAGCTTGGAGGCTAAAACAACGTGTGCCCGTGTGCGTGCCAGCCTCTCAACAGCACTGTTATGTCCGTCTGTGACGGCGTGGTTCTTTGTTTTTCATTTGCATGCTGGAAGATTTCCTCACAATGAATCCTTTACTAACCCACTCTCAGTTTCCTGCAACTCAGAAACAGACGGTTGAGTCAGAGCGGATTCTGTATCAACAGCACACGGAGCAGTAGGGGGTGGCAACTAGCGGGGTGTCTGAGAGAGGGGTGTATAACCTACCCTCCTGCAATCATCCTGAAAGTCACACTGAGATGCAGATTTGACCTGGAGCTTCACATTCTAACTGCTCCACAGAGCTAGTCTCAGCAGCGCTCCGGTTTACTGGAGTTCCACATAAGTGGGTCGCTAGGGAGACATTCAAGGCAGTGTGAGGGCAGGCCGCCTACTTCCCTTCACCCTGGAGAACTGAGATACCAAATGCTAAAACTGCAAGCAGTGCGCCCCTTCCTCTGTATGCACGGCTTCATGTCACAGAACGTAAACAAGCAGCCCCCTCTCTAGAGAGTTCTACGCCTTCTGTCTACAAAGGAATCACAAAGCTCTAGTCTTTATCTTCACTGCTGAAACAAAGTGTGTGAGTTTGAAATGATTTTTTGCTTTTACGTGAGATGATCATGAGGACATGTATGAGCATGGCTGACCTTTGTTACGTAAAGAGGACTAGACGCTGCTGCATTTGGATGCCCAAAACATGCTCAAAGATGAAGAAACATCTGAAACGTAATTAGTAGTTATGATTCTAGCCATAATATAACAAAGAATAGTCCATTGCTCTCAATGATTTTTTTTTTACTGTTTTCTAAATGAAATTGTTTTGAAAGCCTACCACTGTGACCCTTCAAAATACCTCCTTCAGAATTTACAATGATTTTTATACACAGTGTGTGCATCAAACTGATGTGGCTGTCATTATGTGTTCATCAACACATGGGCACACACATAAAGTAAAAGCCATCCACGGAAAGGCGAATACAACCCAGAAAGAGGACTTCACCATTTTTGCGTACGCAGGCAGCATCTCAACATGCAAAGCATCGTTATGTAATATATGCATAATTTATACGTCACATTCAAACACGAAACAAGGACGTAATGAAGACGGAGGGAGAAAAGAGACATGAGAGGCGTAGGAAGAAGGTAGCAAAGCCCAAAGCACTCTGTGTGGATTAGTCTTTTCAGATGAGAGGAAAGGATGTGCCAAACTTGTGAGAAAATGATCCAGGTATGTAATTCTCCAGGAGACTCACTACACACCCAAGTACACATCCACACACGTGTCTGTTAGAAGTGAAAGCCTGTGTAAAAAGGCTCCGTGAAAATAGGGACCAAACGTGTAATTACTGCCGCAGCATTAACATGACATAAAAGACCAGGAGTTACAGGCAAAGGAGATCATTACACAAAGGAGGAACTGTTGATCTCAAAGATGTCACCACGGCAAATGTATGTGCACCCAGCCACACAGCCTAAGACACACCAGCAGACACTGGTAGACCTACAGACAGAAACAGTTCCATAGTGATGGCTGAAGACTTCAACACCCTTCTTTCAACCTCAACAACACTTAACAAGAAGCAAGAGGCTTGAACATACTATAACCAGCTAGGTTTCAAGGCGTTCTACAGAATTCTTTACCCAACCAAGAAGATACATGGAGCAGTCTCCAAAACCAATCACACTGCAGGCCACAGAACAAGTCTTAATAGCTTCAGAAACTCTGAAGTCAGAAAAAAATGACCTCACAAAACACAGGGGAATAGAATTTGAAATCACTAACACACATGGAAATCTGAAGAAAAGAACCCCACAAATATGTGAAAATTAACAAACTCATTTAAAAAATTTTATTTTTAGAGAGTATAATAAAAATACATAAATTCTCCTTTCTCCCTCCAAAGCCTCACATGTACCATTTCTTATTCTTTTTCATGTTCATGTCCTCTTTTCATTGATTTTTGTTACATATGTACATGTGTGTGCATGTAACATACAACAGCATGACACTGTCATATTTAAGCCACAAATACAAAAACTCACAGCGTTTTCCATGTCTTTGACCAAAACTACACAATGCATTACTAATGGTCCCTAATTCCATCTGACTCTGTTACGTAAAGTATAAAAATTCCCATCCTGTAGCTACTTTGAAATCTGGTGACATCTGACTTAGTGTAAAAGATGATGTAAAAAGTGTACAGCTAGTCTGTCTCGTGCACACGCATGTGTGGCAAGCTAGCCTCTTAGAAGCCAGCCTGGTCAGGAGACATATTTCTGTGTCTCTGAAGTTGACTGTTTACTGGCGCGTGAGCTCAGAGGGCTGGATGGCCAAGGCCAAGCAAGATCATTAGACAGTTCCTGTTAAAACTTTGGACAACAATGAACAGAAGGCAGCAGGCCTTCCCCACTGCTGACCCCTAACGGGCGGGTAAGCAGCAGCATATGTGTTTATTTATGCCAGCAGGACCTTTTAATTAACATGTCTGAGGTGTGCACACTTTTTGAGTTTATACAGTATGTTACAAACAGCTCTTTAAAGGCCCAGCAGCTCAATGGCTACTAAAGTTAGAGAAAGAGGAAGAAAACAAAGCGTCAAGATGTCTAGTGATGGCACAGGTAGATCGTGTCTACAGGACCCATTATGTCTCTTAACTCTGTGGGCTGCCAGCTGCTCACTCTTGCCTCAGCCTGGGCCAGTCACATCACCAGCCACCACTGCAAGCCTGGTACTCACAGTGCAGATGCTGGGTCCTTGTTCACACCTTCTTAGACCTCACACCGCACCAACGCAAAATCAGATGGAAGTACCTGGACACAGCGTAGTGTATTCTGCCAGTGCCAGGCTGAGAACCCAACAGCAAGGCTACATTTAAGGAAGCTGCAAATATTTTAAAAGGACTTGATGATGGTGGTAATGATGGTGGTGATGAGGATGATGGTGATGAGGATGACGGTGACGGTGATGATGATGATGGTAATGGTGGTGATGGTGGTGATGATGGTGGTGATGATGGTGGTGGTGATGGTGGTGATGATGATGATAAAATCCCCCACCTGTTTTTACCTGGTATTTTGTCTTTAAGTGGCTGAGGTTTCTGATGCCTGAAGGAGCAGAAGGTGATGACACAGTACAGCCCCGTGTCCCAAACTCCATGATCTCAGCTCACAGCGGCCTCTGAAAAGCACTGTTTGCCACGTGTTCAAGCCTTCCATATGCACAAAGTCACATGTGCCTGCTGCGAAAGGAATCAGCAACAGGAAAAGAAAAATTCACATAGACCACTGCTCGCATTTATTTTGATTTTTTTCAGAATTTGTACTTCATCATTTTAGCTAATATTTCAGAAAAGCATATTGGTACCTGATCTTCCTTATGTAACTTTCTTCCTTTAAAAGTTTACTAATTCTTTGAAGAATTCATAATTATATTTTGATCATATTTGCCCCTCCTTCCCCAACCGCCCCGGACCAATATCCTCTCATTTCTCATTTTCTCTTAGCATATTGAGTACAATTTGTCCTGACAAAGCACTCTTAGATGTGGCATATCTACTGGAGTGTGGCTAACCTACCAAGGGCTACATTCTTAGAGAGCTAATTCTCCCTGTCCCAGCAGCCACCAATTGCCAATAGCCCCCTGGTTGGGGCTGGGACTTTGTGCCCACCTACCCACCCTTTCATGCTGGTATTTTGTCTGACTTGAGTTTGCCCACATTTTGCATATGATGTCATAGTCACAAGAGCAACTACCCAGCTGTGTGTGGAAATTGTACTAAATAATGTTTCCTTCACCACCCCTAGATTTTTTTGTGTGTCATTTTATTTTCTTTATTAATATTTTATTAATTTGTTCATGTTACATCTCAATGGTTATCCCATCCCTTGTATCCTCCCGTTCCTCCCTCCCTCCCATTTTCCCCTTACTCCCCTCCCCTATGACTGTGACTGAGGGGGACTTCCTCCCCCTGTATATGCTCAGAGGGTATCAAGTCTCTTCTTACCACCCCTAGATTTTTACCAACTTTGTGCTCCTACTTTAGCAATGATCCCTGGTCCTTGGCAGGAGCAAGTGTAATACAGACATCCCACTTAGAACTGAACACTCTCAACGCTCTTAATATCTCTACTATCTGTTGGTATAGTGATAATTCAGGAGTTGGTCAACTACAGTTTTCATTTAGCACAGTAGCAGCAGTAGGTTCTTTCCTAGGGCCTGTGTCCTGTCTATTCTTGGGTTCTTGGCTCTGGTGATCAATCGTACCAGGTTTGGGTCCCACCTTCTATGACTGATGTCTGTGTATCTTTTATTGAACATAAAGCTAATTTTCAAATACATGAATCAATATCATACATAATAATTCAAGAAGTGTGAAGAATGGTAAAAGTTAATGTCGTTATTCTTAGTTGCATTCATTTAGTGTGTGTGTGTGTGTGTGTGTGTGTGTGTGTTCACGAGCACTCGTGTGCATGCGCATGTGTGCAACAATATACATGTGGAGGTCACAGGACAACTCTCAAGAGTCAGATCTCTTCTTCTACCAGGTGGACCTCAGGGATTGAACTCAGCGAATGAGGTAAATACCTCTACCCACTAAATCAGGTGTTCCCAACCTTCCTAACGCTGTAACCCTTCAATACAGTCCCTCATGTCATAGTGACGTCTCCCTCATTGCTACGTCGTAACCAAAATTTTGCTACTGTTATAAATTGTGATGTAAATACCTGTGCTTTCTGACAGTCTTAGGCGGACCCCTTTGAAAAAGTTGTTTGCCTTGCAAAGGGGTCACGCGACCCACAGGTTGAGAACCCTTGAACTAAGCCATCTCATTGGCCCATCAGCTTTATCTTAATAAAAGAGAAAAAAATGAGCCTAACAAACCCAGCAGCATGTCAGGAGATTCTTTCCTGGGGCCCAGCTCCATGAAGGGTCCTCTCCACCCTGCCAAGGGTGCCACCTGAGTCCTTCTTGGCCACACCTCTGCAGGAGCCTATAGCACCGCCCCCAACAGTACTCTTAAAACACAAAGGTAGTCGGCAAGTGTGTTTTATGTCAGACTGTATGATAAGCGTTCTTTCTTGATCCCAGGGCGATGGTGAATGCTTGCATTCTGAACATCCAGTGTGCTCTTCAGACTGAGTAAGAACAATATGTGGCTGTCCTTCACACAGCAAAACATGAGTTCAACCACATTATTGTTTTCCTCTTTAGGTTTGTTTGAGCACTGTATTTACACACAAGTCTTTTCACGACGACCCACACTCCTCTCAAGCTCACCGGCTTTCCTCCACCTGCTGTGCTGTGGTTGCATTTGAAATCCCATGCCATGCTTCTTACAGACTGACCTTGCGATGGCTGTGTGATGAAGCCAAAGTCCCAGTTGCGAATCAAGCTATCAAGTCAGAGCACACTGCGTCATTGGGAAAGCAGGCACACACTGCATCATCACATGGAACCATAAGATCCGAGCGCAGTCGGGGGTTACAGCAGAACTCTGCGGGAGGAGGTCAGCAGGCTCTATGGCCCGCCCGCCTCTTCATGGAGTCATTCCTGCAACAGTCCTCTTGGTGGAGCAAAGTTTGCGACCCAGATGTTATGAGCAGCTTAATACATTTTAAGTACTTATCATCATCCCTCATGGGAGGGGGGGCAGGACCTGCTTGTGGTCTAAGAATTAAGTACAGCAAAATACTATTTTATCTTATATAATTGGTCCATATGCTAATGATGGCACATTAAGATAATCCTACATAGAGCATATATTAAAGTGATATTTAATACATTTAAAATCATTTTAAAACATTTTTAAATGAAACTAATTAATTTTAACTTAATAAATATTTAGGACAATGTATCCCTGTGAAAAACAAATATAATCTTAGTAAGTTGTGTGTTCTGAATGGAATCAAAGCTTTGCTAAGTAGATCTAAACTTGTTTTCTTGAAATTACTCAGTTATGCATGTGTACATTAAGTATACTTAGCTGGAAGCATACATTATTTTCAGAATTTACCGTTTTTTGGCAATTTGTTTCTTCTTATCAGTGTTAAAACTTGGTATTCAAATACACAAGCAGCAAACATGAAACCAAACAGAAATTTAGAAAATACTTCCATGAAAATCGCATAATTTGCTCTTTCAAAAGGAACCTTATGTAACACGGTGTCTATGGCGACACGGTACTAGCGTACACTGTGCGTTCAGATGTCCCCTTGAACTTATTCCCACTGGCTTTATTCCCTGGATACTTCCATGGACTTCCACTTCCTTTGGCTTGAAGCTGTATTTAAAATGAGGTTTGGCTGTGTCATGCAGGCTTCAGAGCAGGGCTGTGAATGCATTTGCCAGGATTATTTGGGGCTGTGATTGGCGAAGTGATTCCTGTTAAACTAGCCACCTCTGGTTCAGACGGCAGACTCACACAAAACAAGGCACAAGGCAGGTTTTTGCATGACAGTGTATTTACATGTGTAAACATGTGAGAGGGAAGTGAAAGAGAGTCCAAGAAATCATCTTAAACGACTCAAACAGCGACGCACCAAGCACGAGTCAATATAGTCACCTTGGCAATTACCAACCCGATGAGGAAGACTATCCCAGGTCCTTCCAGTTCAAAGCACAGAGAGCTCCCTGGCTTCACCACATCCTATCGACGAAAACGGGCTTAGCACAAGCTCTGCCCACAGCATTGAGGTATCGCACATGCAGTGCGCGGCCACCACTCCTCACCCAAATGGAATTTGGGGCTTGTTTTGTATACTTCATTTTGTTTCCTTGGAAATGAATATGCCCAAATAAACGATGCAGCCAGCAGGGAGAAGCGAGTGCCAGCTGCCACGCTCACTTCTGCTATCAGAGGTGACTGCTCCGAGCTTTAAACTGAATCCGTACCTTTTTCTCGCCTCAGTCTGGCACACGGGAGGTAGTGAGCATCCCGTGACCCTCTTGTCTCAGGGACAGGATGGATTGCACATTATCATCAGCCTTCGCTGCTCTTTATTTTGTGTTTGGTGATTGCCAGCCGGCCACTAATCATAGAATCATCTGAGCTAATGAGAGGCAGCAATTTTGATGATGAGTGCACTTTGAATTTTAGCATTTCTTATGCGCAGGACTCTTGCAAAAAAAAATGAGGTAAAAGTGATACTATACTAGAATTTTGTCGCACAAAATAGTCTTCTATCACTGTATACAAAGTATAAAATATAAATGGAAAAATTATTTTGTTAATGAAGGCAAAGCAAGACAGTAACCGTATGGCTGGGGTCCATGGCATTTTAAACCGTTCAAAAGCCTGGTTTTCGCTCTACCGATATCTTATTTACATCTGAGTTTGTTCTTGCACGATGCTTGAACACTGCCCAGATGCTGAGCACTGTTGTTTGTTAATACTGCACGCTGGCATTTAGTTCTAAGTGGAATTTATTCAAAACCAATTTAAAATGCACCCTTACTTAAACATGCATGATCACTGCCAAATGTCAGTAAAAACCAGGTGTCTTGGTTACTTGTCTATTGCTGGGAAGAGACACTGTGACCCAGGCAACTATAGAAGAAAGTATCTATTGTGGGTACATGGGCCATCGTGACAGAAAGCACAGCAGCAGCCAGGATAGCATGGGGCTGGAGCAGGATCTGAGAGCTTTCCTCTCGAATTCACAAACACAGGGTGCAGAGAGAGACAGAGAGACAGTGAGAGAGACACACAGACAGACATAAAGAGAGACAGAAACAGAGAGAGACAGAGACAGAGAGACAGAGACAGAGACAGAGAGAGACAGAGAGACAGAGACAGAGAGACAGAGACAGAGAGACAGAGACAGAGACAGAGAGGGAGAGAGAGAGAGAGAGAGAAGAGAGGATAGGAGAGAAGGGAGAGGGAGAGGGAGAGGGAGAGAATTGAAAATGGCATGAGACTTGAAACCTCAAAGCCAGCCCATCCCTAGTGACAACACTTTCTCTAACGAGGACATACCTCCTAATCCTTCCGAAACAGTTCCACAAACTTTTAGGGACCAAGTATTCAGACATATGAGCCTATGGGGGCCATATTTATTCAAACCACAATACCAACTATGTTTTATAAATCTATAAAAAACAAAATCAGGTGATTTTGTCTAAGAAAACCTTAACATTGAGTTATAAATTTACATGAAGTATTTAAATCTGCTATTCAGAATTTAAGGCATGGTTATTGCTCCAAGTAAGAATCACTTTAGAAATATCACAAATAGGGAGATAGAAGTAAAGTTGCTAAAGAATAAATCTGTTGTGGTTGAAATTGTGTCTTTGAAAAGGAAAAGATACGCTGAACTCTTTACTCTTGTAACTTCAATTGTTTTTGTTGTTTGTTTCTCGAGACAGTGTTTCTCTGTGTAGACCAGGCTGGCCTCGAACTCACATCGATTCTCCTGCCTCTGCCTCCTGAGTGCTGGGATTAAAGGCGTGCGCCACCACGCCCGTACTCTTGTAACTTCAAAATGTCACTTTCTTTGGAAAGACTCCTGCAAGTATGAGTTACAGTAAGATGAATTCAGAATGGAGTTGAGTCCTTAAGGCCTCATGCTGGGGAACTCAGGAGAAGACGCCTGTGAGAAGAGAGGAAAGTGTCTAGGTGGAGGCAGAGATGGGACGACACATGGATAAGCCAAGGAATGCCCAGGATAGCCAGTGGCCACCAGAGCAGGAAGAGGCCACAGCTAGTGTCACAGGGCCCTGCTCCACCAACCCTGACAGGAACACCACCAACTAATCCGGGCCCAGGGGGCTTGGAGAGACTAAAGCACCAACCAAGGACCTTGCATGGACTGGATAGAGCCCCAACTCAGATGTCAACGGGCAGCTCAGGCTTGATGCGGGGAGCAGGGGATCTCTCTCTCTCTCTCTCTCTCTCTCTCTCTCTCTCTCTCTCTCTCTCTCTCTCTCTCTCTCTCTCTTTCTCTCTCTCTCTCTCTCCCTCTCTCTCTCCATGGAGAGGAACACAGAGAGAGAAAGAGTCAGAGAAGAGAAGGGAATAAGGTGAAGGGTTAGGAAGGACAACAAGGATGAGGAAAAAGAAAGCATTGTCTAAAATGAAGCTGAAAGAAAGATGTCGTTGACTTAGAGAGCACAATCCGAGCATGTGCTATCCACTTAGGGCGCAGTCCCGGTCACCTGTGAGCACCCGAGCACCCGAGCGGCTCGGCCTCGTTAGCAGACAGCAGCTCCTTTCAAGAGTATCATTTACAGACTTCATTTCAAAATAAAGCTAATAGCCTGCCAGGCACTTTTCCTGCTCCCACTTGTCTGCCCACAGTAGCCTCCAGCACCAAGCCTGCGGACAGCTGCTTTTCACTTCTCTGGCCTGAAGCTGACAGGTGCACATCCCTCCTATGGGCTTCCCAGCTCTGTGCCAGCCCAGCAGTGAAGTCTGTGTTGTGTTGTCTTACCTAATAAGAATCTGGTGGTCTGCAAAGACTAAATCAGAGGCATACAATAGGCCTTGCTGTTTAAAAGAAAAAAAAGCACGTGACTGACTAAGCAAGTAGAGGAAGGAAGATAATGGCAAGTAATGAACTGGCTCCATTACTGGAAAAGGCAAATGAAAAACACAATATGGTTGCTGGTGTCCTTGCAAATGTATGTGTGAGACCATGTATGAGACTATCTACCACAACAGACTGATACACACGCAAGATCACAGAGAATGGGGCATCACACACAAGATTTTCCCAAGTTCAGGCCTGATAAAAGCCCATCTTGCCCCTCGTCTAAGCAAGGAGCATTCTGTGCTGGATTCCTGTTGGGAGAAGGAAAAAAAACACCTTTTTCCAATAGAGTGACACTGGGCACATCAAACAGTCCCAGGCAGGCCCCATACCAGGAGTCGCTGACCAGAATACAATGGACTCTCCATATTTTTTGTGCTTTTTGTTTTGCTTCAGTTTGATAATTTTGTCTTATTGCTTTAAAAAAATTATTTTCTTTTTTTATAAGACAGAGGGAGAATGAGGGAAGCTAAAGTTGGATTGGTAGAGAAATAAAGATGATCTTGTGAGTTGGGAGAGGGAAAATAACATAATCAAAATATACTGTAAGAAACATATATATGTAATAATCCTGGCACAGTGGTGCACACCTGTAATCTCAGCACTCAGGGAGGCAGAGGCAGGTGGATCTCTGAGTTTGAGGCCAACCTGGTCTACAAAGCCAGTCCAGGAAAGCCAAGGCTACACAGAGAAGCCTTGTCTTGAAAAACCCATATATAGATTTTAATATACGTTATAACAAATATTATTAAGAGAAGTAAAGACCACCTGCTAATATGAGCAAGCGAAGAAAAAAAATCTGATGGTACACATGTCCATGCACACATATGCACACGAATTCACATGTACACACACACATATGCATGTGAATTCACATGTACATGCACACATATGCACATGAACTCCCATGCACATCAACATACATGCAGCCAAATACAAATGGAAACACACAGTTATATATGAACAGGGAATCTGGAGGCTTCCTTTCATATCTGCAAAGAATTCAGTATTTTGAATAAAGCAGTGATTCTGAGATAGACTTTTGCACAAAATCTTTGGCTTACTTGGACACAGTGGGGAAAGGCACCTGTGTTTGCTGAGACAAAAAGAGGCCAGGCTTCAGCAGTGTACATCAACTAAGGCGGAACAAGTCTGCAAAGGGCTCCTCCCTCCTGACATCTGATTTCTTTGGATTCCAGCTGTCTAATTTGCAGGGCTCGGTGCAAAGATGAAAAACTGGGCTCCCTGCTAAGATGTTATTAAGCATGTCAAGATGGCAGCAGAGAGTGTTAAACCAAGCCTGGCCCATCTGGGTCTGGCTGGTGGGACCACAGGACCTGTGCTGAGAGCTAGCACCGTCTGTGTGGTTTCACAGGGCCGCGTTCTGTTTGTTCACACAACCCAGGATGTTCATTCAGCACCGGTCTGGGCGACTTCTGTGCTAGTGACACTGAGCTCCGTCTCCGCCTCCCCAGCCTTATTTGCAAAGGACAGAGCAAAAGCTCTTTGTGGCTTTGTATACAATCTGCAGATGACATTCACCATAGGTATCCAGACTTACTACACTAAACCCACAGTTGAGAATCACCAAATGAGCCTACAAGTTACACAAAACAATAATAATCACTATTCTGAGACAATAATTTTAGCACTGATATATCAAATAGTAATTCAGAAATGACTTTTATAACAAACTCATTTGCGTTGACATCATTCTGAACTCATGATTGCCAAATAGAAAGGCAACCTATTAAGATGTGAGGCTTCAGAAACGATATGTGTTGCAGCCCATCAGCCTGTGTCGACGGGTGTGTAGATCCTGCCCTGGCAGGCAGCCATGTTCTCATTTGACACACTGGCCTCTGTGCAAGTGAGAGAAAGAAAACAATTAGTGCCCAAAGTAATTGATCTGCCAGATGTATACTGCTTTCCTGAGGAACATTTGATATGACAAGGAACTCAAGTATTTGAAGTGTATGATTCAGTTATTTTTAGCAGCCTTGCCACACGAGACCCCATCGTCTAAAGCAAGTCCACGGCGCTCTCACCTGTCTGTTGAAAATCCAGCTGTCTATTCAGAGCAAATACATCCAGGAGCCCATGGCTGTGTCTCCTCCCTGTAAGTTTACCTTTCTTGGACATTTGAAAAAAAAAAAACAGTATCGTGGGTTTATGCTTTCTGATGTCCGTCCTTTCCAATTTAGCATCTCCACGTACATGGAGGATAGATCAATTCCTTGTTCTTCATACATGACTTTGTTTTCTATTGCATAACATACAGATTTTGGCCCCATTCCCTAGAGGGTTAATGTACTTTTCCACATTGGAATATTGCTAGAAATGTGCTATAAGTATTTATATGCACATATTTATGTGAACATGATTTTATTCTTCATAATATGACATTTTTATTAATTCTTTGAACATTTTACACAGGCCGACAACATACTTAGCTCCCGTTCTTCTCTTCAGCCTTCTCAGGCCCACCTCTTACCACTCCTTTCTTTCAAAAATCATGTTACGTTTTTAAATTTCTATTTTAAATAACCCACTGTCTAACTTAAGCTGTCCATGCACCCATGAGTGCGGAGCCATCCACTGGAGTAGGATCAACCTGCAAGGAACTGTCACACCTTAAAAACCACTTATCTCTCCCCATCCCAGGGCCACCAGCTGCCAATAGCGCCCTCAGGTGAGGGTGGGGCTGCTGAGCCCTCCCCACTGCAGGCTGGACTGTTGCCTGGCTTCATCATGTTTTGAGTGGAGTTCTAAGAGTGGAACTTCCGGGTCCTAATGTGTTTCTCCGTTACCTTTGTGAGCAGTTTGCCCGGTTGTTTTCTGGAGAAGCTACACCACTTGACATTTCCCAGAAACGCATGTGTGGATCAGGTGCTTCACCGTAATCTTGCCAACATTTGTTTGGGACTGCCTCATTGGTTACAGCTTTGTAGGTGTGAAGTGGTTTCTCATTGTGGGTTTAATTTTCTTTTCCAAATGATTAATGATGCTGAACACTGTTTCTTGGGTATGTTAGCCAGAGGCACAAAGCCTTGCATTTGTCTTCATCATATATCATATCATATATTATATCATATATATCAATATATCATATATATATATATTTAGCTGTGTTCTTTATTGGATTTCTGTGATAAAACGGGTTCTTTCATTTAATATTCATTTTCTCACTCACTGAATGCTAGTCCTTTGATATGTGAATTTTGGTTGTTGGTGGGTTTTCATTCTTCTCTGATGAAACATACCTTCAACATCTGTCTAAGAAATCGTTGCCCAACATGAAAGCTGAAAACCACCCTCCCGAGTTCTCCTCTTCTCACTTTAGTACCTCACCGAAGTCCCTGCTTTGAGTGAATTTTGTGGGTGGTGCAAGGTGCTGTCTGAGCTTTGCATATGGCATCCAGTTGTCCCAGCACCATCTGGTGAACAGACTCTCCTTCCCCCAGTACCTATTTTTGGCACCTTTGTCAGAAATAAAATGACTATAAATATAAATATTTATTTCTGGACTCACAGTTCTGTCCCATTTGTCCATATGTCTGTTGTACTGACTCGACAGCCGGAGACTTATATTAAGAGGTCCTAAGTGGAAGTCCTCCGGCTTTGTGTGTTCCCAAATGTCTTTGATCCTTTTATGAGTTTGGCGTCTTCATATAGATGTTTAGACTTGTTTGTTAGTTTCTGTGGGCAAGAAGTTTGTGGAATTTTGCTGCAGACTGTATTGAAATTACAAACCAAATTGGGTGAGAATTTCCCTTGTTTAGTCTAGAAATATGGGGGGTACAAGCCTGCTTGCTTGTTTATAGCTTCTTTGATTTCTATCAGAGGAGTTTTGTGGTCTGCCTGCCCTCAAACACACACGGGCACTTTTCTGATGATGCAATGAGTGGATCTTTATTCTTACTTTCGTCTTTGGAGTCCAGCGCTTATAATCACACCTTAAGCTTGTTTTGTATTTGAGGAAGCAGGATGACAAAAGGCTGCGTGAGGAGGAAGGTAAGAAAAGAGAAACTCAAGAAGAATAAAGCCGTTGCTCAGGTGAATTAGTGTGTCATATAGACATGCCCCTCGAAATTAAAACAGAAAACCAAGACTCCCCTCTTATTATGTACTTTCCTGAGCATTAAATCCTGACAGGGACATGGCGAGGGTACGGCACCTGGGTCTGTCTCCTGCTGAGCTTTGCACACAGTGTCCTTCCAGCTGAGCCAGCAAGGCCTGCAGCTCACAGCGCAGGACGCTGCAGCCAGCTCAGGCAGCAGAGCCTAACTGGTTCCGGGGTGTTGTGCTCACAGGCTGCCTGGATTCCAACTGACCTCCCACAGCCCCTGGGGTCACCTGAGAGGGCTGCCTGTTTTCTGTTTCCACTTCCTCTCTCTTCCATCCTTCTTTCATTCTCCCTTTACTTCTTCCTCCCTCGCTCTAATCATTTCACCCTCCTTTTCCTCTCCTCTCCCCTTCTCTCCCTCCCTCTCTCTCCTGTCTTCACCCCCTCTGTCTCTCCCTCCCTCCCTTTCTTCCTTCCCTTCTCTCTCCCCTACTTTCCCCCCTCGCCCAGTTCTTATTTTCATCCCATTCCTCCCCTCTCCATCCACTCCTGCTTTTCTCCTTCTCTTGTTTCCTCCCTCGCTTTCTTCCTTTGTTCGCTTCTTTCTCCCTTCCCTCCTGTTTCCTTCCCTCTTCCTCCTTAACTCCAGGACTCTGCTAAGGCCCACCCAAGTTCTCTGGCTGCAGTGCCTCCTCCAGAACTTCTTCTTAAGCCCCAAGATGCCAAATTCCCCATTCCCCACTTCCATCTAATTTGAGGTAAGATTACAAGCAAATGTTTGCCTGCTAGCTGAAGAAGGAGGTAAATTTTAGTTTTCTTAGCTCCCAAACTTGGGTATGTGGTATGAAAAGACTCCCTAGCAGGAAAAGGACCGGGAACTTTCTCGGTTCACGCAGCATTAAGAAGGGTTAGGACAGCTGTTCTGATCAGACTTCAAGATCTGAAGATCTTCACGATCGTCACTCCTGTCAGAACAGCAGTCGTCAAGAAAACGAATAAAAACAGATGCTGTGAAGAAGAGGGAGGCAGGGACCCTTAAACCAGTGCTGTAAACTAGTGCAGCCACCATGAAAACCAGTGTGTACGTTCCCTAGGAAATTAAAATCAGTTCCACCACGTGGACCGAGCTTTACCACATTCCAGTATTTACCCAAAAGACTCCAAACAGCTTATTGCAGAGACACTTGCATATCAGCTGCTCTAAGTTATAATTGATCTTTACTCTTGACAATTTCATACGTGTGTAGAAGTGAAATCATGTACACCTATTTACCCCACATAACTCCCACCATATACTCTCAACATGGGTCCCTCCCAATGTCATATCTTTAAAAAAAATTTTTTTATAATTCTCCAAGTCCAGTTAGTGGAACCTATGTGTGCACTGATATAGGGCCATCCTCTGAAACATGGAAAATTCACACCCTGAAAGAACTGTTCTTCAACAGCCTCCAAGTCAAACCATGGAGAGCAAGGCCTAATACATGCCACAATTTTGGCTACCATGCTGTTGGGCAGGTAACCAAAGCTGCCGTGAGCTCACTGTCACGGTCATGTCATGCCCAGAATACAGCAGTGCACAGCGCTTCACCCTGTCTTCTGGCTCTTACATGCTCCTCACTCACTCTTCTGAGATGTTCCCTGAACCCTTAAAAAAAAGGAAAATGTCCTACCCAGCACTCAGCGCAGCTGGGTAAGTCTGCACTGACTGATGCCCACTGCATGCACACTGCCCACTGCAAACAAGCTTCTCCCCTCAGGGCGGAGATGAGAAGAGTGGCTGGACTCCGTGGGTGCGCACTGGCTGCAGCCATGTCGACAAGCTGGAGTCACCAGAGAGGAAGGAGCCTCAGTTGAGGAAACACCTCCATGAGATCCAGCTGCAGGGTGTTTTCTCGATTAGTGATCAATAAAAGAGGGCCCAGCCCAGGGTGAGTGGTGACATCCCTGGGCTGTTGGCCTGAGTTCTGTAAGAAGGCAGGCTAAGCAAGCCATGGGGAGCAAGCCAGTAAGCAGCACCCCTCCATGGCTGCTGTCTCAGCTCCTGCCTCCAGGTTCCTGCCCTGCTTGAATTCCTGTCCTGACTTCCTCCATTGATGGACTGGGATCTGGAAGTGTAGGTCAAATACACCCTTTCCTCCCAAACTTGTGTTTGTTTTGTTTTCTTGGTCATGGTGTTTGATCTCAGTAAAAGAAACCCTGACTGAGATAGGGTTTAAATATGAATATTACGATTGACAAAAGGATCGTTTAGCAAAATGGCAGCAACAGGTTCTAACTCAGGGCCTATGACCTCCCAGCTTTTGACCAGGCATGGGATTCCAACCCGTGGAGCAAGCCTCAAGTCCAGTCAGACAGTGGTTAGCAGCCGTGCCACTATTGTACCAGTGTGCACATCTTGTCTGTCAGGCTAGCATTGCAGCATGTGGGGTCAACTGATAGGAAAGATCACTGGTGTCCTGCATAGCACCTTCTGGAACATAAAAACTAGGCAGAGGGAAGCAAGTTTCCAGATCAGTCTGAGGCGAGTTCTGTGTCCTGCAGCTACCATGTGGGGTGTCCTCAGCTAAAGGGTCTCACCATGTAGCTGTTGTGGATAAGGGCAGCAGCCTGTGTTGTCTGGGAGACTTCTGGGACCTCCTGAGCAACAAAGTGCATAGCTGCATTTCTTGTGGCGTTATGCATGATAATTAAATTCTGCAATCAGCCTAGGTGTCCGTCCACAGAGGAATGGGGAGAGAGAGTGCGATGTTTACGCATAATAGAATTTTCTTCAGCCATAAGGGGAAAAAATGATGCTGCTGCTCGCATGAGAAATCAATGTGATGGAAGATGATCCCATTGAGTTAAGCCAGTCTCAGAAAGACAAACGTGCTTTCTCTCATCTGTGGGTCCTACACGTTATAGATGCATAAAGTCGTGTATGTATTGGTAACATGAATATCGAAGCAAAGCTAGGGAACAAAGAGGACTGAGGGAAGAAGGGGGGGAAGGGGAGGGCTGGGGGAACACGCCAAAGGGTATTGTATGCATGCATCAAGTTCTCTTATATAATATATATATATATGCAAAATAAATAAACAAATAGATACCATGTCCATTGAACAATATCCCTCACGGACCAGAAGGTCAATCAGCCCAGTGTTGTAAATGGAGAGTGAAAGTGCACCTGGAAAAAGGCAAAGCAGGTCTGACAGTCGGGGCTGAGTAACGTGAACGTGGAGTTCTTCACACAGCTGTGCCTCTTCACAGATGCCATCACAGGCATCCCTGGGGCTCCCCCAGCCTGTGACTATGGAAAGGATGCGTGGGGGTCCTTGTCTGAGACTCATGGATGTGGACACACTGCGATGACAAGGGGCCCCCAGCAACGCTCCGCTGAGATCACAGAGATTCCTGATGATTTTCAAACTCTCCGTTGTTACACATACATTTTTTGCCCCTAGATCTTATGGGTTCTGTAAGCAATTCTGGACGTAGCGTTTCTGTTAAAACTTTAAAGTCAAATCTGAAGAAAAGACAAAGAACACCACCAAATGATTTTCGTGGGGTGGAGACTGTCTCGTTTTTTATGAAGGCTTGGCCAATGTTCTGAATGCCACACAATATTAATTGCTACCATATTAAAGATGTCAAAATTATCATCTGTCTTTGTTTGTTCAAGAAAGGCCTTCTAGGTCCGACTGTAGAATAGGCAGGCTTGAGAAACAGAAGTATCCAAAGAGACGACATTCTCTAGACTGTGTCTACCTATGTCCCAGAGAGGTGTGTTTCAACGCCTTAGATACATGGACTCAGTGTGTGCCTCTGAGGTGGAAACCATTAGCTAGCCTCCTGCCCTCTAGATGGGGAAAGCTTGGCTTCTGTCCACGGTGAGGCATGAGGCAAGGATGGCGTTGTCATTTCACTAATTGCAGAGCTGAGACAATGACAATGTTTTAAGCACAATATTGTGAGCACAGAGAGGATTTCCTGTCTGAGTATTTGAGGTGCTGAAAGCACTGGCTAGTTTATGGAGGTCATTAAGCTCCTCTGTATGTCTTGTGAGGAGGACTGGTGTGCAGTAGATGCAGTTATGAACAATAAATTGAGCCCAAGATATTGAATAGGAAGAATACAATAATAAATGAAGGAAGAAAGGCGAATACTGAATATATCCACAACATGATTGGGGGATATCACACAGCAGTCAGAGATGCATGACTCTGTGTACGCTGAGCAGATTATTAAATATATAATCCAACTGTGTCTCTCTGCTTTCACTACTTGTTTAGTGCTTGACCGAATAACCTTTTCCTACCCTTTTACATGCTGAATTTGCCACAAAGCCTTTGTTGGTTTTGGAGGGTTTTCAGTTACTGGCTTGCATACTCTAGAGTCGGTGCAAATGGAAATTTCATGAGTAAAGCTTAGCTGTGACCTGAAGGGTCTCTGCACCATGGCTGAAGTGATGCTCACTGGCTTTTGTTCCTGTCACACACACAATATCAAGGACTGTATCATTTGAGTAAAAAAAAAAAAGCAGCTTTGCAGATGAGCATGAAGCCTTGGGTGTAAATGTGAAACAAATGACATGTAAAGCACATCACAGTCTTTGAGCTGTGTTCATGCTTCATGATGGCCAGAGCCACATTTAACCCTTGCTGTGGGCTCTGCTAGTGTAAAGGGCAGAGCATAGCAACATCACCTGACCGTGAGCTTTTCAAAGAACACGGAGATTTGAGAAAGACAAATACTCACTTTACAGTTACAGGAGACACTAAAATAGAAACTGTTACAGAAACTATGGAATAAAAATACATTTCATCATAAAAGAACACCAACCTGATATCTACCACATTAGAGAGTCCTAGGTGTTTTACCTACTTAAATATGCTAATCTATTAAGAAGCAGCCTGAAGGGCTGGCTGGCAAGATGGCTCAGTGGGTAAAGGGCCTGTTGCCAGCCTGAGGGCCAGACTTTGATCCCTGGGATGCATGTGGCAGAGAGGGAGAACTGATACCCAAAAGCTGTCCTCTAAACTTCACATGTTTACTGTGTCATGTACACGTACATGTGTTTTCAATAAAGATTTTTAAAGTTAAAAAGAGCTTTAAATTCTGTAAGTAGGCAGAAGCTAATCTGCAGGAACATCAAACTACTCAATGTTTCTCTATTTAAAGAACAGGTTGAATGTGTAGAGGAAATATTAAGACTTGTCATTTGATCTAAAAATATGTCTACTAGCCTCTTAATCTAGAGCCAGTGTAAAGAAAACTGCTCAAAAGAGTAAATCTTCAACCAAATTGAATTCGTTTCACAGCAGCCGCAGCAGCAGCAGCAGCAGCAGCAGCAGCAGCAGCAGCAGCAGCAGCA
>OU015752.1:52201030-52215081 GCA_907169655.1 Acomys percivali | reverse complement strand
CAGCAGCAGCAGCAGCAGCAGCAGCAGCAGCAGCAGCAGCAGCAGCAACACATCTTAATTGCTGCCAAGAGAGCAAGGGTTTGATTGCAGCCTTGGGGAGAAGTGTTCCAGCAGAGCACTGAGTCGGGATCTACAGCTCTGTGCCACCTCGGCCTCAGCCGTGTGCCGAGGGCAGAGGGGACACATGCTCATCAGGACTGCCAGCACCCTGCCAGGCCTGTTTCCATGGTGTAAAACCTGAAGAAAATGGCAAGATTAGAAAAGAAAACCTAATTGGCTATTTGTTTTCCCGCTGGACTCGCCCCAGGAATTACTGGCAGAGTGAGCGAGTAGAACAGCTCATTGTCTGCGCACAGAATGCACTCATTATTTCATTATCTAGTTTACTTTTCTGGTTAGCATACAAAGTGACATATTTTACTATGGCATTTCGTGCATATATACATACATACATGCATACATGCATACATACATACACACACATATAATCACACTTGTTTTTGTTTGCCCCTCTCCCCCCTCGCTGGCCCTTTTCTTCCTTGGCACTCCATTTTGTCTCCAGGTCACGTGTGCTCTTGTTCCACCGCCTCGCTCCCTTCATGTTCTCCCTCTGCCCTTCATCTTTGTGTCCTACGAACACTTGCGTGTGGATTCCACGTGTGGGAACACACATCCTATCTGGGTCTTGCGGCGCGGCTTATTTCTCCTACCCCAAAGGTTTCCAGCTCCATCTACTTTTCTGAGGTCATGACTGCATCCTTCTAAATAAGATTACAGAGTGTCCCCCAAAGAATGCTAAGTGTGAGTGTGAGACACTCACGTTTCCGTGTTTGTCGTGGCACCATTAATGCCGGCTGAGAAAATGAGCCACTCTCTAAGCCCGTCAACAGATGAGTGAAGACCTCGTCTCTTTCACCTGCTCCTTGAAGCACGTCCAGCATCCTTCCAGGTTTTGACCAACGTGAATGAAGTCTCGGGTTTTTCTATGGGCCCTGTGCCTGGCTTTCATTGTTGTGGATGGATGTCCATGCACTCGGTAACCGAGGCTGCGGTAGCAGCAACAGTGCCGTTCCTGGGTGTCACTCAAAGGACTCCAAACTGACTCATCACACAGATACTTGGACATCAGTTCTTATTTCAGGGCTGTTCACAGAAGGTAAGTTACAGAACAAGCCTACACACGTGCCAACAGGGGGTTGCATAAGAAAAACGTGGTGTGTATGCGCAGACAGTGGAATTTTACTTAGACCTAAAGATCAATGTTATGCCATTTGTAGGAAAACTGATACAACTGGAAACTTCCATAGCGAGCAAATTAGTCAGACTTGGGAGACAGATACTGCAAATCTCACTAATTTACAGACCCTATGTTTTATATAGATATATAATTCATGTGTATATGAGATGACGGTAGAAGCAAAACTTCTAAAAAAGGAGATGGTCAAGAAAAGAGAAGGTAGGTAGGAAAAGTATGCGCAATGAATATTAAATATGTGTATGAAACCCATCATGATGTACAATGAACACATAGTGATGCTGATGATGCACAGAGATGGTGGTGATGGTGGTGGTGATGGTGGTGATGATGGTGATGGTGATGATGATTGTGATGGTGGTGGTGAGGATGATGGTGATGATGGTGATGGTGGTGATGATGATGATGATGGTAATCGTGGTGGTGATGATGATGATGGTGGTGGTGGTGGTGGTGGTGGTGGTGGTGGTAGTTGACAAAGGTGATGGTGGTTATGCTGATGAAGATAATGGTAAAACTTCAAACTGTGTTTCCAGTGTAGTCACAATATTTTACATTCACATTAGCAAAACTGAAGCTAGTCAATTGTTCTAAATTTTTGCTAAATTTGTACATTACCAATTATTATTTTTAGCCAGGCCAGAGAGGTGGCTCAGTGGATATAGGCACCTATCACCAAACCTGGTAACCTGAGTTCACTCCTTGCTATAAGGAGAGAATTGAGTCCTGCATGTTTTTCTCTGACTTCCACCTATTGAGTTCAATTAGTGTTTCCTGTATGCCATGGATGTAGGGTCATCTGCTGGGGATGGACAACCTACCAGTGGTCATCCCCTCCCCAAAGAAAAGTTTCTCTTCCCCCAGCAGCCATCAGTTACCAATATTCTCTCAATGAGCGATGGAGCCTGGGGAGCCCCTCCTAACTCCATGCAGAAAGCTTTTAACTGTTTGGATCTTGTGTAGCTTAGCTCATATGTAAAATGACCACATCATGTCTAGGAGTCAGCACTTCACAGCCTTAGGCTCTTACACTCTTCCCACCCCTCCCTTCACAATTATCCATGTCATCTTGAACAGTTGTGAGTCACTGCATTGATCACAGCCCTCTGTGATAAGAAGCTTTTCAGACCAAGACTGAAAGCTGCACAAATATGTGGACATAAGCTTGTTTAGAAGGGAATTTGACAATAGCATTGCTTAGTAAAATAACATTAATACCCCATCACACACACACACACACACACGCACACGCACACGCACACGCGCACACACACACACACACAGAGCCTGTGACAGCCCTAGCTGGGAGTTTTGGCTAAATTTTCAGTACCAGGTATAAATCCCGTGCAGTGAAACAGGCATCATAACCACTAAGAATTTAACTGTGATAGTCTATGGTCCCTATTCCTTTATATTTTCTGTATCAGAGGCACCTAGTGAGATTTCTACAAAGCTAATGCATGAATATATTATTTATGCCTCTCCTTCCTGTATTCAGACCTCCCTTCCCTGAGCCTCTTCCTTTTCCCCAAAAGTCCCCTTCTACATTCAACTTTCCTGTCATTTTCCCCATTTAGGGGGGTTGCCACACCCACCGTGAGACATGTAATGCTTGATCTTTTTTTTTTTTTTTTGTAGGTTAGTTCATCTTTATCCCCTTGGGCGCAAGGGGTTCTGCAGCATGACCCAGTTGGGCCGCTCCTAATGCACCCTGGGATGGGACATCAACTATGCTTCGTGTCTTCCTTGGTTTTCCGTGCACTTTATGGCAGCTCGCACTTCCCTTACTGGACCATTTCCTCCTCTATGCGACATTTTTCTTTAACAACTTTAATGAAGCCTTTTGATAATTAAGGATTTGTTTTTCTGTGTGAACTCTTTGTTATAGATTCTGAAACCAGTTTGTTTTTTTTTTTTTAAGGTATGAAATTCTAAGATGTCATTGCTTTGTTTTGGACATAAAATTTTACTCTCTGAATGTGCTTCCCTTTTTGCTTGGAAGACATGTGTGTTTTCTGAAGCTATTTTATCTCCATAAGATTATTAGAGAGCCAAATGGTGTGACTGGTATCTTGGGCAGGCCGATTCGTGATGCCCTAAGCACATCCCTGTTTCTCAGTTCTTAGAAACTGTGAGCTTGTCAGGTGACCCAATAAAAATGACCTCTTTCCTCTGCTTGGGCTGCCTTGTCTGGCCTCAGTGGGAGAGGATGCACTTAGCCCTTCTGTGACCTGGAGTGCGAGGGTGGGTTGGTACCTATAGGGGCTTCCTCTTCTCTGAGAAGAAAGGGAGTGGAAAGGGGGGTGGGGAAGGGGACAGGAGCATGAGGGTAGGTCTGGGAGGGGAGAAGGGAAGGGCCTGCAATTAGGCTGTGAAGCCATTAAATAAAGGTAAACAAAGGAATAAACTCAAGTATCAGATAAGAGATGAGGTTGCCAGCCTGCTGACTTTGCAATATGGAGGTGATCTGTGTTCATTCTTTGGGCCACAGGTAACCCCAGGGTCTATGTAAGTAGGAGGGGTTTTAAGATGCTCTGCTGCTGATATGGAAGATAGAGAAGTGATGATCACAGGGCTGTGAGCATTCCCACCGAAGGACCTGGGACACGGAAGGGAACAGCTTCTTCTCTAGGCCTACAAGAACTGTGCATTGTCAGTCCAGCACACAAGTCGCTTACGGTACAGAGAAGACCGTTGTGAACCACTGCCGACAGATGTCTGACTCCTGAGTGAAGATGCTCGTCTGAGTCCATCTAGAAGTGAGACCATTACACTGAAGCAGAGACTCAGCAATGTTTTCAGTTCTGAAAAGTCTCAAAAGTTCATATGTTTTTTCTTAGTCTCTCGTGATTTTGTTGACCTTCCCTTACCTATTATATTCTTTAAAGTATTCACTCAGTTTTAAGTTCAATTTTTTATGTTTATATTTCAAAGGTTTTAATCATTTGTGTCTTTTCACAATACACCTGGGTGTTTTCATTCCCTTCCCTTCTTCTTACTATTGACAATATTATTCTTTAGGGACAACTCATTTTCAGTCCTTTCAAAACTCAAAATCAATTTCTATGATGTTGTCTTGAAGAATCTTTATACAGCCTTTTGTTTCCCACGATTTTCCTATGGTTTCTTGCTTAACACTTCTCCTCTCACCTCCCCTTACACTTTGATTTTTTTTAAGCCTCTGATCCTTGAAACTTGGCCCGTGTCAGTGTTTTGAAACCTGGGCTTGAATTCAGGAATGACCCACAGGAATTGTGTGTGCTTCCTTTTCAATATTTATGAGCACAAATAAATCCAGGAAGGATTCTCCGGCCCGTCTTTTATGTCAGAGACTCAAATCCCCATGTAAGAGGACTTGACTTGTAGAATAAATTTTTAGGTTTCTTTCCTCTAGAGCAGTGATTTAGAACCCGAACTATCTCACGTACAAGTAGTGTGACACCACTGTCATGACCGGTGACAATGTTGACTGCCACTCCCACCATGGGTCTCCAGGCTTAGTGAGATTATCTAACCAACCAGTCTGCTTTGGGCTTGGCCAAGACTTTCTCAATAAATGGAGGTTTGGATAACAAGTTTGGAAGAAGCCACCTCCTAAATTCTTCCGGGATGAGTCCTCGGGTCAATACTTCATGAACACCTTTGGGATTATGCGTTGGGTCAGTACCTCCTGAGCTCTGTGGGGGACTGCCTCCAGGTCAGCATGTGAAAGCTCAAAGCTACTAGTGAGAATTCTGAAATGAAGCTCGCAGTGTTGTCTATGGCCAAGCACCTGGCACTGTCTGGCACCTCCTCCTTCTCCTCCCAACCACCTCTTGTTTTTATTCTGCTGTTTCACTGCCCCCCATGTCACGCCACTGCCCCCCAACCTGCTGCCCTAGGAAGAGTTCTTACGCTACAGTAAGGAATAATCTTGGGGTGTGCATCACAAGAGTGGGGTTTTCAAGCCCGATGTGGAGGGAGAGGCAAAGGAGCATGGCAGTTGAGCACACAGTGGCAGAGTGTGCACAGCTGATGCACGACATTGTTGGGTGCTTGATGCTGTGTAGAGCAAACGGTTGCTCTGTGTTCTTCCTGTAATATGACTGATTTCCACAGGCAAATGAACTGCCTGGGGCAGCTGTTCTCAAAGGGAGCCATGGAGAAGATGCTTCACAAAAACACATTAATGCTTGTTGATTTGTTTTTCTCCCTTGAAACACTGAATTGAAAACCCGCTGTGGGTCAGTCTTAAGTCAGAAATGACCCATATTGGAGGCGAAGGGAAAATACTAGTAGTTCAAAGGGCAAACTAGAATAAGATCAACTATGGAATGCTGGAGAAGGGCTTGCAGCTCATGGGCACTGAGATGCCCACAGGCCTCAGAAAGGGAAACTCTGAGACAGGAGTCACCGAGCAGCCCTCAGGCAGTCCCCTGAGAGTCACAAGGAGGGGCTTTTAGAAACGTCACCACAACCCCAGGGAGTTAGAGTGGTGCAAGACTTTACCTTCTAAATAAAAAGGTTCTCCACACAATTGTGCTGTATTAAAATTCACTTTCAAAAACTCTCATGGACACACAAATGCACACGTACACACATGTACACATACACGTGCTCCTACCTCTCAGAGCCATCCCAGTTCACAACACATTTTGTAACTGAGAAACCCAGCTTTGAGGTCACTAAGGGGAAATCTCCCCAAATATTCTGGTGGAAAGTGAATCCTGAGGCACGGGGAATGTGCTACACAACAGTTAGAGGTGCTGTTCTAACAGACACATGGCAGCTAGCTGCCTTTCTATTATGCAGTATTTCAGAAACATTTGTTTTGACTCCTGCAACTTTCAAAAACCGGGACACCCTCCTGTTAACTGTCTAGTGCTATTCCTTCCGACACAGTGGCTAGCGAGCCCGAGAAATATGGCCAACTCAGATGGAGAAGTGCTGAAAATATGAATTACACATTCATTTTCAAGTGCTCAGAATTAAATGTATGTCATTCAAAGATTAATTTATACTATTAAGATTGAAAAAGTAAAACTCTGAACATTGTTGCTGTCTTTATTTGCAGCTAAGCAGGATGTCAGTCAGGTCAGTTTCACCTGCTCATTTTACCTTTGTTCCAACATGACTCCTAGAAAACTCAAAAGAGACACGTGTCTCTCATGTCAGCGTCACTGCACTTCTCTCACTTTTGTGAATAGCTGTTTGTACTTTAGGTGGGAAAGCGTGTGCCACAGTGTGTGTGGACGTCAGAGAGACACTGTGGAAGTTGGTTCTCTCCTACTACGCAGCTTTCAGTGGTCAATCTCTGGCCATCAGCTTGTAGCAGGCATCTTGTCCTTACTGCAGAGCCCCTTGGAGGGCCTGCATTCCTCGCTAGCTCCACTGTTGTGTTTCAACCCTTCTAAATGAGATAGCCCCGTTCTTTAGCTGAGATACGCTGAGTAGTGATTTCTTCAAACAATAAAGCACAGGACTGACACACAACCACAGGAATTTGCAGTGTGTTACAAGAAAAATGTTAAGTGCCTGTTTTGAAGGACATGTTCGCTAAAATTCAGGACAGAGACAATTACTTTCTGGATGATTAAAGTGTCCTCTGTGCTTAGAAAGTGTGGTTTTTCAATTCTTTTTCACCTTTGTGTCTTGACAAAGGCACATGCAGTTTGTAGTAACAACATCAGTAAGAAAATCCCCTCTTAAAGGTGGCCACGGGTGATGGTCCCCTGTGTCCATGGCATATTAGTATATAAACACTTGTGAGTGACACTCACACTTTCTCATCTGTGGACTCACATGTATAAGCATACATTTTCACATGCACTGACAACTGTATACACATAGGACAGCTGCATATATGTGTCACTTACTCCGTGTTGAAAAAAAATAAGTTCATAGGCACAGGTTGCTGAATCTTTTGCGCATTTTTTTCCATAGCTCCTTAGTACCACGTCCTCAGGTTTGGAAGTTTATATTCATGTTTTCAACGGCTTTGGAGCAGGATAGAACATGCAACTCAGGGTAAGTGTGTTAGAGATGCCGTGTAGTTGTGTTGCTCGCCTGGTGGGCATGCTTTCTTTCACCTACTAGACCTTCCCCCTCCCTACTTCTTCCCTTCCTTACCTTTCCCATCTCTTCACCTCCCTCCCCTTCTCCCTCCTCCCACCTTGTCCCCTCCCCTTCCCACAGCTCTGCTCTTCCTTTGCTAACAGGAATGAACGTTTTATAAACACTTTTATATGTATCACTTTGATCATGGGCTTTCAGGACGTAAGGAGGGCTTCCAGGGGTGAGGGCAGCATCGGGGGACTCGGTTATTATGTGTGCACACATGTTACAAGTGCACGCATATTATGTGTGCACACATGTTACAAGTGCATGCATGTTACGTGTGCACACATGCTATAAAATGCATTGAGTAGAGGTTGTTGTTTTGCCTTTAAAACTGCAAGAGGAATCACAGTTCTGTAGTCAGAGTGAGAATGGGTTAATTCCAGGGAGAGCTCTACTCCTTGCAAGGTTTCCTGCAGTGACAACAAAGAATCCTCCTTGTGACTGAATCAGCATCCCAAACCTCCAGTGAACTGGGTGGTTGCTGCCGCTGCTGCATTGTTTTTTTTTTTTAGGACCTGCAGGCTGAACTTAGAGTCAGAAATGCTCTCCTGACGCAGTGACTGACTGAAAAGCAAATCTTGCCTTTTGTTAAATTTCCATTAGCCAGAGTCCAAATGGCCACCTCTCATCATGTGGGCCATGTAAATTTGGGTCATTTACCACTTTTCTGACTTTGCTCATCTTCTTGTTATACATAGACAGGATTGGTAAAAGAAATTAATATTAGTTACAGAAATTAACACTTTATGATTGTTGGCATAGAAGCAGCCTGCCCCCAGGTTGCTTAGCGATCTCTGATGTCATCACCTGCCATTGCCACCAGGGGCCGAAGATAAAAAGGGCAAACCCTCCATCTGTCGCTCTCTTACTCTTTTTTAAAATATTTTTTAATTTTTTTACATATACATTTATATTATTACACGTATGTACAATAAACTACCTATAGCAAGAAGAACCATGAAACAATCAGGAATTATATTAATGTTACATTCATAGTGTTTGGCTATTTGTATTGAGCAACCTTAAGGAAAATTTTTTTCCTATCTTGGTAGCATAAAATTCTGAATGTAAATCAATATCTATCATATCTCATCTCTATCAACTTTAAAAGTCTATATAGACCTAAAGACATTTTGACCCCTAAACAACTGAGCTTGATTGTAAAAACTAAACTATCTGGTCTTCAACTCCATCAGAGACTTGAGAGAGAATAAAATTAATCATCTGAGTAATCTCTCTCTCTGTCTTTCTCTCTGTCTCTCTCTCTCTCTCTCTCTCTCTCTCTCTCTCTCTCTGTCTCTCTCTCTATCTCTGGGGCATAGGTGTGATTTTTATCTGTAACTACTCTTACTAGGTCTTTTAGTATCTTGGCCAACAGGATGAGAGAGAACAGCCCACAGCATCTCACGGATTTTCAATGCAACACACGTCTTCAAGCTTTGTTTTCGATGTTGATGTTTCCTACCTGTCACTGCTTTAGTCTTCAGTGTCTTCTGATCTGTTTCATATCTTAGAAACAATTTCCCCCTCTGCTTCTTCTCCTTTTTCTATACATTTGAACATTAGTAACAGACCGTGCTCTTAACTGAAGAAATAACCATGACTCAGCCACAACTATCTCACATGTCTTCCTAGGTTACACTGGATATCAAAAACATCCTGTGGTTTTATCTTTCTACAGATTAATCAACCATGTAAGTTAGAAACTCATGTACCAGATTGCTGAGCAAAAAGCTGAGGCTACACAGTGTATAACCATGAGACGTATTTTGAATCTTATGCTATTGACTGGGAATCTTCCCGCTGGGTTGTATGTTAGAGTCAGGGTGCGTATGAGAAGGCAGTAAAATAGATTCTGGCATACCCAAGCCTCTCTTTCCCCATCACACAATGCTGAGTCCAATTAACAGAAAGCATATCATTATGTAATGAAAAAAACAAGAAAAAACATAAAACAGGTGTACTTTTTAAAAACCAAACTATGAAATGTGTTCAGGCACCTGTCCAGAATATTACTTGTGCAAAATTACAGTGTTGCAATGTTTTAAAAATGCTAGATGCTAATTGACTGTTCAATCACACTTTCTATTTATATCATTGCACTAAAATAACTTGCATTTATTTATTTTTCAGTTAATGGATTTGGGCAGTTAGCTCACCTTCTACTGTTGCTTTGATAATAAGCTTCCCAATTATAAAATTAATACCTGCTTATTGAAAGACATTTAGAGACTATGAAAAAGCAACAAAGTTGAAACCTAAAAAGTAAAAGTGTAGAGAAAAACCCACATAAACAGTAAAGTAAACAAACTTAAACTGTTATTTTAAACATGATACAAAACCGTTTCTATTTATGCCTGACTCATGTCTGAACTTCAGAGACACGCATGTCCAAGGCTCTCGTCTGCCTGTCCTTTCATTTCCACTTTAAAGATCAGGATGGTTGGATTGGTTTTTTTTTTTTTTTTTTTTTTTTTTTTTTTTTCTGTTCTGTTCCTTTCAAGTCAAATGCTTATATTGTGGTAATTCTGTGTCCTGAGTGAATGTTTATATGCATAGACATGCTAAGTATAGGCTTATTGTCTCCAAAGCCTTCATGTTACAGCTGCTCCTGTACATGGCACAGACCAGAAGACTAACACAGACATGGTCTCAGGGCTCACTCAGGTACAGAGCAAAACACGGGACCCACAGCACAGTCACAGCTGCAGGAAGCTGTGCAGGACTCAGGCAGTGTGGCGGCTTGACGTCTAAGCAGTTACGTGAGTTCCTCACGCCTTTGAACATTACAGAAGCTAAGGTGCTGAAGAACTGGAAACTCGTGGGGCTCTGAAAACAGCCACAGGGACGGGAAGCAAGACCCTCGGGCTTGGCTCTTAAATACAACACCAGGGGACTTTTAAGCAAGCAACAGAAGTCTCCAGCACACGCCCTGAGTAAGCATGGAAAAGCCTTCTTAGTCTGAGCTTTGACTCCTTAGGCAATATAAGCTGAGGTGGGTGGTTTCTGAGGCTAAGCCAGGACAGAGAGCTAAGTGGTGGGGAGGAACTCTTATCCCTGAAGTCAGTGTTAGCACCTGTCATGGTGCCCAGTGTCATCTTCTTGTCATTGGTCCTTCATCACCCAAGGTTTCTCCAGAGAACCTCGCAAGCACCCTCTGTTTGGGGTATAGGGGACAGGGCTTGACATGCGCTTGGCTGTGCCACTTGCTTACAGCCTTCAGCTCCGCTTAGGAGCGAAACAGCAGCTCGCTCCACTGGTCTTGTTCTCCCCTGGGACAAATGAGAGCCCTCCAAACCAAACACTGGCCACTTGGATGTGACTTGGTCACCTCCCCAGGCTCCCCTTGGGGTACATGGTACACACATCCCTCTGCCCTCAGACCCTCCCATTCCTTATGTGACTTCCAGCTCTCCCTTCCCAGCCTCACTTTCAACACGCTTTTTTTTTTTTTGAGACAGAGTTTCTCTGGGTAGTCTTGACTATCCTGGACTGGCTTTGTAGACCAGGCTGGCCTCGAACTCATGGTGATCTGCCTGCCTCTGCCTCCCGAGTGCTGGGATTAAAGGCATGCGCCACCACTGCCCAGATAAACAACATGCCTCTTTTGTACACACTTAGCACTGGCCAGACTCTGTCCATACACCCAGGAAATTAATTAACAGGTTTGGGGGCGATTCAGAAATGAGGATTTGCATATCATATCTAAACTTTGAACAGATCACTCTCTTCCTCTAAACTTAACTTTCCTTGAGGATATTTCTAGCCAAATTCCACATACTGATGAAGACGCCAGCGGCAACAGCTGTCAGCAGACGTGTGGTAGCCTGTACCCAACACACTAATGTTGCAAGTCATCTGTGGGATTTTTAATATCTCTAAGAATGTCTTAAATTCTTGTTTCTGAGGGGAAACATAAATTGCATTTAACTGAGAATTACTTATTTCTAGCTCAAAACGTACATATTATGTGTCAGGCAGTGCCCAACTACCATTTCATAAACGCATTAGCGCTAAGAAGTCGGCCTACCAGATGTGCACTGGTATGTGTCCCAGGTATGTGTCCAGAGCCAAGACCACAGCTGCTCGTTGCTGATGTGACCGATAAGGATTGTGTTTCATTCCTCTAGTATTGAACAAAAATTTCAACTCTACCTCCACATCTTGTTTACATTACACAAACTTTTAGTGCTTTTTTAAATATATAAAAATATATTAAAATGTAGTGATTATAAAATATGAATGGCAGATAAAAGAACTTTGCCCTCATGGAAAAACTGAGCCTTCCAAATTATGTGTCAAGCACCGGATGCCTGCCTGCTGTCAGCCCAGGGCTGGGGCATTTCCTTGGTCTCCTCCTGCCTTTCTGTTTTACCTTCTCAGGGAGCAGTGCCTTACTTCCCTTCAGTCAGGATCAGCATCTACATTTGTGAATTAAACATAAGGAGGTTTTCTGCTCCGGGAAGATAAAAAGCCTCGTGAAGCAGCATTGCCAGGTTTCATCGGTAGGCTGCTCACACAGCCACGCAGAGGAGAGGATGGCTTAGGAAGTCGGCAAAAAAACCCGACAGCTTATTTCCTTTGACGCTGTTCTCTCCTGCTCTCCTCCTAATTAAATAAAGTAGTAAAACAAAACAAAAACAACAAAAAAAGTATACCCCGAGTTTTACATATATGGAAGACTAAAAACGATGCAGCTGCCAAAGGGTTTGTTTTCACTGAGGAAAATGAATCTATTTCCTGTGTTCTTTGGTCTGGTTTGTTTGCTTTTCTTTCTGAAAACTACTGTTGGGTGACCAATTTTCCTCGTTAATAAAATAAGTAATAACTTCAGGTTTGCTCTCATTCTAAAGAACTGGCTGGGAGTGCCACAACTGGCTTTCCCTGAAGAGGTATGTTGGGTGGCAAGCTGCAAGCTCCACAGTGGGAGTCCTGTCAGGGCAGCAAAGCGTTTGCATTTTACAGCTGTTTTCTGAAGCAATTTTGTGACAGCAGATCCTGAGGTCTTAAGGGATGCTTGGGTTGTCAAGCATTGGCTTCTGTTAACTAAAGGAAGGAAAGTGAGGGAAGAGGGAATGCATGCATAAATCTGCCCCTCAAACCATGGCTGGAGAGCAGGGGGTGCAGAGGTTCACATGATGGGCACAGAAGAACCATCACAGATGTCCACTTTGGGTCAGGACAGACAGAATGGCTGCCCTCAACACCTGGGACAGCAGAGGCCTCTGAAAACAGGAAACACACAGGAGGAGTCCTGTCCTTTCCCTGCGTGTCTGTTTTGAGAGATTTTAAGGCAGCATGGCAGGAAGGTGAAACCAGCAGGTACAATAAGCTGAGGAGACTGTAAGCCCTGGATTCCGAGGTATAAGCCTTTTATGAGAGGGGGAAAAGTTGCCACATTGCTCTGATCCTCAAATGTATAGAACAAAGAGACTTGTGAGCAGGAGACACGCTGAGGGAGAGCACACTGCAGGACAGGGCAGCCCACGTAGGCCACACTGGAAAACCCACGGCTTGTGGGACAATCGGTTTTGTCTCTACAGCATAGAAAGTTGAGTGTCATCGGTAACCTCCACATGGCTTTGCAACCCTCACTGGGCTCCGTCTCTAGAGCTTTTTCATCACACCACACCGGTACTCCACATCCTTTGAGGACCCTGGAATCCCCCCTCCATCACACCCCTGAGCCTGCAGACCCTGGAAAGTTCCACTTTCTCTTTCCACCACTCACACTCTCCTGGGCCCCTTGCATACATATGAGAATTTATTTGTCATTTTATAATATACCTTATTTTAGTTGGAATAAAATGTGCATGGCCTTTGAAGGTCATCGGTATTGTAGGACATTCCAAACTTTCATTCATTTAAGATCCGCTCTTCGGGGGGGGGGGGGGCGACTGCAAAGCCTGATGGACCAGGCTCCAGCAGGTGGCCATGAGGCCGATAATTGCCTTGATTTCCACAAGTGGCTGTCTTTCTTTTCAATGTTTTGTTAACTTTCCCCAGAGGAGCCAGTTATATATACCATGTCTGGAAGAACACCCAGAGCGCTCCATGTCACACTGCAGAGACACTTGCACGCCCATGTTTATTGCTGCTCCGCTCACAACAGTACAAATGTGCACCCAGCAATTTCGACGTCCACCCATACATGAATGAGGAATGAAACTGTGGTACATAGACACAGCAAAATCTTATTTAGACCAAATGAAAAATGACATAAGGACACTTGCAGGAAAATGGATGGATCTTCAAGGTCTAGGTAACGCAAACTCAGAAAGACAAGAAGCACACATTCTCTCTCCTATGAGGATGCTAGTTTATATGAAAGTGTATGACGGTAGGTATGGCTTAAAAATAAAAACTAGAAAAGAGATGAAGAGAGGGTTAAAAAGTATGAGCTGAGAAAGGAAGGACAAAGGGACAGACACAGATGCATGGGTTATGAAAGCCGAAGGGGAGCCTGAGGAGGGGGCGACAAAAAGCGTCAGGAGTGGAGATCTGTGGGAGGAGAGTTTACTAAAGTATACTTTGTTTTAAAAAAAAATCCACAGTAGTCCGTAATAATGTCTAACTGGTAATTAAAGATGAAACCAATAGAGGTATGATGGAGGAATGCAGAGTAACACTCCTTCATAGAGTTAAAGTAGAGCCCTTGTCTGCTCCTGGGGGTCTGCCCAGCCCTTGTCTGCTCCTG
>OU015752.1:52176174-52195376 GCA_907169655.1 Acomys percivali | reverse complement strand
CACACACACACACACACACACACACACACACACACACACACACACACCCCTTTTCTTCAAGGATCTCTGGCTTTTAGGTTAAAGAGTTCGGCTGTAGATACATCAGTTGGGACTGGGCATCACACCCTCTCATGCTCTCTGCATACCAATCAGTTGCGGTTTTCAGTAATGGTCTCTGCCTGACACAAAGAGAAGCTTCTTTGATGAGGGGTGAGAACTGTCACTTATCCATGGGTATTGGATAAATACTTAAAATGTAGTTGGGAATTTATGCTGGTTTAGTAAAGTGTCTCATGACTTCACTCTCCCAGGTCATTAGTTAGGTTTCCTGTGCCAGACATGGTTTCCCTCTTGTTAAACAGGCCTTAGTTCCAATCACTGAGTTATTGATCACCACTAAGGTGCGTGTGCCACTAAGGTACGTGCGCCACTAAGGTACGTGTGCCACTAAGGTACGTGCGCCACTGTGGCCTCTTCAGGTTCTGGTGTCACACGGGGTCTTTGCTGTGGTTCATAGTCATTATAGCTGGGTAGGAATACTGGTGGCTTCCCTCCTTCAGAAACCCACCTGGAACCCTCTGGTACCATGAAGACAGTCCTCAAGGAAGAGGCTTTCGGGTCTGATCCAGCTGAGGCCCCTGGGTCGGATGTGCATACAGGTAACACTATGAGCTGATTGCATTTACCTATTTATTTACTTTTTAGAATGTAATTACCTAGTGTGTGTGGTGGCTGGGTGGGTGTGATGTTAGGGGCCATGGATTTGAGACCAATATCAAGGGGTTGTATGGCAGGGATTGGAGGGACAAGGAGGACAGGAATAATGTAATCGTATCACAGTTTCAAATGTAAAAAATTATGATAAAAGAGGAGGCTATGGATCTGAACAGAGAACTCTTATAAGAAGAAATACAAAAAGAAAAGAAAGAAAAAGCTAAGAAATAGTTTTCTTATACATGTTTAACATCCTCAGCTATCATGGAAATTCACATTAATGCTCCTTTGAGATTGTATCTTATCCTGGTCAGAACTGGTAAGATCAAGAAGACAACTGACAATAACAATATGGACGGCGTTGATGTGGGGGAAGGGAAGCCTGTTCCCTGTCGGTGGGGGGGCATGGTACATCCTGTATGGAAATCAGTGTGGAGGCTTTTCAAAGAGACAGAAATAGATCTACCACATGGCCTGGCTACACCCCTCCCGGGTGTATACCCAAGTGACTCTACACACTACTACAGAGATACTTAATGACCCACATTCATTGCTGCTCCAGTCACAGTAGCTAGAAATTGCAGCCAGCCTAGATGACCATCAGCTGATCGATAGATATTTAAATTCAGTACGCTCAGACAATGGAAATCTACTCAGCTATGGAGAAAAGTGAAGCTGTAAAGTCTGCAAGTTATTTAATAGAACTGGAAAAATTATACTGAGAGAGGTAACCAAGACAACAAAAGAAAAATATCTTGCTTTGTGTCTCAAATATGGGTCCTAGCTTCAAATATTTAGCTATGTAGAAACCAGGGGACGAAAAGAGGCTATTAGGAGAGAAGAGTTTAGCAAAAAGGGGCAAGGGAACAGGGAACAGGGGGGCAGGAGAGTGATGTGGGGGGTTTAAGTGGGGAGGGGGTGAGAAAGGTGGGTAGAGGACAGAGAAGGGGATCTCTCTCTCTCTCTCTCTCTCTCTCTCTCTCTCTCTCGTTCTTCCTCCCTTCCTCTCTCCCTTCCTTCCCCTCCCTCTCCCTCTCATTGCCTGCATAGACAGACAATTCTCTTCCCCAAGGCCATTTCTTTCAAATTAAAAAACTTCTATTTGAGCTGGGATACCCTTATCAACTTGCCATTCAGAGCGGTCCTGAGGACCTCCAATACAATAGTCTCTGGCCATTGCTCCTTTCATCCTCTAGAAATTGATGCTAGGCTAAAACACACAGTATTGAGTTCTGGCTTCTGTATGTACACATATATGTGCACACATGCATGTGAACACACCAATAAATATGTATATATAATATATGCATGCATACAAGTGTGGACAAAAATAAAGTTTAAAAAGCCAACTAGACCAACATAGAAAACAAGTTGGTGTACTGAGCACAGACCTGGATTTTGCCTTGAAGATGGTGGTTGCCCTGGAAATGTACATTGTAAGATTTATAGATCCGCAGTGTTGTGGGATTGGGTTAACTCCACAGGGTGAACGGTCTAAGAGAGATTCTTCTCCCATAGGCAGAGTCTGCTTCTTCAGATTAAATATCAGTGGAAGATGGGATTCACAGCCTTCCGCAGAAGAACAAGGCACATCACTTGTCAAGGCCGTGCAGTAGGATGGCATGAAAGCTAAGGAGGCAGTGCCACTGCTGCATACTTCTGGTTCAGTTCTGATCCAACCTGTATGCTCTGGCCGGTGCGTCTGGCCATTTCTTCCAGGAAACTCTGTTAGACGCAAATTTGTGTACTCTGCAAGGACATCCTTGCCCCCAGCCTCCGCCTACTGCATCAACAAGACGTCAAAAAAAAAAAAAATTTGGCCCACACTCAAATATAACTAAATTTAACTAATCTCTTTTACACATCAAAGCCATGCAAATTCATATAGAGAAATCAAGAACTATACCATGATGTTTGATTTTTCAAAGATAGATATGTCTTATGGACAGATGAACAAGTTTGAGGATAAATGAAACAAAAAGAGACCATAAAAATTAAAAAGATTTGAAAATGTTAAAACAGAAACTTTGTCACATATTGAAAATATACCCAGTAAAATTAAAAACTCAAGGGACAGCTTTAAGGTGGATGTACAAGAGGGCAACCACCTTCGCTGCCTGCCCCACCTGCCGCACTCCATTCCCAGCTCTTGCTGAATATGGGCACATCCCAACCATCCTGGGGAACCGGCTACTGAAGAGGGGAGATAGCAGGAAGTTGACAGGAGACTCTGTAGGAGGAAAGAGTGAGGAAGAAAAGAACAGATGGTGAGGAGGGGAGTGAGCATAGGGGAGGTCGGAATGGGGAAGGGAAGGAATCGCCCCACCACAGAAAAAACAGTAGACACCACAAACCAAAGAATACATTATGGCAAAGGAAAAAAAAAAAAAGTAAAAGAACACACTGCTATCTTGTTCTCTTTCTCAGATCTAAATGTAGACGTCTGGAGATGAGACAACACAAATAGTTATCCAGGAAGCTATGAGACACAGTATTTCCAGACTGTGGTGCCAACGGGGGGAGGGGCGTGTCCGAGTGAGGTGGGCAAGAGTAGGTAACACTGCAGCCAACGGGACTCTGCATGGCCAGGGCTATGCACACCGCCCCACGGTTGGCAACCCGAGGCCGATACCTGCGTGACTGCTCCCACTCACACCCTCTCCAAACAGAGCAACTAACAACTTGTCCAGCAGACAATGATGCCACTTGCACAGAGCTGCAGGTACATCCATCTCTGCAGAACTAAGTGAATTCTCCTCCCCCCCCCCAAAAAAAACCTTAGAATCTGTTTATCTTACTCCATCTGTGTCTTACAAGAGGAGTAAAGCTCTTGGACCACATGTGCAATAGGGCCAACTGTTTCTTAAAGTTCAGGGAGGTGCCCTATTTGCCATCTTTTTTTTTATTCAGCTATTAAGAAAAATGAAATTATGAAATATTCAGACAAATGGAGGGAACCAGAAAATATCTTTTTTTTATTAATTTATTCGTATTACATCTCGATTGTTAGCCCTTCCCCTGTTTCCTCCCATTCTTCCCTCCCTCCCACTTCCCCCCTTCTCCCCTCCCCTATGTCTGTGATTGAGGGAGACCTCCTCCCCCTATATATGCTCTTAGGACATCGAGTCTCTTCTTAGTAACTTGCTATCCCTCCTCTGAGTGCCATCAGGCCTCCCCATCCAGGGACGTTGTCAGAAAAGGGGCACCAGAGTTCGTGTGAGAGTCAGATCTCACTCTCTACTCAACGGTGGAGAATATCATGTTCATTGGCTAGGTCTTGGTAGGGGTTCGAAGTTTACTGCCTATATTCTCCTTGGCTGGTGCCTTAGTTTGAGGAGGACCCCAGGACCCAGATCTGCCTGTCATAAAGTTCTTCTTGTAGGTTTCCAGGACCCTGTGGGTTCTACTATTTTCCCATTCTTCCATGCTACTCTCGCCTAAAGTCTCAATAGGATGACCTCTCCTCTGACCCACTTTCCTGGTAAGTAAAATTTTTCATGGTACGTATCCCTTGGACTAGTGTTTTGATATAAGTGAGTATATACCATTTGTCTCTTTTTGCTTCTGGGTGAACTCACTCATTATGATAATTTCTAGATCAATCCATTTGTCCATAAATTTGGGGAATTCCTTGTTTTTAATAGCTGAGTAGTATTCCATATGTAAATGTACCACAGTTTCTTAGTCCATTCTTCTACTGAGGGACACTTAGGCTGTTTCCATGTTCTGGCTATTATGTATAAAGCAGCTATGAACATGGTTGAGCATATGTCCCTGTTGTATGGTAGGGTATTTTCTGGGTATATTCCCAGGAGTGGGATAGCTGGGTCTTGAGGAAGCTCTATTCCCATTTTTCTGAGAAAGCGCCAGATAGCTTTATTTGTCACCTATTTGCCATCTTAAGAGAAAAGAAGATTCCTCAATCTGCCAATCAAGGTAAAGAACTTCCCACACTAAGCCCCAGCACAAACAAACTCTCTCTCTCTCTCTTTTTTTTAATTTTTATTTAACTAATTTATTCAGATAGCATCTCAATTGTTATCCCCTCACTTGTGTCTTCCCGTTCCTCCCTCCCTCCCTCTTTCACCCTATTCCCCTCCCCTAGGTCTGTGACAGAAGGTGACCTCCTCTGCCACTATATGATCACAGCCTATCAGGTCTCTTCCTGGCAGCCTGCTTACTCTTCCTCTGAGGGCCACCAGGCCTCCCATCAAAGGGAAGTGGTCAAATAGGGGGCACCAGAGTTCATGTCAGAGTCAGTCCCTGCTCTCGACACAATTGTGGAGAATGTGCTGTCCATTGGCTAAATCTGGATAGGGATTCTAGGTTTACTGAATGCATTGTCCTTGGTTGATACAGTAGTTTGAGCTGACCCGCCTGGGTCCAGATTAGCCAGCCTTAATGGTCTTCTTGTAGGTTTCTAGGACCCTCTGGATCCTTCTGTTTCCCCATTCTTCCTTACCTCTCTCGCCTAGAGTCCCAATAGGAAGTCCTCTATCTCTTGAATACCATAAAAGGAAGCCCCAAATAATAATCAGGCCTGTGAGCTCCTTCGCTCATGTGACTCACTGTTAGTCTGGATAGTTTTAAGCCTTTCTAATCTATGCTGTCACTTTGCTTTGAATAAAATTTCTGAAACACTTTGCAAATCTGTGTGAATGTATTTCAGATGCCAAGACCTGGTAGCACTTGGCCCTAACCCTGACAACCGGGTACCACGGGACCTGCACACCTGAACATCCAGGGGAGAGTCCTGCATCTTTTCCAGCAATCCTTGAGGGGGGCGACATGCTTTCACCCACTGTTAGTTTCTCTCCTGTGCTCATCTGTCTTGGTTTCTGTGATAGCCCCCATTTTTAAAGATAGGTGTCACAATGAATCATGACATAAAATAACAAGAGACCCAATTTCCAAGTAAATTCGCATATTGGGTTCCTGAAGGTACTGGTTCCAAAACACACAGATTTGGATACTCAAAAGCTCAGTTTGATATTTAACCATACCAGGAACTTTGACAGAAATTCAGTTAAGGGAATATATAGGAACCTAAAAATAAAACTCTAAGCATAATGTCAGATTATGGTAGCATGTTGCCCAGACTTACCATTGCTGTGACAAAGGAGAGCTAGAGACATTTTCATGAGCAGAGCTTTAGAGTGTTCAGACCTCAGCAGGGAGGGGACCGTGCAGTGACTCAGTTCACAGTGCTCAGGAGCAAAGAGAGGAAGCTTGTGCCATTAAATGTAAACATACAAACTATACCTTTAAATGTAAAAATTATAGCTTAAAAGATTTTATCTATTATTGGGTTAGTTTTCAACTGGCTTGAAATGTTCTCTGGTTGTATAGTAAAATACAATTGGACTGTGTTGTAATTAAACTGTGATTGATTTGTAAAATAAAACATTACAAAAATTAAGGTCCCACTCTAAGGAGGACAGGTCACCTCACAGACGACCATGTCTGCAAAAAGGAGCCGCTGACCACTGGCAAACAATGTGTGCAAAGCTTCTCCCGGGAAGGCTGCTTCCCATTTGAGGAAGATGGCTCCGCCGTCTCATTCACGGGTGAACATCAGATGCCCAGTGAAGCCAGCATAGTGCAAAGTGAGGGTAAATGCACGCTCCTGCCCTGCAGCCACAGCCATCCTCGTCCTTGGGCATTTGAATCACAGCTGAATCGTTCTAGCCAGTTTACTGGATCTCCAGCTTGGACTCAGCCCACCGGGTGACTCATACTTGTAGTTGTGTGAGTCAATTCTCACCGTCTCTTCTCATGTGCACACCCCACTGGCCATGATACCGATGGGGTTCTAAGAATATTTTTTAAGATAAGAAACATGTGCGGCAGTGTAAGAAGTTGGTGATTTTAAAGCTGTTTAAGTTAACAAAGGTAAAAGAAGATTTTAACAAAGCCTGGAGCTCCATCTGAATATGTACAACAGTACCGCTCAAGAATCAATGGGAATTTAAACAAAATGCAATAAAAACAAACAAACAAACAAATATAGAGCTGTCATGCCAGAGAACACATCTAAGTATATTATTATCAAGAACGCATTAAACGACTGGGGAGGTGGCACAGTGGCAAGAGCACTTGCTGCTCTTCCAAACAAGGTCAGTTCCCAGCAGCCACATCGGGCAGCTCAGAAACACCTGCATCAGGCCTGGGAGATCTGGTGCCCTCTTCTGGCCGCTGCAAGCACCTGCACTCATGTGCACATACATCCACACAGAGGGGCCCAAGCACATATACATAGAAATAAACAAATAAAAGACAGAGGGAAAGTCCAGTGGGCCAGTGAAAATGTTTGAAGAGTGGAGGAGACAGTGAGTAGCAGCTGAAGCTCAAGCTGAGGCTTCTCACCGTGAAGAGAACCCGGGAGAGTCCATTGGTACCGCAGCCCAGTTGCAGCAGAAGACCCCGGAGTTTTGGAGACGCCGGTTCCATGGGATGGCCACCAAGAATAGCAGCAGCAGTGGAGTGGAGCCAGCTGGAGCCGAGAGGACAAGCTGTGCATGCTGCAGAGGGCGGAGCTGGAGACGTGAGCCTTAGGAGTCCAGAAGACATTGAGTGAGTCCCAGATCACTGGACACTGATTTCTTCACGCTTTGGGAGTTTGGTTTTGCTTTGCTCAGGTTGTGATTGTGCCCTGGTTTTTCCCTCTTAGGGAAGTATTTAACTTAATTCTGATTTTTTATACAGGAACTCACAGTTGAGAGCTTATGAAGTTTTAAAAGAGACTTTGGATTTTTAAAGAGATTGGATTTTTTTTTTACAGAGACTGAATTACTTCATAGATGGACTACAATGTGGAAGTGTTAGCACAATGCACCCTTCCCTCACCAAGCTGCTTTTGGTCATGGTGGTTCATCACAGCAACAGTGACTCTAACTATAATAAATAAGATCATTATTTTCAGGAATTACACACCAGGATGGTAATGAATTCATTCTCTTATAAGAGTTGCCTTGGTCATAGTGTTCTTCACAGCAACAGAGTGATGCCTAAGACGGACACTGACCACTAACCCTTCACATACACTCACACCTACATGTGTGTGCTCACACGTGCACATGCACACTCCTTCACACATCGTATCATCTCTTTCCCTTCAGTTCTATTGCATTTTTGTCATGTATCGAATATTTTCCCTACAATTAAAACTCTGCTTGTCTTTTTTGCTGCCCCCCCCTTCACAACTGGTCCACAAAATAGGTTCTTTAAATAACCAATCCAGCACCTAATATCCCCACCTCTGTTTATAGGGCCCTGTTGTCTTTTGCTGCCTGTTTCCAGCTTGGCTGACATTTTCCGTGCAGCATTTCTCAGTCTTAATGCTTGCTCCCATTCAGTGACATGAATCTTTCCCTTCCAAGGACATCGAGAAGCTATATTGTTTGCAGAAACTCCACTTCAAAAACACACATTTCCCATCTTCTCTTGGCATATGCTCTCGTAGTTTTTTGTGGCAATATTTTTCTATATATCCCAGTTGGATTTTTCTCTGTTTACTCAACAACACAAAAAGACATCTATTTTGATGGCTAAGTCTTCGCCCCTCTCCCCAGAGCATCTTTTCAGGCAATACCAACATGCTACGGGGAGAAGAGCAGAGCCAACATGATGCACAAATATTTTGACTTGTTCACAGTGGCCTGCTGGGACCATTCAGCAGGAGAAATAACCAGCAAGACTGGTGCTCAAAATGATCTTGAAAACTCTCCAAGTTCAACATAGTAGATGCCTGTTTATCTGCCTTATGCATCCACATGGTTTCTCCATTAATTCAGGCACTTTCTTCCTCATGAACCCTCCATAACTGGACCTTAGTTCTTCCTTCTCTTGCAGTTGAAGAATTGGATAAACATTATGGCTTGTTCACTTCTGTCATTGTATCATTTTCATGTCTCAAAATGTCTCACTGGGGGAATCTTTTCATACATATCTAATGACTCTGTATGGTCTATTTTTACAAAGCACAGTGTGCATTGTAATTGCAAACACATAAGACCAAATGTCTCTCACATATGTATGTCTTATTTTGTATTTCAATAAAATGCATGATATTACCAATACTCCTTGAGGGAGGTTTTACATGTAGAAGAACTGGATATGTAAATGTTTGTGCGCATTTGACGAGCACATAAAACCTTATGAGATATGAAGTGATTTCTTAGATACAAACTAAATGAAGTTATTAGTTTGAGAAGCAGGCAAAATACTTGAAGAAAAAAAGAATTTAAGTTTGTGAAATATGTTGAAAGAAGCACAAAAATAAAAGCTACAATTTTCCTAAGTTAAAATAGAACGTGTGACTAAACCATAAGAAATATAGAGTTTGACAGCTGGTTGTCCTATCCACTAAGGAGATCCTTTGATAATGACAGAAATGGGATTGTCCATAAATGCCATCATTATCATTAGCACAATCCCCATCAGCATCACCATTATCAGAATCATTGTCACTATTATCATCATCAACACAGTGGCCATCACTGTCATAATCATTATCAATATCATAATCCTAATCATTATCAACATAAACAATACCATTGTCACCATCACCTTAATCACCATCACTAAGATTTTCATCACTATCACCAGCGCTTCATTATCACTGCTGCCACCACCACCACCACCACCACCATTATCATCACCATCACCATCACCATCATCCACCACCACCACCACCACCACCACCATCATCATCACTATCACCATCACCATCATCCACCACCACCACCACCACCACCACCATCACCATCACCATCACCATCATCCACCACCATCACCACCATCACCATCACTATCATTATGTTGTTTCCATTGAAATGTTTGATTTTTAAAACATAGATTCTATGAAATTTTCCTCAAAGCTCTGGATGTGGTGGTATTCACTTGTAATTCTAATACTTAAAAAATTGGAACAAAAATATTCCAAGTTCAAGGCTAATAGAAACTACAGATCAAAAGGATCTTTCCTGAAAAACCTGATGATGATGGTGGTGGTAATGGTGATGATGATGATGATGATGATGATGGTGGTAGTGGTGGTAATGATGGTGATGGTGGTGATAGTGTGATGGTGATGTTGGTGATGATGATGATGATGATGATAGTGTGATGGTGATGTTGGTGATGATGATGATGATGGTGGTGGTGGTGATGGTGGTAATAATGATGGTGATAGTGGTGATGGTGGTGATGGTGATGATGGTGATGGTGGTGATGGTGATCGTAATGGTGATGGTGATGGGGGTGATGGTGGTGGTGGTGGTGATGATGGTGGTGGAGGTGATGATAGTGATGGTGGTGGTGCTGATAGTTAAAATAAGTAATGAATATTGGTGTGAATTTTTAAAATGTGACCTTGGCAATTAACTCATATTCTTCTGATAACTTTCCCTCAGGGACAACACAAGTGCACATCAAGGCAAGTGCACATCAAGGCAAAGCTGTAGAGTGGTTTTATCCTCCATCTCTATAGAGATACATAAACATGGAAAACAGTGACTCTAAGACCTCTTAGTCCCAAGCTCAGGACTGCGCCATTCTCCTTCTGCTAAGGACTTTGATTTCACTTCAGCACTTGAAACTACCAAAGGTTTGTGAGGAGAGGAATGTCCTTGTAAATCTTTCCTGAGGACAGACGATGGAAACACAGGAAGAAATAACTGCCGCTTTGAACAGCATTGGTAACAAGTGTTGGTAAGGGATGCCATCCCTGTAGAGATGTTTTGTGAGTTTATCCAAAGCAGAGCCTTCTGAACTGACAAATCACATGGAAGATGTAAAACTCAGATTTGTCAGTACAGTTTCAGTATTTTCCTGGATCCAGAAAAGGAATGCAGCAGGCTGGAGGTACTGGCGCTAAGTAGGGTACACCATGTATGAAAGGTGATTACCACACCCTCTAACCCACAAAGACTAGAAACTGTAACTTGACTGCTAGGGATGCAGAAGGCTGTGAGGGAGGGACAGAGGGAGAGAATCTGCATTCAGTTAATTCAAAGGTTAGAAGAGATGAGCATGAACACTAGTGTGGTGAGAAAGGAGGAGAGCCTGAACGTTTAGTCCTTAGGGCCAGTTGAAGGAAGCAGATAATGAGACAATGAAGGAAGCAAGAGACTGCTCCCCCAAAGGCCAGATACAGAAAGACTTACAAGAAATGATAAACTGCCCTATAGTAATGAGTGGAGGAGGAGGAGGAGGAGGAAGATCCATGAGTGGTCTTGGCATCTGTAACATTTGTCATAACTCTCGAGGTAGAGCTTCAGGAAAGATCACAATGTATCATGGGAACTGGGGGCGAGTGCGCAGAAAGCTCTTGTGTCAATGGCATTAGTAACCAGAAGCTAGTGATGGAGCCATAGCTAAGAAAGGGACTACAGAGTAGATTCTATGGACTAAGGAGTTCAAATAAAAATGCTTGCCTTACAGAAACATGAGTGCTCAAACCTTGAGGGACAGATATTGGCATACAGCTGTGCACATTGCTGGAAAGCTTAGGCTATAGTTTGTGTTTGTATCAACTAAAAATTAAGGCTGGCAAAGAGGTGTGCTGGACTTAATAACTAACAGGGTATATCTACGGTCTGTTGCTGTCCCAGTGACTTTCAGAAGAAAGGTTGACAACTGTTGCTCTTGCTAACATGCTATGAGCTAGGGGTGGTTGGCCACAGGGAAGATCTGTGTTCAGGATGACTCACTCACAAGTGAGGGAGCAGCTGTCCATGTGGTTGTGAGTCAAGATCCCAGGCAGAGGTGTGCTGCAAACATCAGCTCCTGTCCACGTGGCCACTCCTCAGGGGCGTGTGGGGCTTGCCACGTTGCAATGTCTAGATGCTGAGTTCAAGCATGCCGGTAGCAGCCAGTGGACCCTGTGTTACCTTGTACATTAACCTTCCATCACATGGAGTCAGTTTATTAACAGCCCATGGGACAAGACAGTCTCAAAGGTAAAATAGGCTGCCTAGTTCTGTTTGAAACAGCACTGTCTTCTTTAGCCTTGACTATCATTCTGCCAACAACCTAGAGCCACCTGTGAAATAAATCTCAGCTGTGGAATTGATTACGTCAGATTGACCCATGACATGTCTAGATGAGATCTTTATTGTTAATTGACACAGGAAGGCTCAACCCACTGCAGGCAGCACCCTTCCTGGGGCAGATGCTCCTGAGCTGCAGGAGAAAGCTAACTGAGGCTAAGCTGGCCTGCCACAAAGCCACACTCAGCATTCCCCCCATCACTGCTACCACAGTTTGGCTGTGAAGTAAGCTCCTCGGATGGGGATAATGCTGTCTAGGATAACAAGCAAGCTTATCTCCAAGTTCCTGCGTTCAGTGCTCTAATGGTGATGTGGCCCCTGAAATTGTTAGACAAACCATCTTTTGCTACCACAAACTTCCTTTAGGTCAGGATGTGTGTCACAGGAGCAGAGGTGAAACTCAACAAACATAATGCTCATATCATAAAAAGGGCACATGGTGGGATGTGTTTGTCACACGGTGCTGCCTCAAAGAGTGACTCACCTAGGTGACACGTGACCACCAAATGTGTCTAAAGGATTTTGATGTAGGCATATATTTTGCTGCCAGCGTTGGAGTATAAGAATCCTGTTTATTCTAGACACTCAGATAAATTTCAAGGCGGTTTCAGATTTCCCCAGGACAACAATGAGGGATGATGTTTATGGGAGAGTATAGAGCATCTAAGGTCGGGAAGTGGGGAGGCCTTGTGGGAAGAGGTGAGCGGTTGGCGCTAGAGACCATAAGCGGGTCATAAGCCTCAGTGGTCCCATGAAAACCTATTGGAGTTGAGAGGTTAGGGTTAGCTGGCAGAGCAGATTGGAAAGCAAAGTGACTGACGGTGAAATTTTAATAAAAATGCATTTTATTAATAATAGCAACATATACGCTACCCCGGTAGTAATTTAAACAGGAAAAATGCAAGGAGCTGAGAGGCTGTGGTAGTTTCAGACTAATCCGTGTAGTACTCTGTGTAGAAAACGCCAAGAATAATATAGGAAAAGGAGTCACAGAAAGTGCTAGCAGCCGCATGTTGTGGGTAAGCAGGGAGTCTGCATGTGATTGCTACAAATCTAAGGGCACAAGGAATATGGTACGTGCTTCTGGTGTGACAGGAAGCAGAGGCTGGACTGGCGCCTGGTACAAAGCCCAGGAGTAACCTCTCACTTGCCCTCGGCGCTGGTTCTAAGGGACAAAGTGTGAGCCACATCACCATCTCTGTCTTTCAAGCAAGGCAGGAACAGAATCAACATGGCCAGTTAATGTCATCTGTGTCTGACTCTGAGAGACTGACTCTCCATCACCCATGTTTCTGCCAGTACATCCCCAACCTTTCAGCCCAGTGTTCCGACAGCATCATATCATGTGATCATTCTATAATATCAAGTGAAGGTCTTACGATTGGTGCTATTGGTAGGCTACCCCAGTGCAAATAAAATTCATTAATACTCTTTCTCTCTCTCTGTGTGTATGTGTGTGTGTGTGTGTGTGTGTGTGTGTGTGTGTGTAAAACTCACTAACTCTCAATGGTTTAAATATGTAATTAATTCCAATGTATATGTGTATAAACATATATACATTGGATAATATATATACACATTTATTAGCACCTATATGTATATATGTAAAACTCACTCAGTAGCTCCCAATGTTGATATATATATATTTCTATCCTAGAGGAAGCCCTATATATAATTGCATGCCTGTTCTATGTATTCATGACTGTTTGCATTGATAGGTATACTTGTATGCAGTCATCCATACATGGCAGAAAGGTTCCACCTGTACAGAGAGCCTCCCTCAGGCCCAGTGAGAGGTTTTGGCTGCAGATAAAGAGCAGAGGCACCGAGTCCCAAGCATCTCCATCCTGTGTGTGATGCAGGCTGCTCATCTCAGCCTGGTCATCATAAGCTCCCTGCTTTGAAGTGTCATGCAGAGGCCCGAACCCAGAAACAGAGAGAGTGAGGCAAACCCCACTGGGACACACAGAATTACATATTCCAAGGCATGGAGGTCCGTGTGTGTTTATGAAGGGATTTGGTGGAAATACAGAGAGCTTTTCCCTCACAACAGCTGCTGTCTGAAAACCCAAGTGTGCTGACTGTTGACCAGTGGTAGACCAGCGCAAAGAAAATGGCCAAGACTGTCCTCGGGAGAAGCATGTCTCCTCATTCTTGCTGGTTTTCTTAATTCTGCAAGACTTTGTGTGTGCACTCCATTTTGATGGAGTGGCACTTGGCTTACAGCTTCTGACACCCGGGCCTGGTTTTATACCCTTCTTCCTTTTGCTAGCACAATTAAAAGACATCTTGCTGTCTTTGCAGTAATCAGGATGTGAAATGTTACCTGGTGTTCCAAATGCAACCCATGGGGTTGCCTAGCATGTCTCTACAAGACTCTTGGGGGTTCTGTACAAATGTTGGAAAAACGCATGCTGGCAATGTCATTAACAGAGGAGGAAAACAGATGGTTCTCAGGCCTGAATTTATGCAGGCAATTTTATGTGTTCAGGACATGTTCAATTAATTCGCTATTTCATTATGACTGTAGCTAACCAGTGACTGCCCACCCCACTTCCCTGTTCCAGAAAAGGTGATTCTGGCTTTCTCCCCTTGCCCCAGTATCCTAGCCAGAGTGAATATATTTAACATTTTTAGTCTTTGAACAGTAAAAGAAAAAGTAAAAAAAGAAAAGAAAAGAGCCAGCTTTGTCAGCTTTGTCTTAGTGCCATAAATTACATAAATTGCATGCCTTTGGCATGGGAGAGAGACAGCATGGCTATTGGGAGTTTGTATTCTGGGTTAGGTGCAAAAGTTCAAAACCTTGACAATTCACCATCATGAGGGAGGACAGATGTGTCTGCTCTGTAAGCATCCTATGAGGACAGAGTACTCAGGCAGTCAAGCATGCTGGCCAGCAAGCAATCAAATGTCCAAATGCCAGGCTCTCTTCCTGCTGAGATGCCTGTGTTTGGAGACACAGACACAAGGCAGGGCAGAACATGTTGTCCCTGGGCAAAAAAATAAAAAGACCAGCTTCACACTGGTATCTCGGTCTCCACCCTAGCTTGTCTTTAGTGGGAAGGAAAGGCCTGCCATGCGAAAGAGGACATGGGCACGGCGTCCATTTTCTCATCAACAGCGAGCCATTTAAGCCTCCTCGGTATCCCCAGAGACACCTGCGGCCCAGTCATAGCATGATATCTAAGAGGGAGGCAGGGTAGTAAAAGGGTTAACCATCAATCCGCTGTGAAGCGGGGGACATCTCCCTGGGATTCTGTTTCATCTTCTCCCCTCTGCGCTGTCAAGGAAGATCTCAGAACCCTTATTAGCAGGTAGAGCTGCTATGGCTTGCTCTGTGAAACAGGAGTAATAGCACCCATGAGCGGTTCCCTGTCTCATCCACCACAGGGCCTATCCTGCTGACTGGAGACCTCACTGCCCAGGGGCCTGTCCTTGCTAGTCCTTAATGGCTCCAGTTACAAGGACCAAGTGGAAAGTATGTATTGTTATCAAAGCACTGGCTCTGCAGTGGGTCTTTCCTGGATTGGATTTTTAAAAACAATGTTTGGTTTTTTTTCCCCCGACAACAACAGGGCAAGTCCTGTGCCCTCATATTTTCAATGCCCTGTAGCCCGAAGTGGATTGGGCCACTGGCTGACGTAGAGCGTGTTGGCTGTGTCCACCAGCAGTCAAGACCACGCAGTGCAGGGCCCACGCCCGGAGCCTGACGCCATCCTCTCTGTGCTCAGCTTCCTTCCTTAGACAGATAAAAGTTCATGTATTTATCATGCACTGCATGGCATTGCAAGGGAGCAACTAGCTAACAAGCCGGCATCTCGCGTGGCCGTTCTGGGTGGTTATTCCACTCGTTGTCCCTGTGGGCAACTGCTCTGCTTACTTCTTAGTAATGGAAACTTATTAACACAAAACCTGGCTTTACTGTATCAAAATAGGAGTTACCTTGGAAGATGTTGCTTAAACTCCTAAGTGTACCTTTAAAACACTCCTGTGCCTGTCAGAGTCCCAGGTACCACTCTCTCGTGAGCATGCTTCTCAGACGCCTCAGACACTTCCCTAGTCAGGACCAGAATAAGTGAAGCATCCTGCATTGAAACAAGATTTTAAAAAGTGTCCATTCACAGATGGGAACGGGGTATATATAAATCTGGTCTCTTCAGGTAAATTTTTCCTAAAATCCTTTTTAATTTTTTATCAGCTTCATATTTCATGATCTGCAAATGAAGAACAATGTTCACAAGAACCCGCATGATTAAGGAATGATGCTCCACATATAATCTATTAAACTGACAAAGACAAAATCAACTCCGTAAGTTATTTGTATTCACAGCCAAGGGCACAGTTGTTATTACATTATTAATGCTTCCTTAGAGATTTGGGTGATTTCTGATATTTATTTTCATTTTTATTTACTCATATTCAAGATTGAAATACAGAATTAATATAAAGATCTTGAATTTTTACACATCCTAAGCATTGCTATGTATGTGTAGATAATGAAAATATATGTTTCGTCATTTTAAACTATTAGAAACAAGGAACTAGCGAACGGAATCCCTCCTATAGCCCTACCAGTTCAGTAGAAAACATTTGAGCCAGGCTGACGTTACAGAAGAGACTGAAAACATTTGAGCAAGGCTGACGTTACGGAAGAGGCTAGCATAGGAGAAGAGACAAAGCAGACACATCTTTAAATACTTCCGAATCCACCCATTGTGCGTGTCTACTACATTTCCAACTCGGAGCCCACACACTTTGCTTTCTGTTTCTATCTCACTCCCCGACTCTCCTCCTCCTCACCTTCCTCCTCCACACTCTCCTCCTCCACACCCTCCTCCTCCTCACCCTCCTCCTCCACACTCTCTTCCTCCTCACCCTCCTCCTCCACACCCTCCTCCTCCACACCCTCCTCCTCCTCACCTTCCTCCTCCTCACCCTCCTCCTCCTCACCTTCCTCCTCCACACTCTCCTCCTCCACACCCTCCTCCTCCACACCCTCCTCCTCCATACTCTCCTCCTCCTCACCCTCCTCCTCCTCACCCTCCTCCTCCACACCCTCCTCCTCCACACCCTCCTCCTCCACACCCTCCTCCTTGGCATCATTTACCGCAGAACAATGCGGTCCCCATCTCTCACTGGGTCCAGGATGGTTCTCTGAAGCTAACACCCACCAATCTCTAGGAGTTCATCTGTGCCAGCTCATAACAGGTCATCACGACTAGGCTTCCCACCTGTCTACATTCCCTCTTAGGAAGAATAAGATCATCATCAGACGCTTACCTCAGTATTATTCAATCCCTTTAATTCAATTACAATTCGATTTAATTACTCTTTCTAGCCAGTGTATGCAATTCTGTCCTAGATGCAAGTAGCCTCGGGGTCTCAGGGAAGGAATAGAGTATATAATATAAACAATATTAGTATATACTAATTAGTACATATTAGTATATAAAATATACCAGATAATATGTTATATTATGTTATATACTCTACCCTTTTTTAATATATAGATATATCTAATATCTAATATATTATATATAAATAATATCAGATATTATTTATATTATATATTCTATTGTATTATATTATATTCTCTATCCCTTATTGTATAATTAGGTATAATAAATATTATATAATAAATAATAATACATGTATTATATTATATACTATTATATTATTATTGTATTATTTTATTATATATCACTATTTCAAGCTTTTGCACAGCAAAGAGAGTAGATTATCAAGTAGAGAAAAGGCTTTCAGAAGAGGTGAAAAATCTTTTCACCTATATACTCCACAGAAGATTGAAATCTAAACTATATAAAGAACTCAGAAAACTCAATACAAAAACTTCAATGACTGAATCAATAAATGGGCTAATTAAACAAACATAAAGTTTTCAAAAGATGAAGCACAAATGACCAATAACCACAAGGAAAATGCTCACCTCCACTACCCGTCAGGGAATACAAATTGAAACCACACTGATGTGCAACTTCAATTCACTAAGGAAGCAAACAGAGCATCCTCATGGTGCTGTGGGCACTGCTGGTGGATGGTCAGGCTCGTGGTCCACTCAGCCTCATCTTTAAGCATTGAGTCTTCAAGGATTTCTTTCCTTCAGACTACCTCCTCTCTGGGGGGCAGCCAAATCCCCTGTGCTTCTCTCTAACAACAAAGCCCAGATAGTGCGCGGGACCCACCTGCATGACCATGAGTTCCCTCTGCATCCAGAGTCTGATTAGTCACCCAGAGCTACCTGCCCCCTGTCTAAGGAAACGCTCTGCAAGGCAGAAGCAGCATACCTCTCCTGGCACTGAACAAAGGCATGGCTGGCACCCACAACAAAGGGAGATTAGTGGAAGACAGCACAATCAAGTTATTTAACTGATACTTTGTGTGTGGGGATATCCCCCTGAAATGAAGCCCTAAACCCTAAGAACTTACATACGTATCAAAAGAAAACATCAAGCAATGCTGATGTGGACATGAGGAGAAAGCAACTCTCACAGACTTCCAGTGGAAGTATGAACAGGCACAGCTGTAGAAATCATGATGGCGTTTCCTTAAAAATTGAAAATAAATCTGCTTTAGGACCCAGCTCTCCTACTATTGTAGGACTCTTAAGTCAGTACATCACAGAGACACCTGCATGTCATAGTTTACTGTGACAGTTAAACTACAGAACGGACATGGGTGTCCACCAACTAAGGCACAGTGAAACAGACTGGGCGCATGAGGTGTACACAGTGAAACAGACCAGGCGTGTGAGGTGTGCACAGTGAAACAGACCAGGCGTGTGAGGTGTGCACAGTGAAACAGACTAGGCGTGTGAGGTGTATACAATGGACCTTGGACCTACTCAACAAGGATGAAACTCTGCCATGTGCAGAAAGATGGCCGCCGCCAGAGATTCATTTGCACACACAGCATGTCTCTCACTTGCGGACCCTAGCTCTTATGTCTAATAAATAAAAGCATGCAAGCAGAAGCAGAAGTGTCTAGGAAGGGAGGGGCCCAGAGGGTGGGTGTGGGTGAGGAAAGCAGAGAGAGAGGGTAGAGAATGAAGTGTCCAAAGCACACTGTGAAATAGCTGCACAAAACGCCCTGCTGTGTACAACAAATGCATAACACGCACAGCTGAATGGTCCAGCGACGACCACGCACAGGGAGAAAAGACCAGTTTCAAGAGCTTTACAGAGCAGCAGAACAAACATCCTTTCCTTCCCACAACCTGTGAATTTGGTGCCTAATGTTTCATGTGAACTTATTTTTGTAAATGTGCTAAATAAATGCAGAGTTGAAACAAACCATCTAATTCTTTGCTTTAGGAGTGGGGGGGGAGGAAAGGAGGGATGGAGGGATGGAGGAGGGGAGGGAGGAGGGGAGGGAGGAGGGGAGGGGGCAGAGGGAGAAGGGGAGGGAGGAGGGGAGGGA
>OU015752.1:52142300-52156195 GCA_907169655.1 Acomys percivali | reverse complement strand
ATAGTTAAATGATAGATAATAGATTCATATATAATAGATGATAGATAGATAGGTGATAGATAGATAGATAGATAGACAGACAGATCATATATACTCCCAAGTACATGTTGAAATGACCATAATTACCTCATAGATTTCTTACTAATCAGTGCTGTTTAAATGTATCCTTAGAGAGCAGGTTGTTTTAAAGGGGAAGTCAGCTTACAATGGCAATGCATTGTACACATTGGGGAATAAATCTCTTAAGCCCAAGTTACCTTAAAGCAGACAGCGCTGGGGTGAGGTTTATTCTAACATAATTCTAGGGCCAAGAGAGACTGTGATTCTTCTGGGAGAGGCAAAGAGAAAGTGATTTATATGTTTGCTCCTGGGCAGGGAGTCATACAGCGTCTCACACAGCATCTTCCTTGAATGATGCAATTAAGATATGAAGTGAGGATGAAAGACTCCTGAGATGGGGCAGGGCAGCTGGGCAGCTTTCACTACAAATGCAATTGGTGCATCACGTTACAAATTATAGGTAACTCACTACTCATTTTCACACTTAATACAGTCACCTTATAGAAGATTTAATAAAGTATGCAACTGGCAATTCTGCTGGTCCTGGCACTTGTGTTTTATATAATAATATTAAAATGTATGCATGGCTCACAAGAAAACCCAGCCCAAGCTCAAGAGCCTGTGCCCAGTTCTCAGAGTCCAGATAGAAAAGGGCCGGGCACAGCACTCTGTGCTTATATACCAGCAGTGGGGAGGTTGGGACAAGTGGATTCCTGCAGATCTCAATACAGACAGCCTAGGCTGCTTACAAAATTCCAGGTCACAAAGAAAAGCTGGACGGTACCTGAGGAAGAACTCTGAAGGCGACCCCTGACTTCCATGTGAACACTTGCACCCATGTTAACACACATTCACAAAGTAGGGGGCACAGACCCACAGTTACAACATAATTAAGATTATGATAATTGCCCCCCAAAAAATCCCTGAAATTAATTAAGTCAATAAAAAGAAAACAAAAAACAATTGTCTGAGTCAAGAGTCAAGAAAATACGCTTCCTGACAGGGAGGGTTGGGAGCATGAACTGTTTTTATACCTCGGAATGTGTGATTAGAAGATTATATTTATGTGCTGTTTAATTTTTGCTTCATTCTCATCATACATAAACAAAACCCACTCAGTACCTGAGTCACACAGAGCCTCACAATCAACTGGAAGCTGTCCTCTGCCCACTTCTTAAAACCTAAGACTATTTCACAGACTTTATTTTTTACTTTTTGCTTATTTTTGTGGTTGTATTTTAGTAACAAAATTTCTCCCTCCCCTTGTCTCCATCTAAACCCTCCGGTACAGCTCTCCCTGCTCGCCAATTTTGTGGCCCCAATTCTTATTGTATGCATGTATGTATTTGTATATATATACACATATATTCCCAAATATAACACATTCAGGCTCTATAATGTTACCTGTATATATGTTTTCAGGGATGATATGAATGTCCTCTCCCTGAGCATGAGATTTCATAGTACCAGGAGCTACCATACAAGCTTCCAAAGAGTCAAACAACAGTCCTACCTAGCTATGACACCTATAAGCACATCAACAGCCAGCAGGGCATGGCAACCCCACAGGTGTTAGAGAGGCACATGTCCCCCTGTGGTAACCAACAGCTCTCTAGTTGACCCTCTCCAGAAGAAGGAGGCCATGCCTGGTCCTGGCAACCTAACTACTCAGTGCCAGTGAAGTTGTGCTTCCTGGCAGAGAATCCACAACCACTCCTTTAACTAAGCCAGCACACCCCCTGACAAGGATCTCTAACCTTTGTCCTTGTGCCCACATACAAGTGTGGTCCTCACCTCTCGTCAAGGAAACGCCTCTTTGCAGCAGAGAACGCCACGGAAAAATACAGCCTGTCGGTGTGCAGGGTTGGAGCCCTGTCCCGAAGGATAGACCAACAAATGATGTTCACATCTAAAAGCTCAGGGAGCACTGCCAGCGAGCCAGATCATCAGTCATTTTGCTGAGAGGCTGTGTCCCCTGGTAATTTTGGAGGGGACGCTTATAAAGTCTCAGCAGCGTGACTTCCCGCACATGAGTTGAACAAGGAGGATGCGGATGAACATGCCAAACCGCACACACAGCGTCGATCCTGCACAAAGAGCCACGGGCACGTGAGGAAAGCTGGAAGCAGCAGAGGGGGCCCTCCCCAGGGAAGAGCACCCCGGTGAGTTGTCCTGTGATGCACCAACTTTCATAAATCGAATCTAACTGGGAATCAATAGTTCCTCACACATAACATGGAACATTCCAAGTCTGAATTTTCACTTGGCTTAGTTATAGCAAACATTGGACAACTATAACTTGTTACCCGCACAGTTTCAACGTCTGTGACAGTCGGATGTGTTCTGCCACAGGCACGCTCCAGGTTAACTGTCAGTGCATCTTTACATCCGAGGCTAAGCCAACACAGTATACGTTTCAAGTAAGGTCATCTTAGTTGCCATGAAAGAGACACTGTCAACTTCCTTCAGTTACTCCACATAGTTTATATGAAGAGATAATAAAAACGTAAGTAAGCAAGTGTTCAGATCTCATTTCTTCTACTTAGGACTATTAAGTTTGGTATATCAGTGAAAGAAAGTATGTAATACTTTATGTATTATGTATTATGTATTATGTATTATGTAAATATATGTAATTGAGGTTCTAAAATCTGACCAATATGTGCTAGTTTCCTAAGAAGCGATAACCTGTAGAAAACAAAGCTAACTATTGAGCTAGGAAGGCCAACACAGATGTAGGTGATGGGCAGGGCAACCCAGAAACACCAGCCGCTTTCCCTGACCCTTGCTTCAGTTACTCCTTTGCCCTGCCTGGCTGCCAGCAGGAGAAAGCGACCTTGCCCCATCACCCTTCAGCTTCCATGCTAACAAGCACTGCAAGTTCAAAGGGAAAGGATGTCAGAAACAGGGAGGCAGTGAACAAACTACCTGGGCTACCAAGCAGCTGTCTGTCTGAAATAACAAGACAGAATATATTAATCAGCATACGTTTGCACTGTTTCCCAAGAGATCGATGTGTGTCTGCAGGATCTTGTTCTGTATGAGAAGATGGCAGACACAGCATCCTTTCCATTAAAAGCGAGTACAAATTGGCTGTGCCCGGAGCTCCATCGGTAGGCCAGGCCCAGAACAGCATGCTTGTGTTCCCCTCTGGCCACAGAAAATCTCTATTTTGGACCCTAGGAGAGATTTAAATAGCATGCAAAGCTTGGAGACCAGTTATTGTAGCATGCTGGGGGGAAAAGAGTTGGTCTTTTATAAACACTGGGATACCCATGTTAAACATGGGGCTAGCAAGGGCTGACAAAGGCATGAGCCTGGGATCCAATCACCAGCTACTGAGTTTGGGAGGATGCTAACTCATAGGCTAGTCCTATCTACCCATCTCAAAACTGATCCTGACTGTGGGAACAGAGCTGAGGTCAGAAGGCTGGGGCTTTGTTACTGGATACAGCCCAGGCTACTGTGTCAGGTCTGTGGTTAGAGGTGGCACAGGATGAAGGTACTGTTTGGTGTACTCATGCATAAACAAATGGGTGGCATGTGCCTATCAAAGGGTGTGCTGCCGTGAGTGCTAACATGTTGGACAGTGCCATGAGTTCCTGGGGAGCTTTCCTATGGACCCAGCTGTAGGAGAGATAAACCTGATTTTTGTTTAGATCACAAGCAGGGGATGAGAAAAAGACTTGTGAGAGAGCAGGTGATGTTTATCCCCTTAGAAGTCGAACCACACTGTGTGAGGGTGATTGGTTGTTAATCAGCTGGAAAACATCCTTGAACAAATTCTGAGAGCAGGTATAGTTGTGAGGCAAAAACAGGAGGCGGGGCCTTTGGAGACTTGGGGTAGTTTTGGCTGTTCTTCCCTCCACTTCGAGACGCTCCTAGAGAGAACTGCTCCAGGGAAGGCTTCGGGGCTCCTGGCTCCTGCTGACGTTCTAGGTTCTGATTGCTCCAGTAGAAGAAATCCTGCTGATTACACCAGGAGACTCGTTCCTCGGAACTGATGTCCTTATGGTTTCATTATAGTATTCTTTAATTTTCTTTCCCTATTGTTTAGGTTAGTCAGGTTATAAGTGAGGTACTATCGGTTAATAAGTTTGTAATGAAATATATTTGTTAAGAACACTGAGCCTACACCCAGCCGTCCTCATTGCTGATCTCTCAGTCATGTTCAGCTCCCCCAAGCCTTGTTCATACGCGGTGAAGAGGCTGCACTTCCGTGAACACCAGGCTAGAACCAGAACCAATAAATGACGCAGCCGAAAGCGTGGCTTTGATACTCTATAACAACAACGGTGTGAAATGATTCTCTAAGACAGGAGGACAGGTATTGGGTGAGAGCCAAAGTTGGAGAAGTGAGTCCTAGGTAAGGGGCATATCCAACGTCGTTCAGACCTGGACAATGCATATAGCAAATATGAGTCTCTAAATTCTTGCAGCAAAAGGAAATGACTCAGAGCCCCGTTTTTAAAGATGCGGAGGACTTGACATGCTAATTACTTCTGTGGTAAAACAAAAGTGACTTGAGAAGGAAGGGTTGTTACAGCCACCAGTTCAATGGGACAGGGCCTTATGACAGACTTCATGGCGGTGGGAACTCAAGGCAGGGGGCCACACTGCATTTTCAGTCAGGACACAGAGAGCTGTGCCTGTTGATGCTCACACCTGGCTCTCTTCTCCAGCTGAGTCTCTCCAGGACACCAGCCCAGGGAATGGGGTCTGCCCACAGGTAACCTAATCTATAGTACTCCTGTAGTGATCTATAGGTCTCCTATGTGGTTCTACATCCTGCCGTGTTGACGAGCATTCAGTGTCACACGCAAGAAGCAAGGAAAATAAGGTTATTTCCTGGCTTTCTGCTCTAAACTATATTAGTTTACAGACGCATTGTTTTTGACCTCATAACTCCAGGCATTGCGTCTGCTTTCACATTGTATAGCCCAGTAAGATCTAGAGAATGTGTGTTTGTGTGCCAAAAATAATGAGAAAGAGGGGAGAGATGAGAGGTACAGATTGTAGGAAGTCCTCCCCTCCTCACAATGACCGGCTCTCTGATCCTTGTGTTAGGCTGAAAACTGGTTCTGCTGCTGGGGTGCTGACAAGAGAGGCAGGCTCACCCCTCACAGTCATGTTTGGAGGGGGGGTAATTCAGGGTTCTTTCATACACCAGTCTGACTGGAACCTGTCAACATTTTAAGCGGGTTTTAAAAGTCTGTGTTTGAAAAAAAAAAAAAGTCTGTGTTTGTGATAAGTAAAGAAGACAGGCCTTATGTTCAAATCCTATAGACAAGCCATTACATAGTAAATAGGAGACACAGAAAAATGCCCCACGGTTGTCTAGAAGGGCCTTCTGAGGCTAAAAAAAAAAATGGCCCAACCTATTTTGTTTCTTCTATAGCCCCACAATGGATTTTACAATGAAGTTCCACCTGCTACTAAGTTGCTCTTTGGAATGTGGTGACCACACAGATATAGAAGGTCGTACACTGATTTCTAGCATATGTGTGGTACTCAATGACCATACTACAAGTGAATTTGTGCTTCTTCATTTAAAAATCCTTTCAATAACCTGGGCTTGGTGGCAACTGCACTTGAACCCAGCACTCAGGAGGCAGATGCAGGAAGATCTCTGAGTTTGAGGCCAGCCTGGTCTATAGAGCAGGTTACAGGACAGCCAGGGCTACACAGAGAAACCCTGTCTCAAAAAGCCAAAAATAAACAGATAACTGAAATGAAAATAAAAATCCTTTTAATGTGTCCTGTCAATCCTGTCAATGTGAAATTGGAATACTTAAAACTCCCCCAACATTTCAGGTTTATTTTTCAAATGTGATTTTTGATATGGCCCTCTTAGTGATATGGATCCTGTTTCCAGCTGGTGAGTGCCCTAGGAGGAGTCCGGCAATCCTCATGCTGTCTGTCTGTCTGTCTGCCTGTCTGCCTGTTTGTCTTTCATGCCCCCCCATTCAGCCATGACTTCCTGCTCTGGACACATGCTCTCTGTGGAGGTGCCTTTGCATGCACAGCCATCTTAACATCACACAAATGCTCCATCTTCTCTGTGGTGCTAGAAAAATGCCTACTTACTGCTCAAAACCTTACACACTGTCCTGTTCTTTCCCGAAATAGCTGCAAAGGCTGCCTGCTGGAGCCCTAACCAATGGACACTGTCTATCTGGCCAAACTGGGCCACGCGGCTTCAAAGCCAGGATGGAGTCTTCATTTTTGTATTCATGGTGATTTAGGCTGAGTTCAAGTGGATGGAAAATGTCAGGGATTTTCCAGATTTCAGAGAACCACTCTAGGTATCTCCCATGAGACATTTTCATAACAAAATTGTACAGGTATTCTAACATGACTGTGGGAAAATGCATAATTGTGTAAGTTGCTCCCTAGTGAGTTTATATAACAGTGGGTGAGTGTGAAAGACAGAAGAATAACAAAAACAAAAACAAAAACAAACAAAAACAGAGATAAGGTGGGATTGCAGATTTCCATAACTCTGTTCATGCCAGAGCATCAAACGATCCACTTCATCTCTCCACGAGGAAGCAAGATAGGAAGTGACACTATAAAGTCTACCAGGACATTTGTCGGTACCCAAGAAGAGCCTCTGATTTCCATGGCTGCTGGTGCTAGGAAAGTCAGGAGGGTTATCAGGACAGGTTAAACTCCAGCTGGCCCGGAGAAAGAATTCAGCAAAGGGTAGCCATGCTGTAGACAGAAGAGAGAGTCTGTTATCACCAGGGAAGAGAGCATGAAGGAGTGTTAGCCCAGTCAGGTTGGCCTGTGGGCACGTCTGTGAGGGACTGTCTTGATGCCTTAGTTGGTGGGGAGGGCCAATCCTGAATATGTGGCACCTTTCCACAGGCCTGGCCCTCAGCTTCATGAGTGGAGAGAGTGAGGTGAGTAGCAGGTGAGCAAGGATGATTTATTCTCTTTGTTCTCACTACAGATGTGACATCACCAGATGTTTAGGAATAGGGATCCCAATAAAGCCTTTTCTCTCCTAGATGGGAAAAGATACCCAAACCTGCTGAGATCAAAGGGGAGAATTCAAAATAACCCCAAACTAGAAATACAATTATTGGGTCCTTTTATGCAAAAAAAAAAAAGAGAGAGAGAGGGAAACAAGTTATGGTGCCATAGAGGGAGGTTAAAGTAGCGTTACTGCCATGTTCCAGCTAGTGAGGCAACCGAAGGAAGCCTGCAGCCTGAGGGAAGCAGCAATGCAGGCTCAGCTGCAGAAAAGCCACACTACTTCAATACGCACCAGACGCCTTTTCCTAGTCCATGGCTTTTTCTTAAGACCAAACTATCTTAATCCATTTATTGTTAATTGACAAATACAAGTGGAATTTTTTTTCTGCCTCATGTACTTTCTCCTTCTCTCTCATATCTGTTCTCACAAATTCTCCATTACGTTGTGGCCATCAAGACACTGTTACGTCATAAGTACTGACTTATGCCCATTGAGTTTCCTTTTTTATACATAGTTTAAGGTAAAGACTCAAGTTAGGAGTCTAGGACAGCCAAGGCCACACAGAGGAACCAAAAAACAAACCAAAGCAAAGTTTACAAGTTATGCATGACAATCAACTCTGAACTATGAAATAATCTTGCTCAACATCCACAGGGCAGCTCTCTTATAGGTGAGTGTTTTCAGACACTCTGGTCTTGGATCTGTGCTGTCTGAATCACATGTCTGTGTGCCTAACCTCTAGCTTGATCAGTCTGTAATCAATATCAATATAAAATAAGTCTTCAGTGCTTATCAGAATGGCTACGTAGGTAAAGATATTCATTGTAAAAGCCTGATGACGAGCCAGGCATGGTGATGCACACCATTAATCCCAGCACTCAGGAGGCAGAGGCAGGTGGATCACTGTGAGTTTGAGGCCAGCCTGGTCTACAAAGCAAGTCCAGGACGGCCAGGGATACACAGAGGAACCCTGTCTTGAAAACCAAACAAAAACAAAAGACAAGACAGAAAGCCTGATGACCTACGTTCAATCTTAGAGTCCACAGTTGAAGGACATGCCGTGCCGTATGTGTGCCTGTGATCACATACTTGTAAAATACACACACTAGTAAATATAAAAATAAAAATCTCAAAGCGAGTCTTCAGACACAGCACTCCAATTCCTCCCACTGTTCCCTTCTTGCCACTGTCTGAGCATCCAGGGCCTTTCTAAGTGCATGTGCTATGGAAAGCTAGCTCGTTCGAGGTTAGGCTCACTCAGGTTAGCCTCAGAATTAAATACATTACTATCCCTTTCATACTAATCCTGCTTACCTAGAATGTCACATTACTTGGGTTTGTTTATAGTATCTATCTCATGAGATTGTGTTTTCATAATTTGCTTAAATTTGTTGGCAAGTCTGCTAGGTGTACTGGACTACGGATCTCCTTCCATTTTTTCTTTTGGCTGATATAAATATCACTTCTTTTTTTAAAAAACAACTCACATAAAGTGCTTATGACTGGCAAGCAGGCCCATGGACCACCAACACTGATAACTACCTCACAGACTGCAAGCCGCCTTGTTTACTCTGCATGCACAATAACGTAACTTTAGCCCCTTCATGCCAAATCACGTGATTGATGGACATTTCGCTCTCGATGCGTGTGCCTTGTTTACGCCCTTCTGCATCGCTCTGAAGGCGATATGCCGTAGTGGCCGTCACTGCATATCTGCAGATGACAGCCTTTTGTCTTCCACACCAACCCCAATCCTAATGCATACAAGCCTAAGAAAGTGACTAAATGCCTGGTTCTCACAGCCATCCTCCTATTGGTGGTATTAAAAAAAAAAGTTATTTCTGAAGCAAATATAATAAAAGGCATGTGTTACAATAAATTGTATCGGTTAAGTCTTTGAAGCCAATAACTGACACAGAGAGACTGAAACGTACTTTAAAGCTGCAAACACTAAGCCAGGCAGAATCTAAACTGATACAAATCTACTTGTAAACATAAACTACTCTAAACCTCATAACATACATATATCCTAAGCACTTGCCAATCTGATCCTCGGAGACTACGCTCCTCTTTCCCTGTCAACTGTCAACAGTCCCTCTTTCCTCTCAACTCCCAAACTTGGCTCCACCCCCTCTCTAGTAAGCCCTACCTTCCACTTCCTGTCCTTCTGCCCAGCTTGTTGGCTAAACAACACCGCTTTAGTGACAGTTGTTACATCCACTCAAGACATTCCTCACAGGCATGGTAACTAGTTGCTTCTGAAATTTACCAAGTAATCATGAGTGACGTCCAACTTCCACTCATCAACTTCATTCTTACTGTCTCTGTCACACCATACCAAGAGGGATAGTGGCTTATCTCAGTGTGCGGACTTGGGGAGCCTCTGTATGTGGGCTTATTAGGTCTTCTATACCACAGGACACGCATCAGAATAAGATGCCCGGTGCTTCTCTCCCACTCCATATTGCCAGCTTCTCTGTGCTGGTCTGCAGTAAAGCCAACTGAGAGAATGTTCTGAGGTCTACTGGATGCATGACGCACGAAGCCAAGTACAGAAAGTCAACCATCTCAACCGTCTCTGTTACAATCTGGGGGAATGAATAGGAAACACCCTCCCTGCAGCTTACATGTGGAAGGTCTGTCCCCAGATGACGGAGCTACTGAGAGAGGATTGGATAACTAGGGCACCAACTTGACTCCTGTGAGCATCAATGGGCTCATAGCTGAATGAGAATTGAGGAGGAAGAGCTTCGCTGGAGAAAGCAGACTACTGGAGAAGTGCCTGTGAAGATGCTGCTTTGTGCACTTACACATAGTCTCTATCATCTATCTATCTGTCTGTCTATCTATCATCTATTACCTATCTATCATCTATCTATCTATCTATCTATCTATCTATCTATCTATCTATCTACCTATCTATCTATCTATCATCCATTTGTCATCTATTATCTATCTACCATCTATCTATCCATTTATCTATCATTTTATCTATCCATCTATCTATCTATCATCTCTCTCTATCTATCTATCATCTATCTGTCATCTACCATCTATCTCTTGTCAGGAAGGAAGTGAGTATCCTCCTCCCCACATGTTGACAACAGCTTCATTCTTTGTCCTGTCTTGGCCCCAAAGCAATGGTTCCCAGGAGCCTCTGAAACCATGAGCCAAAGACCATTTCAGTAGATTCTCCGATTATTTTTCTGACAACAATGGGAATCTGACTACAACAGTTTCAACCAAATGATGTTGTATCCTACAAGTAATTGCTCCTTTGCCCACTAAGGCTACTGAACTTACGGGAGCGGAAGCAAGCATCCTGTACCCAGGCCTTTCGGTGACAGCAGCAGTCCTTGCTTTCACTTGGAGCGACTAACATTTCCTTTAAGGACCTTTCATCACATACACTGCAGCCCCTGTGGTGACATCCTTACTTACTGAGCATCTTCTCCTAGTTGACACTAACCTCAACTGCTACCTTTATTTTGAATGATGCTTTTGAAGGTGCCAGTGACTCCGTTCCCTGAGTGTTGCAGGAGGGAAAAAAAATGAAGACAGGCAGACAACTACCGAAGGTGAAGCAGCCGAGGGATCTGTTGCCTTTCAGAGTCTGCTTTCCCTCGGCATAACAAAGAATGCCTCCCTGGCCTTCCTCCAGGAGTCCTCGAAGTCTATCAAGGGACTAGCTGGTAACTGAGTGAGTGAATGCTGCAACAACACCTTTTGCCAATTCCGTGGCAAAGAAGCCCTTGAGCTCCTTCTGAACACCCTGAGGACGGACAGCCTTTGGATTCCTTTGGAGTCAAGAGTTAGATTTGAATGGATTGAGCTAGAAATGATCATAATGAGTGAGTTAACCCAGAAGCAGAAAGACTCAAGTGGTATATACTCACTTATATCTGCATACTAGCCCAAGGAGCGTGTCCCACGAAAGTCTTCACTTACCAGGAAACTGGGACAGAGGGGAGGACATCCTATTGGACTCTAGATGAGAGAAGCATGGGAGAATAGCAAAGTAGAAGAATCCAGAGGGTCCTAGAAATCTACAAATAGAACAGTATGATAGGCAGATTTGGGCCCAGGGGTCCCGCTCAAACTAAGGCACCAGCCAAGGACAATACAGGCGGTAAACTTTAAACCCCTACCCAGATCTAGCCAATGGGCAGAACAGTCTCCACACTTGAGTGGAGAGTGGGATATGACTTTCTCACGAACTCTGGTGCCTCACATTTGACCATGTCCCCTGGAGGGGGAGACCTGGTGGCACTCAGAGGAAGGACAGCAGGTCGCCTAGAAGAGACTTGATACCCTATGAGCAAATACAGGGGGAGGTAATCCCCCTCAGGAACAGTCATAGGGGAAAGGAATAAGGGGAAAATGGGAGGGAGGGAAGAATGGGAGGATGCAAGGGATGGGATAACCATTGAGATGTAACAAGAATAAATTAATTTTAAAAAATAAAATAAAATAAAATTTTTTTTTTAATTTTTAAAAAAAGAAAAAAGAAAAAAAAGAGTTAGATTTGGCAACACTGAGGCACACTTGCTTTCCCAAGGACACAGAGGGCTCAGGGAAGCCATGCCTTCTCTTTCAGTCTGGACAAAGACTCACATAGCACCTGCTGGGATCACATGGAAGAGGGTGAGAGATTAGTGGAGAAGGGATGTCTCAAAGACAAAGCTGCGTCACAGAAGATCTCACCCCAATGCGGTGCCAGTTGCCAACAGCATCTCTGCAGCTCTGGGCGCAGCTCACAGGCAGCTGGACAGGTCAGAGTGCCCGCTTGGCAACTCAGCTGGTCAGTTTCTTCTCTCCCGGAAGTTTACTCCTTCTATCGACTTCTAGGGAACTGCTCACTCCCGTGGGCTTCAGTGATACCACGTGTGAGCAGTTTGTTTAACCTCCTGAACCTCCCCACCTTTGTCCTGAAGCGAATGTTTAGGCACAAAGGAAACTGCATTTCCCATCATCCTCAGCACTGCCAACCATTTCCGACTGACCGACTCACCCACCAACCATCCAGAGCGAGCAGCATTCTCGGCGTCCATTCCAACTGTCTGCACGCTGTAAGGGGGCTTTCAGGAGCATATCTAGGAAGGCGTACCTCTTCGGTGTTGTCATGCTCACACCTGCTCACATCTGCTCTTGCCCTATTTTGTGTTGTCTTGTCTTCGCTTCTCCATCATCAGTATAGTTGTTAATTCAGCCATGTTATCTTTGACCCATCCTCATGACCACAGTCACACCTGCCTTGTTTCCCCTAGAAGTCCAATCGTTTTTCCTTCATACTATGTGACATTCTCTGGAAATTTACTATCGCTTGACATTTTAAAAGTTAAAAAGAGAAAGGTAATACAGCTTAGGCCATTTCATCAGTACCATTTCTTCAGCCCATGAAAGCAAGCCTAAGAAGCCATACACTTTAGAAGTCTGCATGCAGAGCAGAGCTGGGGAACAGGCAAGAACAGATACTGAAGTCAGCTGGCTTTGAGGGACACTGCAGAGCCTGAAGCAGACGTGGAGATATCTTCCCTCTGAACTTCTGACAGGGCTTCTTTCTCGGCTCTCTCCCGGTGCTGAGGCTGAGTTCACTGGTACACTAGACCCATCTTCCAGGATCTTGTGCAGCCAAGCATGGCGGAGAAGCCTGTCTGGGAAACCGAATCCATCTTTTTTGTTTTTTGGTTTTTTGGTTTTTTGGTTTTTTGGTTTTGTTTTGTTTTTGAGACAGAGTTTCTCTGTGTGTAGCCCTGGCTGTCCCAGAATTTGCTTGTAGACAAGGCTAGCCTCAGTCTCACAGAGATGAGTCTGTCTCTGCCTCCAAGGGCTGGGATGAAAAGCAAGTGCCACCATGCCCAGCTTGTGAGTTTACTCCTTAACTTTCTTACTATGCCTGGAAGAATTACTAGGCAGTTGCCTATATTCTTTTGATAATTATAATATAACAAGTATTATTATCTATTATATAATATTTTACATTCTGCATGTTGGTTAGTATATGGCCTGTTTCCTAGTCCTCCACTCGCTGGAATCTTGACCCCAGTGAGGCTCTGCTGAGAAGTGGTGGGGCTTTTAAGAGGTAATTAGGTCATGGGTGCTCCGCCTTCAAAGGGATCCATCTAGTTCTCCTGAGAACGGGTTAGTTGTCATGACAGCAGCCTGGCCCTTCACGTTCTGAGCAAGTGGCCTCTATTCCACCTGCTTCCAGTTCCACACTTTGTGCTGTGACAACCTTACACCCAAAACCAAGAGCTTGGTGCTATGCTTAAGGGATTTGCAAGTCTGTAATCTAAGCAAACGTTGGCCTTTAGGACTTACCTATTCCAGACTTTTAGAAAATAGATTAGGAACACTGTTGAAAACGGGCTCATCACACCCGTCCCAGCAATGCAGAGTCTTAAAGCCAAGCTGACCTGAGGCAGTACTGCCGGCCTCACGTGCACCTTGTATATATGCAAAACCAGTTGTTTGTATGAGAACATGCTCCCTGTGTAGTCTGACGTCAGGCTGAGAAGTAAACACTGTGAGTAGTAACGCTCTAAAACAAAATGTACTGCGATGTTGATGACAACAGCCTGTGACAGAGCTGGTGTAGTTTTGATGCCCCTACCACCCCTACCACCCCTACCACCCCTAGAAGAAGAGCTGAAGGCAGGCACTGGCTGCTGAGAGATGGAGAATTGGTTTCTCCGGGGATGAGCCCCGATAGTTCTCCAACCCTAGTGGTCAGCCCTAAAACATGTATATACAAGCAACACTAAATGGAGTCAGCTATATGGGTCTGAGTCTGTGTTTGTGTGTGTGTGTGTGTGTGTGTGTGTGTGTGTGTGTGTGTGTGTGTGTGTGTGTG
>OU015752.1:52129173-52141471 GCA_907169655.1 Acomys percivali | reverse complement strand
ACATCATTCCCTCTTATCCTGCATCCCACAGTCCGCAGTGACATCATCTCCTCTCCCTCCTGTTCTCTAATGAGGTCGAGGGCTGCTGGAGTTCTTTGTTCCATCTACCTGCTATTAACAGGCTGTGGCAGACATGGCTGTGACTAAGGGCCATTGATGATTGGGCTAAAAATTGTTCTCTTCCTCCAAAGCATCTTTTTAACATACAATTCCATTAGAATGTAGTGGAACTCTGCCCTACCCCCATAAAGCTCACAAATATTCTTGCTGGGTAAAGACAACTTCTACTTTAAAGCAATCCAAAAACAAGCCCAAAGGAGCGTGAAAAACAATTACAGCCTCTGAAATGATGGATTGGCTAAAACCTGTTCCTGTGTGTGAGCTCTTCATCCACCAACAGTGTTGGATTTCTATATACATCTATGCACTGAGGCAGGGTTGCAGACACAAGGACCTTGGGGCCAGAGGAAGCTCTGACAGAGTCTGGAAGCAAGATGTTAAAATGAAAGCCTTAACTGATAAGTATGGGACCAGTAACTGTTAATAGTGTGACATGAAATGGTAGGCAAATTTTAAGGATAAAATGTATGGTTCTCTGAAAAGGCAGGAAAAACCGTGCTTTAAATTCATATACCTCTCCCCAAATCCTAGGCCACCAAATGTGCCGCCTGCTTGTCATTTGAAGTCACCCTCATTCTAGCTCGCTGTGTGGTGTTGTTCCTGTCTCCAGCTGTAGCAGGCTTGAGGGGAGCTGACCTTGGTCAGGGCGTGGTATAGCAGTTGATATGAACTGTGAAACTCAAGTGTAACAATGAATTCAAATTCCACCTCAGATCTGTAAACTGTTCTGCCTGCAGTCACCCTGAGCGCCGACACACGTCATCTGAGCTTGGGAGATCTGAGTGGGTTTGAGTGTTTTGATTGTGCCACTGGTGTGCACTAAGGAGTTGTAGCAATAATCCTTGAACTGTGTGGCTATGACCCGGGCTCTGTGCCAGAGCTTCTCAGCCTTCCTGATGCTGCCACCCTTTAACAGTTCCTCCTGTTGTGGTGACCCTTCCCCTCCGACCATAAACTTATTTTTGTTGCTACTCCATAGCTGTTAAAAGTCATAATGCAAATCCTGTTGGAGGTAGAGGTTTGCCAAAGGGGTGGTAGCCCCCCGAGTGAGAACCGCTGGGCTGTGCTCCTAAAACCCATGCAGTGTGGTCTGGATTTTCTGTGGAATTCAGGGAAAGTCTTTGTGAATATTGATTCGTCTAAACGGGATCCATTGTCTTTATCAAATTATTCCATTTTCAGACCCCTGGAACAGCTTAGTTTACATTTGTACAGTTTCTAGAGTATTTTAGGTCAGTCCCACAGAAACAGACAGACAGACAAACAAACAAACAAGTTTAAATGCTAGCCTCTAATACTTCAGATGACCTTATTTGTAGTCACGGCTATAGAGGTAACCAAGGTAACTTAGGCTCTTTGAGGTGAACCATCAACCAATATTGTTGCTGTCCTTGTAGGACGGAGGTGTTTGGGGAATGATGTAAAGAGCTCCACAGTGGTGCACACAAAGCCAGGTGAGAGGCCTGGAGCTCTCGTCCTCCATTACAGCCTACCATGGGACAATCAACAAGCTCACAGTGCTGTGAGAGAGGCTCAGCTTGAGCAGCTTAAATGAGCCACATTCTCCTGTATTCTCCTGCCACATTCTCACTCTCACTGGACATCGGCAGCCTACACACTGCACACTCTCCGGCACACCAAGGGACAGACGCGCGTGCCCATCCACACACAGGGCATCCACACAATTCTGTTCCAGCCAGGAGCGTCACAAAAGCCAGTGCCTCAGTATCTGGACCAGGAAGCACATGACTCACAATAAAAGCCTTTGTGAGAACAGCTTGGATTCCCTTTCTGGTCATGCCGCCACATGTGTGATCACCTGGTATACATCACATGCTCCCTAGTGCACTGCCCAAGGGTTTGCATAACATGGACCACTGTTAAATTTATCATATGGACTATGGCTACTCTTAGCTAGTTCCCATCCTAAGTTTCTGTGTGACTTACTTCTTGTATCCCTGTGGTGGCATGCCTTACAGGAAAAAAAAAGACCTTAAGAAATGGAAGATTTGTTTTGCTCACAGTTAAGGGGGATTATGGTGGGGAAGACATGGTAGCAGGCCTGATGTGGTCTGTTGCAGCAGGAGTGTGAGCCAGCCACCTGTTACATGGCAGAGAGCTTGAGAAAAAGTGTGAGTCAAGATAACCTGCTTCCTCCACCCAGTCCCCAGCAACTAAAGGTTTCTGGACTTGGTAAAACAGCATCACCACCTGGGGACCAGGTGTTTACACACATGAGCCTATGAGAGACGAGTCATACTCAGATCATAACAACTGCTGAGTAGGAAAATAAAACACGAGATAGCATGGTATAAACAGAAGGAAAATCTGTCACAGTAGCAGTCACTATGGTAACCAAGGCAGCCTAGGACTGAAATGGTCCAAACCCAAGACCAAGGTCCCCTAGGCTGTGGTCTCACTCACTTCATGGTGGTAATGAAGGAAGGTTGGGAAAATATGTGTGGGCAGAGAAAGCTAAGGTAGACTCCCATAGTTGATGGCTTCCTGTTCCCAGAAGTCTCTGAGGAGAAACAAAGGGTAGGCTCAGGGTAGATGCCTAAACAGGACCAAGAGGGAAAGGGGGAAGATCCAGGGTCCCTATAAAATACTCAAGCTGGCGTCCACTGAACAGACTCCCAGTCTTAGGCTTCTCACATCCTGGGAGTAGAGAGCCTTCCCTTGCTCTTCTGTCTTTCCAGGAGTTCCATGCTGTGTTCATGCCGGGGAACAAGCTCAGGGGTCCCCGAGACAACCACCAGCACCTGCATCACAGGAATGTGCTAGAGATTCGTCTTGCTACCTGCCAGATTTTTTTTCCTGAGCAAGTGTGAAGCCATGGGTGCACAGGTAGAAATACTGCCGTAAATGCCAACAGCGGTGTCGTTAACACCATATCCATAAAAACGTAGCTGTGACATAAGGAATCAACTTGTGTTGAGCCCAAGTAATCAGCTCTGAGCTGCACCGTAGCTTTCCCCACCTCATCTCTTACCAGCAGGCTAAATTCAGTGATGCCCTGGACCCATCACTCAGCACCCAGCCTCACCTACAGCTGTCTTATCCTCCCTCTACACCAAAAAATCAAGGCGCTTCATCTGTGCTCCTGCTGTGGCCACGGTGTGCTCATAACTCCCGCTCCTGGAAGCCTTCCAGGCGTGCATTGCTCACACACACTGTCTTCTAACGTGCGGCCACAGCTTTGTGTGGCCAGCCATGGGCTCCTGAACCTAGAACAGGCCGATGCTGCTCCCCTGATACTCCAAATCAGCCAAACAGACCATCGACAGGGAAAAACAAATACTTCTGAAACAGTCTTGTTTGTGGATCCGCCACTTCTGTTGGGTTATAAGACTTCTACATTATTCCTGATATTTGTAATCTGTATCTGCTGTATTTCAGGGGATAATTTCATGTTATTAGATATGAAATTATATTAAAATTGGGCAGGCTGTGCATTTTGCCCTTTGATTTTAATTTTGCATCCCCACAGCATCTTGCCTAGTTCCAGTGGACACTGGACATCTTCATATATTAGCATATCTGACATGAATAATGAGCTGTGTTATAATAGGATAAAATTATATGAATAATTAAAGTTCCAGTCAAGGTCTATAATAGAGAACAAGGCTTGCTTTAACTTGGAAAGGGCACAGAGTCTTTGTTAATGATGAGATTGAAGGCTTGTTAATACTCTAGGAAACTAAGACACATGTGGCCATTAACACCGGCTCTGCCTCCCATGGAAGGGCGGGGCCATCTGAGGATTAATACATTGGCTCATGAAATTTAATTCTCTTCTCCTTTTCTGTTTGTTTATCAGGTGTTCATTAGTAGTGATAGCTACAAATTCATGATTTGGGGATACACAGTAGTGGGAGGCATAATTCCTTCTCTGAAATTGTAGAATCTTAGAAAGAGAGAGGGTGATATGCAAGTAGGTATAAAACAAATAAACGATGTCCTTACAGGAATGATGAAGGTGAGGCAAGGCTGAAACTTCAGCGCCTTGAAAGAGCAGTAATATAATGGTGGGAGGAGAATGTCCCCTAAAAAACAAATGTCTAAAATAATGATTATTATGGGTGAGTTTCTAAGATCATAAAATATAATAAATGTTGGAAATAGGTTTGAGTAAAGCCACTGAAGGAGAGGGGCTGGGTGTCAGTGCATTAGCCTTGTCTTAGCTGGGATTTGACATAACAGGGAAGTCTCTGCTCTTACGAGTGATTACATTTTACATAAAATGTAATTTATAGACCTCAAAATATCCATTTGCAGAAAATCTATTAAGACTAAAATTTCACCCATATAAGAGTGATGGGCTGTCACTAACAAGCCACGGGGACGTGTCCCACACCGACCTCTCACTCCACAGTTTCACGCACCGGTTCTTGCAGGACATGAAGGAGACAGGTGGAAGCCCCCACACCCACCCACGTGCACACCTTAGGTCAGCTCTCCCTGCAGGTCACTCGTGTCAAAGGAAACACGGGGTCTTAACAATTTGGTCATAAACAGGAATAACCACCATGATTTCCTACCCACAAAGGCAGTTTTTCCACCCAAGGACAACACTACATAATGGGTTTTGGTAAAGGGTCCTGCATGCCTGTTCTTAGGTATCAGTTTTCCAAGTACTCTGTGCTTTCAGAGGAATCTTTATACTTGGGGAAATAGCCTTGTAGAAGTTCATGACACAATCAGTGTCTAATACCTACCTGGAAGTAGCAGATATTATCAAATATCTGGACTTGGCGGTCACCTGCTTATCTCAGTGGACTGCTCTGAAATGTGGTCACTACCTACCGTGACCACCTCTCAGTCCTGTGTGCGTGTGGCCTGGGGCTAGGTGGTCAGAGTCTGATGCCCCACAAGCAGGACTCCATTTGGTTAAAAAGGATCAGTGCACAAGAACCTCAGTTTACCTAGATAATTACAACTCACAGATACAGACCGAACACACGCATAAATAAAACTGAACTAACGAAAGCATTCAAACTTAAATAGACAGTTCATGTGATACTCGGTGGAATTAAAATGTTTCTGAGGAATCGACAATTTGGAGGTAAGAGGAAAAGGCACACATTCCAGGAATAGCTCTGGCTTTCCATAAAAGCAAAAACCTTAAAAACACATCCCCAGGGCAAAGCTGATGGCAAGTCCACGTGGCAGAACTACGTTCTCTTCTTAGACAGCCTATGGTGGAATTATTCTGGCTAAAAACGAACTTCCCTTGATGTGCCTACAACCTGTGGAGGCTTCACTTTCAAACAGAGAGGTCAGATGAGGGGGAGCAGTGAAGAGAAACCTGGGCAATGGAAAGACCCCAATGAGTGTGCATTCAGTGCCGCTGTGTGGCCTAGGAGTGTGTGTGTGTGTGTGTGTGTGTGTGTGTGTGTGTGTCTGTGTGTCTGTGTGTGTTTGTGTGTGTGTGTCTCCATGTGTGTGTGCACGCACACGTGCACCTGCCTGTGTGTTTGTGTGCCATGTATATGTCTGTTATTCATGGAGGCTAGAAGAGGTTATAGAAGTCTCTGGAACTGGACTTGAAGGTGGTTGTGAGCAGCCATGTGGATGCTAGGAATTGATCCCAGCCCCTTTGCAAGAACAGCAAGTACTCCCAACCACTGAGCCATCTCTCTCCATCCCCTAGCACATATGTTAAAGTTTTGAAGTTGTAAGGAGAAAAGGCACAGAAAACAAAAAAACAAACAAACAAATAACCAGTGAGCTACATAGAGTGACACTGTTTTAAAAAACAGACACAAGTTTAACAAGGTCGGATGGCACTTCCTCTCCACATGGCAAGCCGTTTGGCTTGTGTGCCAGAAGATGGAGGGGGGTGGGTGTCCTCCTTCTGCATGAGGCTGTGCAGTGTCCCTAGAGCATGAGTCAGCACATCGAGCCGATCACACCAGCCTCTCACTGCCCTTCCCCCTGTGGGAATCCATCCTGCCAGCTTGCTCACAGGTGTTGTTAACTGTCACAAGTATCAAGACCCACAGAAGCATTACACACATGCAGTATATATCTTAAATGCCCAGTGACTGAGCGAGCAATTGTTCTCCAGCACATCTGAGGGGTTGATGTGCTCGGTAGCTGCTGGGAGGATGGATATTTTTGTTGTCAATATGGAAATCGTTGCAGATATTCCTAACTGTTGATATTGTTAAATGTAACACTTCATAACAATGTACAGGTAAGCTCCCCTTCCTGTATTTTGCGTGGACACACAGATGCATGCTAGTCACAGCTCTCCCCTTACCTGCCTTCCTCCTAACCTCTTAGCTTAGGCATGCCGACACAGAAATACCATGAATTACTTTCTCTGGGAAATGCGGTATGTCTCAGATACAGAAAGAGTTCTTACCGTATATAAAATTTATTTTAAATTCACCATGTAAATATCTTGAGTTTTTAACTAAGAAAAACAAGTTTGCACATATGTAGCAGATGTGCTACACCCTGACAACTGGCGTGTGCTGGTGCCTGCCTTGGGATCCCATCCTCCTCTGGCCTCAGTGAGAGAGGATGCGCCTAGCTGTTCTGTGGATGTGCCAGGGTGGGTTGGTACCCAGAGGGGACCTCCTCCTTCTCTGAGGGAAGGAGACTGGAAAAGCGCTATGTGTGAGGAGAGAAAGCGAGGAGAGGGGGCTGCAATCAGGATGTAAAGTGAATAGATAAAAAAGACAAGCAGGTGACTTCTTTATTTAGCAATAGTTTTAAAAAATTAAAGCTATGACAGGAAAATAGCCAACAAATGAATAGAACAAAAGGATCCCCATATGCAAATATAATTATCCGGGACTTAACACACCATAAAGGGAAGGTTTCTAATGAAGGGTAATGTGAATTTTTTATAAAATAGTTAAGACAGAGCACAATCTCAATCCTCAGTCTCCAGTTTACCAAAACAGAGTCCAAAAGAGATGTGCTGCTCAGCCCAACGACCTGCGCTCAATCCCCAAAACACACTTGGTGAAATGAGTGGAAAGTTTTCATCTTACTTCTTAGTGTGTACATACTCATGCATACACATGGCACGTGCACACACACACACATGGACACACACGCACACACACATGGACATTCACATACACACATGGGCACATGCACACATACTTACATACACACAGGCATATGTACATGCACATGCACACACGTGCACACACACACACAGGCACATGTACATGCTACATACATAGAAAAATTAGATCTGAGTCCTAAATAAACTAATACATTTTCCAATAATTCAAAATGAAGTGGCAAGGAAAAGTGATCTGTGGTGACAACACTGGTTGGGTTTGTGTCTAATGTTTCCAGGGGACCCCACCTCAGCCATGAGGGATGCACAGTGTGCGGTTGCAGGAAACGCTCATAGTCAGTTTCCTACATAGGTTCCCATCTCTCAGGAAACAGCTCTACCATGCAGCCGAGACAGGACAGCCAAGCGGCTTCGCAGTAGGAAGTGGGAAACTCTACAGCTTCCTGAGCAGGGGATGGAGGAGAGATGGGGAGTGGGCAGTAGCCACGGGACAGAGGAAGGTGGGCCTGGGATGTGGTGTGGCCATGGGGAAGAAGCAGGCCATGGGTGCTTACAGTCAGGACCTGAAACTCCTCCATGCCACAATTCTACCTATAAAACCCAGTAGATGGCCTTGAAATGAATCTTCCTTAACTTAAAATACAAAATATTCTAAGGAGTGCATATGAAAGAAGATTATTTCCTCAAATAATTTTCTTTTTCCTTTTTTTTTTCTTTAAATATATTTAAAACTGCTTTGGAGTCACCCACAGACAGCTCAAAGTTATGGAAATCCATAGTTATAAAACAGGAAGAAGCTCCTCTGTTTATAAATAATTCATGATGGGTCTCTACTGCATCATAATCTACCCTGGTATATCTTAAGTGGAAACTGAGTTATGAACAATCTATAGTCTCTTAATAGCCTTTGACTCCGAGGATCCCACAGTGAGTAGAGCTGCTCCGTGTGGAGTGTCTCCCTCAACCGAGGACACCAGAGCAGCTGGCATTGGCCAGGCTCCCAGGAGGATGCTTTTAGAGGGAGGTGACGTCCATCCTCAGCCAGATGACACTGATACTGGCCGGCTTTGCTGTCTTCTACAGTCATGCCTGTGGCGTGCGTCCAGGGTACCAGTGCCTACCACTCACTTATCACCCAATCTCCTACACTGCAAACCCCACACACTCTGTCTGGCGGCCACAGGTTCTGCCAAGTGAATTTTGGACTTCGCAGGAGACAGATTGAGCTTTAAAAATGCCCACATTTACTGAAGCTACAACATTTGGGAGGGAATTTAAACATGCAGAGTCTTTGGTTTAACAAGAGAAAGTGGGAATAATAAACACCCACATCACAGATTTCTAAGAGAAGAACAAGGCACTCCTCTGTATTCCTTTAGTCTTCTTTTGACCTGTCTGCTAGAGGAAGTCTCCTATACGCCAGACTGTCTACTTCCCAAGCATAAAGTTTCTCAAGGACTCCTTAAAGAATACAGCTTGGTCCTCAGGTCAGGGATCGCAAGTCTGTGCATGTCCTGGCCTAGTCTCTGTCTCACTTCTGGTCTCTTGTCCACTTCTCAACATCAGATGCATCCGTGGGTACCAGGCACAGATCCTGCCATCACCAGCCCCGTATCTCCTAAGAAGAACTGAGCTTCAGTACTCTGTCCCCACTCATGGGGTGCTTACCTGAGCTGCTTCCTCCACCTTCTCTCACTGATGGGAATCTTCTCAAAGGCCCCAACTAGGCTTTACAATTCTGGTCTGTTTCTTGAGAATAACCCCAGTTAAGTAGCCCTCCACCTAGCAACATGTCCTTTGTCACTTCCATATATGTTCATATGTTCACTACAGGTCCCCTGAGCATATTTCAGAAATAAAATACAGAGTTTAGTATAACAGTTGCAGAAGTGTGTGGAAGGGAAAAGATGGAGATAAAGAACCCATGAGTATCGGGCACTGTGTTGGTTATTTCTGTGATGCTGTCATAAAAACACCAAAGAGAACACTTGATAAAGAAGTGGCTTCAACTGGGTTTCACAGAACGCAGCCATGGTAGCTTGGACACATGCACCGAAGCAGAACATGATGATGGCAGGTGTGCAAAGAGGAAAAGGTCCTCTACCTCATGGAGGACAGGAGACAGAAGGAGGAAAGACATGGGACATGTATGAGCTCTAACCTCATTTCTCCCAGTCACCTACTTTCTCCAGTTATGGGCCCATACTAGCAAAGTTTTGCTACAGAAACAGAATTCATAGAACAAATAGATAGATAGATAGATAGATAGATAGATAGATAGATAGATAGATAGATAGATGATAGATGATAGGGAGATTGATAGATGATAGATAGATAGATAGATAGATAGATAGATAGATAGATAGATATGATATGATGTGACATGATATGATATAGAGGTAGATGATGTAGACTGTAGAGAGATAGGCAGAAAGGGGACTTATTAGAGTGGCTTACAGGCTTTTATGCAGTTAGTCCAACAATGGCTGTCCAGCAATGGAAGGGCCAAGAGTCCAGCAGTTGTTCATTCAATGAAGCGGGTTTTCAGTACACACCAGAATCCCAGAGAAGTGGGCTTTAATGCTAGTGAGGGGATGGACTTGCCAGCCGGAGTGAGGGCAAGCCGACAGAGAGAGCAAGCTTCCTCCTTCCGTGTCCAGCAGAAGATGAGGTGCAGAGTGAATAAAGGTGGACCTTCCTACCTCAGAAGATCTAGATTGAACGTATATCTTCTCATCTCAAAGATCCGGATTAAAAGTAGGACTTCCGACTTCAAATGAGTTAAGAAAAACAATCTCACAGGTGTACCAGCCATTTTTGTATTAGTTAATTGCAGGTGTAGTCAAGCTGACAGCCAAAAGTAGCCCTAAGGTTTCCACCAACAGCAGAACAGCAGCTGTTCCATACATGAGCCAGTGTAGGAACTGCAGCCAAACCGTAACCAAGGCCTGTGGGCATGCCCCAGGGGACAGGGCGCTTACTCAAACCCCATATGTCTTGAATCTTGGTGGAATCCTCTTAACTGTAATATATTTAACTTCAATTTCTTTTTTTTTTAAGATAGGCAGCAGTTTAGGTGGTCTGCAAATAAATTCTACCCAACTTCAGAGATGCTGGCTAGCTATTAGATAGCACTTTAGAAGGCGGAGGGGTCACATCTACTCTGGGATAAGAGTAATCAGGAAATCAAAGTACATGTGACTTTTAGAAAGAGACTAGTTAAGAAGTTAAAAGCCAAAAGTGAAAGTAGGAAAAGATAAACTGAATTAGACCAAGTCTCTCTCTCTCTCTCTCTCTCTCTCTCTCTCTCTCTCTCTCTCTCTCTCTCTCTCTCTCTCTCTCCTGCCTAGTGAGCTCCAGGGTGGCTTTAAGAGTTGTGGTTGCTTCTGTCTTGCACACTTCTTAGGGTGCGGTCTTTCAGATGTCCCAGCTGAGAGTCCAGGATGTCCAACAGACACTTTCTTCACGACAGCTCATCTCTCCAGCGCCTTGAACCTTAGCAAAGTGTTCCTCACCCTGGGTCTCTCGGACAGACTGCCCAGCTCCTCTCTGCCATACCTCTCCAAGCTCTAGCTGGACTGACTGACAGTCTAAATCAAGTGTTAGACCGTGGCTGCTGTGAGACAGCCTGAGGCTCTGCCCAGCTGTTGCTCACTGATGGAGATTTTAAGGCCTTTTGTCCAGCTTAACTTCAAAACCACCAAGAGCTTCAGGGGTATGCAGTGTCGCATGGCAGGGTCCACACAGGACTGTTGTCCGCTCTCGGAGATGGCTGACCTTCGGGCTTGGTGGTCTGGGTGGCTGCCAGTTTCTCTGAACAGGGCTACTGTTATGGTGTTTATTTTAGCTGAAAAGTTGCTTTACGAGAAGCTTAGAGAATATTTTAAATGCTGTGTCTTCTACGTTTAGGATAAGCGTCATTTGCTCTGCTAGAATCCATCCATCATAGTTAAACCAGAAATCCCAACAAGCCCACCCTAAGCACCTTACCCATCTCACTTTAAGGCCTTCCCTGTGTATTTTCATTCCTAACGTGATTCTGCCGGCACAAAACAGCGACAGTCTGAACAGCCCCCGCCAGTCTTTGCGCTATCTGTGTTCAGTCCTTCGAGAGGGCCTTTGGTTAGATTTGGATGCAGATGAGCTTCCAGTTTGGCTAGATGTTTCTTTTAATCCCTTACAGTCCCCCCATTTTTTAAAAAATTAGAAATAAAACTGGTTCATTTTCCATACAACAACCCTCTTGGCACAATAACCCTAAGGGTGCTATAGTGGCACGAGTATTTTCGTAGTAACCAACAGCTCTCAAATTGGACTTAGGGCACAGTTAGCAATAGGGAAAGCGTAGCAGGTACTGAAAGACCCTAGCCAACTCATGGTTATTAGAGGAGAATAATCCCTAAAGCACATTCTAAATATCCTTCCTTGTTCCCACTGACAACTACAGTCCTCACTCCTCACCAGAGAAACTTCTCTTTGCAACAAATGGATATTCTCACAGAAACCACAACCAATCACAATGCTGAGGTGCAGGTCCGAGTTCTAATGCACCCATTGACAAAACAACACCTGCACCTGCACCTGCACCTGCACCTGCACCTGCACCGAAGGCTCAGGAAACATTAAGAGGCAGAGGATCCAAGAGACAGCTGTGAGACTGTGTTTCATAGAAATATCAGGAGCTACACGCATAAAGTCTCACAAACGTGACAGCTCACGCGTGAGCTCAACAAGGGCAACAGGCATGCCAGAGTGAACTGCAGGAGGACCACAGGGCTGCAGCCTGCACAGGGCACTACAGGCAGCTGCGGAGCACTCAAAGTGGGAGACAGAGTCTGCACCCGAGAAGAGTGTGCCAATCAATTATCCTGTCCCCAGTGGTCAGCCCTGAGAACATACACGTAGATAATTATATGACTGAACAGGTTATATTTTGTGTGTGTGTGCATGTGGGGGTGAGGTGGGGGGGGTGTCTGTCTGTCTGAGTGTGTGCGTGCGTGCATGCGTGTGTGTGTGTGTGTGCCCATTAATTTGAACAAGGCAGAGCACATGGAAGGGTGTGGAGAGGGAAAGGGGAAATTATGTAATTATATTATAATATCAAAAAATAAAAGAAATGATTAACAATGGTTC
>OU015752.1:52112376-52123238 GCA_907169655.1 Acomys percivali | reverse complement strand
AGAGAGAGACAGACAGACAGACAGACACATACACACAGATACACACAGAGAGAGAGACACACACACACAGAGAGACACACATACACAGACACACACACATACACACACACACACACACACACACACACACACACACACACACACACACACACACACACACACCCCAAGCCCCTCTGAACCCCTTTCTTGGGCATCTAAGGATAACTTATCTGTGTCTTAGTCACAAATAAGGAACTCCCCGAAGCTAATCTCTGGGCTGTAAATATACTGTTAGGTGGAAAGTATTACTGAAAAAAGCTGAGTCTGTTCGAAGAGACCCATGTGCCCACTGCCCTTCCCTGCCTCACTGACTCCAAAGTCTTGCGATGCAACTCAGGCTTAAGTCACAAAATACATTTAGGGGGATTTGAGGATGAAATCCTCAAGAATGACTTGATGCTTATGATTTATTTATTGCTGTGTCCAGTCTAAGCTTCCCAAGTCTAGTCTAGAAGTGGCCTTGTGCACGAGTTTCTTTGCATAACATAATCATCACAGAATACTACTTTTACAGCATTTTGTTTGTAAACTGATCTGTCAGATTAATATACATGTTGTTACATTCATCTGTGGATATGACCAAATATTTAACAGTCAAGTTTAACCTGGTTGGTTATCTGTCAAGTCTTAGGTCCAAACAGAAACGTTTCAGCTTTGACTTAGGATGGGAGGTGGGTGGTTGTATTGCTACAATGGTTCGTGAATGAAGGGGGGATACGGTGAGTTTTCCTGGCAGTGTTGAAATTGTAGGATCGATAAGGGCCTCTGAGGGCCTCTGAAGTCTGGTCAGAAGTCTGTGGCATGCCAGTGTGGTGGCAGTGGGAGAGAAACACATGAGGGAGCGATAGGGCATGTCCCGTAGGACAGTGGGTACAGGAACTATAAAGGGACCCCCCCCAATCCCTGCCCTGAGGGGCTGGAAGCCTGACAACTCAAAACGGTTGCCTGCATTTCCAGCCTGGGCAAGGGGCACGCCACAGCGCCTTGTGCATTAGGGTGTGGCGACAGGAGCAAGCTTCCTCTTTATCAACGCTGTGAGAACAGCCAGTTGCACAGTTCAGAGCGTGTGGAGTAGAGGTGTAACAATGTGAGGCTGTAAGTACCATCAAGCTGGTGGGATCTAGAATCACCTGGAGACAAAGCCCTGCCCACACCGCTGAAGGAGTGTCTACGTGAGGTTGGCTGAAGTACGCCTGAGCCACTCTAAGTGCCTGAATCCCTGGACTCAACTGGTCTGAACACTGGCATTCACCCCTCTCTAACTCCAGACAGCAAGTGGACGTGTCCGACCCTCGTCTTCCCTGCAGTGGAGACAGCAGCCCAACTGCGAGGGAAACTTTCCCTTGTTTACGTTGATCTTACCAGTACCGTTGTCATGGCAACGAGGAACGCAACTAGTGTGCATGTGTGCATGAAATGACAGTGATCTGGGTGTGACCCTCTTTTAGTAAGTCTCTGCCCTCCAGCCATGTTTCTGCTGCACTTGTCACAACAGCCAAGACAGAGAACCGGCCTAGATGTCCCTCCATACATGGCTGGGAAAAGAAACGGTGGCACACAGGAGCCCTGAGATGCCATGCAACGTAAAGAAGAATGAATGAAGCTACGTGCAAGAGAGCGGGTGGGAAAGAAGCTCATCACATCCAGCAAAATATGCCAGGTTCAGAAGGACAAATATGGCATGTTTTCCCTTGTAAGTGAAATCTAAATTTGAATTATTTCTATGTTCATATGAATAGGTGTGCAGGGCACGGAAGCAGAAAGGGAGAGATGAGATGAGATGGAGGGAAGAGGTTTGCAGAGAGAGAAGCAATAAGAGAAAAAAAATATATATATATATATATATATATGTCATATATCTCAGAAAATCACAAAAAGGCTTATTAGAGGAAATGATAGTAGCTACCAAGTGGAGGGGAGGAGACGAAAGAACTGTGGACAGGCTATAAATATGAAAAATCTAATGACATAAAGGTAGGAAAATTTCCCAGAACAAAACTCAGTTCTTTGCACGCCACAGACATAGAACGGCTAGGGACTCTCCTTGTTCACAAACCCCACCCCCTTCCTTCCAGGCCTTCATCTCGCTCTCTCGGACACAGAACACTGCTAATCCCCTGTAGCCTGGGCTTCCCTGGAGCCTTCTTACCCTCTCTGCTCCCACTGCCCTGCAAAACTGCTGGTCCATAGAATGAAAACAGAGCTCGGCCACTCAACACCCTGCATCCCCCACCAATGAGCACAGATGATGCGTAAGGTTCAAGGCTTGAGTTGTCAAGTCAGCCTGAGCCTCTTACCTCCATCCAGTGAGCCTCGGTCCCCTCAGCCACGGCTGCTGTTAAGGAGTAGGTGTGTGAACAACGAAGAACCCGGCCATGTAGCGCTACCTGAACCCACATCCAGACATTCAGGCTTCCTGACCCCTGAGATCACTTCCTGCAAGAAGAGGAAACAGAGCTGAAACGCCAGGAGTACAGCCATCATCATCACACTTCAGAGATCATGGGGCTGGAGAATTGTGCGGTGCCAAGAGTGGAAATGAAGGGGTTGGTTTGAAGAAGCTAAGGGGCCTCGCCCATCGCTAGTCCATGCATCTTCTGGTACCCGGGACTCTCAAGGGGACACAGTGAGAGAGGCCTTGAGCATGAAGAGATGGTTAAGAACAAGTGACCCACAATGCCTTTGGTTATGGCTCCGTTCACCTCCAGTAAGCTGGGATTCTGACAGTAACAGAAACTGAAATATTTTACTGCATGTTTTTTTTTTCCAAATAGAAAGAGAACTTGATATAAGACCTGACAGCATATACTTCTTTCTAGAATAGAAGAGAAAAGGCTCCAGCTTTCCGGGGGTTAAAGTGGAAGAGATACAGATAAGCAAATGCCCTCATTGTGCGGCTTTTCTTTAGAGGCTCCAAACAAACACTGACCCTAGATAGCACAGCCAAACATCCCAAAGAAACAATCTGTCCAAATTGAGCTTGGTCAGCCAAAGAGCTTCTTGGGGTTATTTACAGGACCATGAGTGACCTGTATTTACAAAGCCCACCCCTGCCTAGGGACAACAATGTGTGCACAGCTGTACCAGTCTCCTCTTCCTCAGGGAAGGGGTCATCCGTGAGTCTTGCAGTTTTCTTAGCTTCCCCTTTTCCCTCCATAGGAGAATGCTTCCGACTGTGGAAAATGGCTACACAACACACACTCCCTTTTCCACAGAAGGCAGTGCTCACAGAAAGACCTTTTCTTATGCCTCAGAAAGCCCTAGAACTCGGTCTGCAATGTCTGTGTAAACGGAGGCACAGGTTTGCCAAAAATAGGTCTCCTAGCTCTCGGGTTTGATTTGACCTAAGTCATCAGTCACTGGTCTGTGTTCCCGCATCTCAGAGCGGCAGCCTGAATTTCCCTTAAGTTCCTCTTAGAAATGTGCTGTGAACACACAGAGCCACTAACAATTCCCCATCTTTAATGGTTTACTGCAGACCCATAAAAGGGATCGCCCAGCTCACAGGCCTAGTTTAACAGCCTGCTTACCTGTACTTGGCCCTATCCAAGTCCACAGTCACGCTGTGCTCGGGTACTATCTGCCCCTCATAGTAAAGACAGGACAGAGAGGCAGTGAGGTACCAGGCAGAGCATGAAGCTGTCAGCACAGGCCACCATTACTGACAGAGACAGAGATGCAAGAGTGGCTAAATGTAATGTTTTCCCACAATTCATTCACCTTGAACACACCAGATGCATAAGACACACACACACACACACACACACACACACACACAAAGGGTGTACATACATAAAGCTGTTAAGAGTCCAAGGGAGGGACTCTCAACATTGAGCATCAGGCTCAGGGTGAGGTCACGTGCAAGTGGCTGAGTGTGTCCGCGCAGACCAGCTAGCAGGACCCTGGCATCTGGCAGCCATTACAGCGGCGGCGACACTGAAGGCAGGTTGGCTCTCCTTGCCTCACTAAATGCGCGAGTGTTTAATGCCACCGAACAACAGAGCCCAATGCTACAAGCCAGATGATTGCATTCATCAGGAGGGACGCATATAAATACCAAACAGAAGGACTTCTTACAATAAACTTGATTTGTTTTTGTCAGACGCCCTGTCCTGTGCTTCCTTTCTATTTTTACAACATGTTTTGGGGAAACATCTAAGAAAATGCCAACTGTCTCTCCGTTTTGGAGTGTTGATAGTTGCAATCAATGCTTTCAGGGTGCGTCCCGGCAGAAATCTGCTGAGTCACGATCTTGTGGTGGCTCCTGATGGTGTCTGCTCTCTGAGGTCCCTCTCAGCTCCCTGGGTCGCTCCTGCCACAGAAGCAAAGGCCCAGGAGGTAACAGCATCCAGGCGTCTGTCTCGTTGCACCGCAGTGACGGACCAGAATGAAACGGGAGTCCATGCATCTGCCTTCCTTGCCTCAAAGACAAGAGGGTTAGGGCCCAAGTCCCTGCAAGGAAAACAATTCTAAAATTCACATTGAGGAAGCACACACTGGCGCTCTTGGCTTGGCGGTCTCTCAAGGCCGAGCTGACTTTAAATATCTGGATCATGAGTAATGTTTTTCTGGTAGTGATGGTTTGGTTAACTCAGTCCTGTTTTGACCTCTTATAATGCATCAATCACATCACCTTTCCGTGACAGAACTCCTGACTACGTCCTGTGTGGCCTATATGCGGGGGTGGGAGTGACATGCCTCTCAGGGCCCAGTGAGCTGGTGGCCTTGTTTGCTGACACCTCTTCTCACAGTGTCCTTGGCAACTGCGGTGATGTAACGGCATCTTATTTTCCAACTGGTGAGGAACCCATCCTTTTTACAGGCAAAGGCTATAGACAAGAAGTGCTTTTTTTGTGACTCCAGTATGTGTGTCCACAAAGAAGTAGAGGGCAGTCCCAGTAAATAACAATATGGAGATAGTTCAACATGCAGAGTGCTTTCTACTATTCTAATGCAGTTTACGAGTGGACTGAGTTGTCCTGTTAACTTCATGAAAATTAGAGTCGTGGGTCAAAAAAAGTGGGATTTCCTCTAGCTACGATGCTGAAACATGACTGGGGGAAAAAAATCACTAAATTTCTGGGGTTTTGATTTTTATATAAAAACCTTGGTTTCTTTTCTATTATTTTCCCCCTCTTCCTAACCCCTAAAATGTCAACTTCTACCTCAAACTCTCTCTCCCGGATCATACACAAGGCCGCCACTGCAAACACAGCCTCGCACGCTGCGGCTGCACAGCTGCTTCCTACATACCATCTCTTCTTCCCACAGCCCCCAGACTCACATCATCTCCACGCACGTCACAACTCGTCTCAGGATCTGGCTAAGCATCTTCACCTGTGTGAGGAGAGCGTTAGCTTCCACAAGTTAGTGAAACGTCCTTTCCAAATGTGAGCATTACACAGCTGATAATGCTAGGAAATTACATTTCATTTCTTGTTAATGATGACAGTGCTTGGGTCATGTCGGAAGGGATCCTATATAATACGAAATTATAGAGATATGAGCTCTGAAATGCAGGATTTGTACGAGGAAGCTGGTGGCGCCCTTGTGGTGCTGGACTCCAGGGGAGGGGAGGGCACCAGAATGAAAGGAATCTGTACATAGGACAGAGAGACCTCAGTGAGCAGATGATGGCTGTGTGGTTCTTGCATGCCACCTTTCTAACTCTTCTTCAGGGAAACCTCATGAAGAAGCCTTCCACTTCCCTCCTGAAGCCAGGCCGGGACCTGCTGCTGCACATCACAGAGCGGCCTGTGTGCCTTGCGCATCACAGAGACCTCCAACATGTCTCTCTCATCTGTAGGAGCTCTGGCTGGAGTGACCCAGGCGTGCTTGTGAGCACCAGGACTAGGGTGCTAGGCCTTGGGAAGAGATGCCAGGTGTGTGGTTAGGAAAGTGACCCAGCAATTCTGACAGGATCGGTAGAGTCCGGTCAGTATTTGCCTTTTGGTTTTCATCTTGCTCTGTATTTGAGGTAAAAATTAGGACACAATTTTTATTAGAACAGGAAACTGATAAGATTTACATTTTACAAAAAAAAAAAAAAGCAATCAAGCAATGGAGCAGTAGGTAGACAGCAAGGGGCCTGGGGTGAGGCGAGGGTGCCAGTGAGAGTCCCTCCATAGCTCAGTGTCTTTGCTATAATACCCGCTCCCTCAGCCATCAGTTAGGCAGACCCTGTGTCCTTCCTCTGCACAGAGGTGACAGCACCTCAGTGGATATAGTGGGCTGGGTTTCCTGGTGCTGATGACGTGACTCTCTGTGGATAAATAAACAGAAGGTGACATTATTAGACTAAGTATTATCTAGTTGGCCTGCTCTCCTTAAGGTGCCATCATGGTGGCAGACCTCCGAACTGTGACGGCGTGCACGCACATGTCCCCGATGTTGGGCCTTAAGGATTGCATCCATCTCGGTGTGCCACAGAGAGAGCACAGCCTCGCACCAGAGACCTTGATGTTAACCCTAGTAGGCCGTGATCTCCCCGCAGAGTGGCCTGAAAATGACAGTGTCCTGTGACTCTGACTGAATAGCCTAGTGGGGACACAGCAAAAACAGTACCTTCTACGAAGCCCCTAGGACTGGGGACGGCGCTGTCTCCTCCAGCGTCTGGCCGCGGGGGCCACCTTCCCATGCCCGCTAGTAAGCTTGTCTGTGTCTCTCATGGCTGAGTTTGCAGGGACTTGCTATTTAAGTCTTTCGCAGGAGACAGTGTGACGTCCTAGGCCCCTGCCATCTGAGAGCCATGCTCTCTCACCATTAGCCTTGCCAGGGCTCTTGGTCATATTAAGGCCCTACGTGATGTCAGTCAGCCTGGCTGCCCCTGCACACAGGAAGGAGCAGGGTGGAGCTTGATCAGGAAGGCAGAACCAGTTTCTCTTCAGTAGTGAAATAAAGGCTGCCAGGTAAGGACCACTGCCTTCACAGTAGGTCACAGCTGGTACTAGTGCTCCTGAGGTGGTCTGAACTATTCTCCGTGCAGCCTCTCCTCACAGACAGTTTTGAGTGGCTTGATGCTGGGCCACTTCTCATAGTTCTCTGCATGAGACTTGGGGCTGCTTCATCTCCAGGTCTGCCTAAGAGAATTCCTGTGGCTGAATTACTGACAAACATTATATATATACATATATATACACACACATATATACATATTACAATGTCTATTATATTATCATATTATGTATCAATTATATTATATATAATATCTGTAACTATATATATGAACACTAAGTCAGCACAGCCACCAGGAGAAAGTTAATTCTTCGCCACAAGAGGGAAGCAGTGGGACACAGCTGAAGACAAGCCTTTGAAGAGGGCCGCACCTATGCTGGGTGCTCAGGGATGCAGTTTATTAGTTTGCGGAGTTCTTGCTTTGACGCTAATAAACTCCATGCCACTCTTCAGCACCAAAGCAAAACTGTCTTGATGTTCCCATAAGCAACATTTACAATGAGTCTGTTTTCTGTTCACCCCAATTATAAAAGGTGTTATAACTGCCCTGTTCCAAAGAGCAGGGCAATTGATTTATAGGTTTTATTTGTCTAGTTAACCTGTGACTTCAGCACATGAATGACACATGTCCAAGCCTGGAAGCACACTTTCCTCTTGCAGCATATCTGTGGCTCAAAACAGTCTGTCTGCAGCAACAACTAATGTTATTCCAGTGAAGTTTATTCACCTTGAACAAGGAAGAGAGGGCTGTGTGCAGACAAGGCCTAACCTTAACCCACAGGCCAAACAGTGTAGTAGAAAGGCCGCAGTAATATGAAGATTGCCCGTCCCCATTACCCCTGTAAAAGCCACTCCTATGGTGGTCTTCACACACTCCCTGTTCTGCGGACCACCAGGACCTGGTGACACTGCAGCAGACGTGCGTATCATCCTTCCCACCCCACTCCTAGGACGGGGACACTGGGCCACAGACCAGGACTATGATGAGGAAGACAGGGATGCTCACTCCAGGTCACTGAGGACAAGAGAAGCCTGTGCATCCGAGTTACAGGCCCCTGCTTAAATCTTAAGGGTACGACAAATTCTTAATTATATTTTGATTTCATATACATAGCTGAGTTACTACGTCAGATATTATTTGCAAAAAAAAAAACCCATCATTTTCAGAAACCTGTGATACATCTTTTTCTAATTAAGCTAAAGAATAGCTTTTAATTATCTCTTATTGTATAATAAATGGTCCCAAACTCAGTGGCTTTAATTAAAAATAATTTAATTCTGCTTCGCAATTTCATGGGACAGAAATTAAGAAAGGTGTTGACTGAGGGCAGCCAGCATCCCCTCTGCCTACTAGTGTGTCTGGGGTCCCGGTGGCTGAAATCCTCTGTCCTGAGGGCCAGTAGCTGGATGACCCAGTCAACTGGGCTTCTCTCTTCTGCTGCACAAAGTCAGGCCCACCCCAGGCTCCCCACACCAGGCCACTACATAGCTTACATGGTAGTTTAGAGTTGAAGACCCAAATGGCCTTGCAGATCCTCTTACAAGGTACGTATAGAACTGCCAAGTGTCATTCCCACATATGCTAACAGTAAAGGCACCACTGGTTGCTGAGGATCAAAAGAGACAGAAAGACCCTGTGAGGGAATGTGCAGCCATTTGTGTATCTCCCACAGTTGGCCAGAGTCAGAGAGCAGCATCCACGCCATGGTACAGTGTATGCCTGCAGTCACAAGAGAGGTGGGAAGGACTGACATGCACATGATTTGTTTCCTTTACTTAGCTGACAGTGGGGCTGGGGAGATGGCTCAGTGGTTAGGAGAGCCTGCTGCACAACCATGAGGCCCTGAGTCCTGACGGCAGCACTCATGGGGCAAGTGTGGTGTGGCCTCGCTTGCCTGTAACACCAAGAACAATAAAGGGAGATTGCTGACTGTGCGTCAAGCTGAAAAGGTAAGCTGTGGGTTCAGGGAGAGCTCCTGACTCAAAGGAATAATCCAGAGGTGGATGAAAAAGGACACCAGTGACATCTTATGGCCTCCACTCATAGGTACATGGGCACACACACACCTGAAAATAACCATATACTAAATTAATCAATCAATAAGTAAGTATCGGCCATATTTCACATTGTATTGATCTAAATATCTTATACCCACTAGGCTGTCATACTCACGTGGGACAAATTTAGCTTTTCCAATATATTTCCATTTTTACTAATCCAAAATGTGTACAGTGTTAGCAACTGCCAACTTTGTTACTGAATTAAGAATAAGAATTTGTGTGCTAGTCCCACTAGAATATCCTATGGTTCAAAAATCACTTAACTTACCCTGTTGTCCTTGAGCAAAATTTAATATTTCAAAAGCAAACCCCATTATACAAAGGCGTATACATGTGTATCTGAGCATGTGCACACAACTGTGGCATTTGTGTGTGCACCTGCACGTGTGTGGACACACAGGTTGTTCACTAGCTGCATACTTGCACTCTGCCTCTTCTCTTGCCAGCAATGTTTTCAAAAGAACGTCTTCATGATTTATCTACTTATTTAAAGACTAAGCACTTTGATTACAGAGACTCCCCAGTCTCTGAAACCCTTTCAGATGTTTAGAGCAATGCTACAGCCTACTCAAGATCATGAACTAACAACACAACGTATTTTTATAGGCTCCAGCTTGAACATTTTCAAGTTCAAAGTGCAGCTGCCTGTTTAATTTCTGACCATTTACAGATTATTTTATATTTGGATGTCATCTCAAGTTTTAGCTACAATTTCAAAATATTAGAACATCAACAGATGACACCTCTTCTGTCTCTGGCCTACTTCATAGTCAGGTGACAACGGATCTGGATTGTCTCAAAGACCAAAGATACGTGAGACGTAGGAGGTTTACTCTGTCATAAAGAACTCACCAACATTTCTAAAAGGTTTTTTTTTTTTAAATTAAAGAAACCTGTTAGCACTATTGACTTCTGAAAAGGGTAAACAGGAGGCATCCTAGCTACAAATGAGGATCAAATAAGCTGAGAGATAATGGCAGAGAGAGGGCAGAAGGAAGCAGCGTGGGGAATCAGGGATGCATCTGAGGTGTGGGGCTAACGTCGCCAATGGGCAGAGACTCCAGAGCCTTGGAGGATGCGCAAAGGCCAGTGAAGCCCACAGCAGCACGCACGCACGAGGCTCGCAGCCCTGCGGGGTTTCCACAGACTGAAAGCACCATCAATCCTTTCAAAGTATATGACTGATTCACAGCTAACATGAGTCTTCAATGAATGTGGTTCCCCGCACAAGGCTCCCGAGTGCCTGCACTAGCAACCTTCCCAGTGACTATAACAACATACACCTGATGGTTGTGACTTACAGGACGATGCACGGGCTCAGGTTTCAGAGGACAGACTCCATCCCAGTGAGGAGGCATGGCAGCTGGGATGGCTCTTTCAGTCTTAGGGGACTAGGGGGCCATGTCAGGAGCATCTTTGGCCCTCCTTTGTGTGGGACTGTCCATCTCTGGCTTCACGTATCCTCAGATGCCTTCTTCACATCTCACCTGTCAGCAGCCCATTTTTGCCAGCTAGGGCCTCCCATCCCAAAGTTGCTACAGCTTCCTCAGACATGAGTGTTAGCTGGGACCAGGCATCCAAACACACAGGACACAGGGACATTCTCACAGAAGACATCACAATAGCTGCAGTGGATGAGCCATACTCCCCTAAAAGCATCAGCAGCCCTGACCCCAACACCAGGTCACTGTGGAACTGTACTTCCCTGTGGCAGCCCTGACCCCAGCACCAGGTCACTGTGGAGCTGTACTTCACTGTGGCAGCCCTGACCCCAGCACCAGGTCACTGTGGAGCTGTAGGTCCTGATG
>OU015752.1:52072808-52106209 GCA_907169655.1 Acomys percivali | reverse complement strand
CAGCACCTCTAAGGGAGCCCCGTGTGTCCAGCACCTCTAAGGGAGCCAGCCCTATGTGTCCAGCACGACATGGGGTCTTCTGAGGCATTGGCTTTGTGGTGTGAGCTATTGGGTTCTCAGCTTATTTACTGTGCAGATGGACATGTGGGACTTCCAGGCCCCTATAGAGTAAGCAAATCAAATACGTCCCCTCTTATAATATATATTCATCCTATAGATTTTGTTCCTGTAGGGAACCGAGTCTAACTTGGCGGCTTTGGCTCTTCTTGTACCACAACTAATTGGATATAAAATATTTAAGTATTCATCAATTTGGGGTCATTTCTTTTAATCCCATAACAAAACAAACAAGTAAACAAACAAACAAACAAAAAAAACCCAAGCTATCACAGCTAAGAGCACCAGTTGCCAGGTGGAATGTGGTGCTGACACTGTAGTCTAGGCACTCAGCACTCACAATGCTAAACAGGCAGATCTCCATGAGTTTTAGGCCGGCCTAGTCTACATAAAGAGTTCTAGGTCAGTCAGAGCCACACAGTGACAAGCAAACACCAAAGCCAGTAGCAATGGCACATGCCTGTAATACCAGCACTTGGGAAGTGCAGACAGAAGTATCGAAAGTTTAGTGCCATTCAGTGGGTCAGCAGTGGGTTCGAGACCTGTCTGAAAGATAATCATAAAACCAAAATCCGCTTGTGTTATTCTAATATAAGCACAGCAGCATACGGCTGGCACAAAACAGACTGACGTTTTGGAGGTTTGTTGTTTCAGTGCTTTGTCAGGGCTTTCCCTCCCACTTCCAGGTACTTTGTGTATATATTATGGTACCCAGTTTTGTGTTTTTATGGAATTTCTATGTGTGAAAAATGTGTGTGTCTCTGCACCTACATATGCGTCTTGATGTTTTCCTTTGGCTTTTTTTTTTCTTCTGTTTGCTTGTCTTGTCCTTTTTTGTCTTATTTTATTCTATCTAATTATTATTATTATGATGATGATGATGATGAAGGTGGTCCCTGTTTGTATCACAGAGAGAGAGAGAGAGAGAGAGAGAGATGGATTGGGTGGGTGGGGAAGTGGGGAGGATCTGTGAGGAGCTGGGGGAGGAGAAGCCATAGTCAGAATACATTATCTTCTATTTTCAATTAAAAAGAAAAAACTGCTTTGTTCAGGCTTATCTTTAAACCACTGTAGTATGGTAAATTTGAAAAAGAGATTGCAGGATTGCAATGAGTAATCTTGAATTTTAATATGAAACTCATTCAGTAAAAAAGGACCCGGAGAAGTCAATTTCCTCCCGTTCTCTCTATGTAGACCAGGCTGGCCTCAAACTCACAGAGATCCAGTTCGTTCATACTTACACTAATGTTAAAGGTTAATGAAATCAAGTCCGTGAAACTGAATATGGATGGTACAGGGCAGCAAGGGCAGAGAAACTGTGAGGGGAAAAAAGCTGCTCACCTCACAGTGGCCAAGAAGGGTGGGGAGCCGTGCGAGGGAAATGGTGGGAGGGCAGGGATGAGACACCAGCATATACTCTTCCTTCTTAACTATACCTTCAGTGACCCACTTCCTCCAACATCTCACTTCCTGTTTCCTACCACACCTCAATTCACTATGAAGGGATCCATGCATTAACCTATTGGTGAGGGCAGAGATCCCTAACTAGTCACCTCCCAAATCACAGTGGGGGTGGGAGTGGGGGCAGGGCACAGCAAGAGGGCATGGCCCTCTAGGGCAGAGGTTCTCAATCTGTGGGTGGAGACCTCCCGGGGGGGGGGGGTCACATATCAGATAACTTGCATGTCATATATTGACACTTCAACTCATAACAACAGCAAAATTACAGGTATGAAGTAATAATAATAATAATAATAATAATAATAATAATAATAATAATGTTGTGGTTGCGGGTCACCACAAGTTGAGGCATGTATTAAAGGTCACAGCACTAGGAAGGTTGAGAACCAATGGTCTAAGGGATATTTCAGATCTGAGTCCTAATAACCAGCCTATGGGAGGGAAACCCAATGTAATCTATATGCAGGTATTCTCTCTCCGGCTCGGGGTCTGCCCACACCAAACCATTGATACTAATCTAAAAATTTCATCATAAAAACAAGTTACACTCATCAACTAACTCAAGGCTACTGGAGAATGCCTTACATTCCACAGTGTGTACTGTAAAGAGCCTCAAGTTTCACCATTTATACCCTAAGGAAAGACCAAGCACAGAGTGTATAGTGGCATTTTAAAGGGCCATCAGCAAGACAGTGGAATAAGAGGCTCCAGCCAGTTTCCTCCTGTATTCAAAACTAATACACAAACCAAGTTCCTCTCATACTGTGTCAATGGTGCTCAACCTGTGGGCTGTGACATCTTTGGCGGTCCAACAACCCTGTCACAGGAGTCACCTAAGACCCCCAGAAACCATAGATATTTACAGTATGATTTGTAATAGTAGCAAAATTACAGTTATGAATTAGTAATGGAAATAATTTTATGGCTGGGTTCACCACAACAGGAGGAAGTGCATTAAGGGGTTGCAGCGTCAGGAAGTCGAGAGCTCTGTGTGGTTCAGAATGTTGTGCAGTTAGGCTTCCTGGACCCTCAAGGTTCGTGTGTGAGATGCTTTGTCTTAGGTCAGCAGTACCTAGGAGGGTGTGGTCTTTGCTAGGCCGGCCTACTGAGTGAGTGCTTAGGTGGTTGAGGTTTTCCACTCATCTCTCTTTAAACCTAATTCCTGAGTTCTACTACATTTTTAAAAAATGAATGTTATTCTTTTATCCTTTAAAGAATCTTTAGCCCATTTTGAAATTGCTACTTTTGTGTTTATATGGTGTATAAACATGAGTGTGCGCGTGTTACTGATCAAGTGCATGTGTGCTCATGTGGAGAGGCCAGAGGGCATGAGGTGTCCTGCTCCATCATTCTGAATCTTTTTAACTGTATTATAAAAATAAGTGTAGTAGTAAGGGTTCTCTAGAGTAACAGAACTTATGGAACGAATCTCTCTGTATTTATAGAGAAGGGGTTTATTAGAATGGCTTACAGGCTGTGGTCCAGCTGGTTGCCTGTGAATGGAAGAAGAAATGGCCTTGCCAGCCAAAGTGAGGGCAAGCAGACAAAGAGAGAACAAGCTTCCTCCTTCCGCGTCCTTTATATGGGTTTCCAGCAGAAGGCGTGGTGCAGATTAAATGCAGATCTTCCCACCTCAAAAGATCTGAATTGAAGACGTGTCTTCACACTCAAAGATCCCAACTAGAAGTGGACCTTCCCACTCCAAGTGATTTAATTAAGCAAAAATCCCTCACAAGTGTACCCAGCCATTTTTGGGTTTTGGTTAATTCCAGGTGCGGTGAAGTTGACAACCAAAGTAGCCATCACAGTTGGAAATAAACAAAAATGTCACTCCTTGAGACAGGGTCTTTGGTTGTGCCCAGAGCTGGGTTGCTGGCCAGGAAGCTGTAGGGACTTTCCTGTCTCTGTCTCTCACAACACTTGGGTTACATTCCCAGATTCTGTGGATGTCAGAGATGCAAAACTTAGGTCTTCATGCTTGGGCAAGCAGTGCTACCCACTAAGCCATCTCCCGGCCACATGGGTTACAACTGTGACCCACGGGAATGCTGTTCTGCCACTAACTCTGATGATCTTGCTGTGTTCTGAGCCACAGCGCCATGTGCTTTTCATCTGCATGTAGGCTGGACATCTCTAAGCATTCAGAATGGAAATACTAGAGTCTAGTTGTTTTAATTTCACACAACTCTTAACTGCTTTAGAACACACACACACACACACACACACACACACACACCCCTCTGGGTGTGGAGGTGCATGCCCTTTAATCCCAGCACTCAAGAGGCAGAGGCAGGTGGATCTTTGAGAGTTCAAGGCCAGCCTGGTCTACAAAGTGAGTTCCAGGGCAGCCAGGGCTATTACATAGAGAAACCCTGTCTTGAAAACCAAAACAAAACAACAGAAAACACACACACACACACACACACACACACACACACAATTTTGCTTTCTGGAAACTTTTGCCTCCCGTCCTGTGTTCCTGACTCCCAGTTCCCTCTTTGGATGGCTTCATTTCTGATTCCTTACCAACGCCTCCCTTCAGAGCAGGCCATGTCCTGGGAAGCAGCAGTACTCTCCTCCCCCATCGCCAAGAGCACGGTGCCTCAACCAAGGCAGGGTCCCCCAGTTCGATATCTGCCTTTGCTCTAGCAATGAGGGCGGTTCCTGGAGCTCAGGAAGAACTCTTGGTTTTGAATACTTGATTAAAAGGCAAAGGGGAAGCTCAGTTAATCAATAATGCGTGGCAGGTGGCTCCTCAAGCTGAGGAAGCTTAGGGCGCTAATTGTGTCCTGGAGAAGATGCCAGCTAAAGAGCCATGGAAGGGACCACCTTAAGAACGGCACGGGCATCCGACATTGGCATGGGTGGCGACAGTTACTTTCTTCACTTTATGAGCCTCCATCAGGCGCGGCTGATGTGCACTGCAGCTAAGCAGGGGATTGCCAAGGTCTGCTACCAATTGAGCTTGAGCCCTTGGGTAAAGATACGACTCAGTGAGCACGGGGACTCTGGACCCATGTCCAGGAGGAAGCGTGTGCAGGTGGCGTCTCAGGATGCAGGACTGCCTTCACATCATCTGGAGACATGTCTTTTTTTTTTTTTTATTCAAAGGAAGTTAGTTATAGGCGCTAAGTTTGATGCGGGGTCTACCTGCTGAGGTTCTCTAGAGCAGCAGCTGACCGGATGAATACATTAAAAGGGATTTATTATGATGACTTACCTGATATGGTCTGGGGAATCCAACAATGGTTCTTTATACTCCGGAGGCTGAAGACCGGGTCGCCGTTGTCGTGAGACTTGGGACCTCAGAAGCCTCAGTATGGCACAGGAAGCCAGGAGGCCTCGAGGAAAGGCACCGGTCTTCATGGCACCCTGGAGGGCTGAGGACGGTGGCTTCTGGTGTCGGCAAAGGATGGAGGTGGTGGCAGCAGAGCTCCGCCAAGAAGCGAAGGCAAACAAGCAGAAACTAAGCGCTTTTCCCCTGGCCCCTTCACATCCTGGTTGCCAGGTTCAGGGAGGAGCTTTTGACTTAGCTGATCAAGGGAGTTTCTCACAGGCATGCGCAGAGGCTCCCAGGGTTTCGCAACAGGCCAATCAGACCTCACACTGAGGTCTGGAACAAACCCGCGTTGCTGTGGTACAGGGATGGGACACCCTCAGTCAGTGAAGTCAGAGTCCGAATGGCAGGGAGCAATCAAACCAACAAACATGAAAAGGAACCAACAAAAGCGTTTCCCCCTCCCTGGTGTTTCTCAACACTCAGCAAGCGACTGAGGAAAAAAACGGCGCCTCTGAGTGAGCACTCGCAGCCTCACTGTCCTCCTCAGGGTTCTCCGAAGGAACGAAACAAACAGAGACCCCTGTGTTGAGAAGGGGATTTATTAGACTGGAGTACAGGAAGTGCCGCCTCATACTGGAGGCTGGGAATGCAGTCATTTGGTCCATGCCGGTGGATGTGTTGGCAGTCCCGCTCTGGCTCTGCAGGCCCAGAGGATTCCTGGACTGCTGGTCTTGAGCCTACGTGAGAACTCTGAAGCAGTGGGTCCTAACGCAGGTAAGACTGGGTGAGCTTGCCAGCAAGAGTGAGGGGGAGGAAGCGGTTTCTGTCCTCCTTGACCTTTGACCTGGACTGCCACCAGAAGGGGGCACCCACGCTTAGGATGAGTCTTCCCGCCTTATAACTCCCCCAACAGGAGGGCCCAGCAGCTTGATTTAGTTGATTCCAAATGCAGTCAAACTGACAACCGAGATCAGCTATCACACGCACATCGGACAGGTAAGAGACCTACTGCACTAGTTGACAGGAAAAGAAAAATGTGAACGGAACAGAAGGAGTTAACTTAAAATGTCAACGCACGTTAGTAAGGTTCATTAAGTGGAGTGCTGTGCAGCAATGAAAACCTTACTAATAAATAAAACAACTTACTAATAAATAAAACAATAAGCTTTAGTATTGCTACCCCAGGTCGTGGCTTTCTGACTCCCTCACCACAGATACTCAGTATTACCTTTAGTAGGAAAGTCACTATACGTGCACTTGGGGATATGTCTCTGGAAACACAAAGAAGTGCACACTTAAATCCTTAAAGTTCTTTGGTAATGTGAAACCCAGAGGATCCAAGAAGAAACAAGACTAAAGCTCGTCTACTCAGACAAGAGCGACGGCAACGGTTCATCTCACAGTCTCAGTGCTCGGGAGGTTAGAGCAGTAATGCTGTGACCTCACGGCCACGCCGGGCAATGCTGTGACCTCACGGCCACCCCGGGCAATGCTGTGACCTCACGGCCACCCCGGGCAATGCTGTGACCTCACGGCTACCCTGGGCAATGCTGTGACCTCAAGGCCACCCCAGACAATGCTGTGACCTCAAGACCATCATGGGAAATGCTGTGGCCATCCTGGGCAATGCTGTGACCTCACGGCCATCCTGGGCAATGCTGTGACCTCAAGGCCATCCTGTTCCCTGCCTCACAGACACACAAATCAGAACGACACCACTGAACCTGATCAAAGGAGCTATGACCAACTGTTTTAAAATAAAAAGAATACATTACTTTAGTATTTACGTTAAATATTTAATACTTTTATTTAAATTATAATAATCACAAACATTTCTTCGATTGCCTAAAAAAGAAGACTCATTCAAATACTTTATTCCCATTACCTCATGTCGCACATCAGTGCTGCCATGGAAGCACACTTCTGAACAAACATACAATACACACATGGCTGTGACTTCACAGAATCCTAAAAGCCGTGTCTAAAGTCAAGGCGCCTGGTCTCTAGTAAAAGCCACAGCATGCTCACTGCACGGAGAGGCACTCAGCGGATCATCAACAGGAGCCGAGTTCTGCGAGCACTGTGAATGCTGGAGTGCAAGCTCACACAAAACAGTTCTCTGTGTAACATGTCTTCAGAAAAATTAAATCTAAGTGACATTAAAATTGCAAGGCTTCTTTTTAAATCAAATTAATTAAATCTCAAGTGTTTAGATAGATGATTCTCTTTCAAGTTCTCCCACATTGTCAAAAAACATTTGACTGTAACCTTAAAAAACAACTGTTTATTAAAATACTTCATGCTTACAGCAGGAATTTGAGCCCTCAAATAAAAAGACTCATTTTTATAAGTCTAACAGTAACACTTCTGATTTTTTTTTTAAATATAATCCTTTTATTAGCTAAAAACAATTATAATTTTTAACTCTGGGAAATTCTATTTAGAAAGTCAATAGTTGTGATGATTCTAGAAGCTTCCAAATACACTTTATTAATATCAGAATCAAAACTCTAGCTTCTATATAGATACCACACAAGCACCCCTTGGAACTGTCATTGTATTCATGGTTATAAGTCAGGTTAGGAAAAGGGGGTTTTTTGGCTTTGGCCCATTCAGTTTTGTTTCTCCCTGGAAATGATTGTCTTCTGGGAACCAATGCTTTTGAAGTACTAAGGAGACAATGCACGGCACTCGTTCATCCTCGCTGCCTGCTGTGGTCTGGCACAGCTAACGCTTCCCCTGGCTGGCTGGAGGGCTCTAAAGCAAATACCGGGTTTCCTCCTGCAGTTCACCCTTGTCTACTGAATCAGTCACCCAGCGCTCTTGCAGGATTTTAAACTTTTTCTTAAGAGTTCTTCTGAAAACTTTGAAGTCTGCAACTCGTCTCTGGTCTTCCCCAACGACTACATGAGAGACCCCCTCGGACAGGCGGGAAACGACCTTTGCTCCATGAAACCGCAGCTCAAGCGCTGTCACGCCTAATCTCGTGGCCTCAGTTTTGGAACTCGGGTCATTAATGACAGCATACAAGTCCAAATAAACCGTGTAGTGTCGAAACATACTGAGAGGAGCGTGATCCCAGGAGTAACGGTATTCCAAGTCGGCGATCACAGGGGCCATTTCCTCAGGAGTCTGCTGCTCGCCGGCTTTCCTCATTCCGGAAAACACCTCTTTCAGTTGACCCAAGTCCGTATCGACAAAATAGCTATCGCCATAGCGATCATATTCGCGGGCGAAGTTCTGCTTCGTCGATGGGCACATGTGAACCATAAAGCGAGGTTGCCACGGCACGCACGTCTTTGTTTTAAAGCACTCTAGGAGCCACTCAGGCTTGACAACGTCGTGCCTGTCTGAGGAGACGATGTTTCTCACCCTGACGTTCTCGGACCCTGCGATCACGCAGTACGTGTCGGGGCCCGGGTTCTGCACCACATAGCCACCAAGTTCTGCAATTCTGTTCTCCAGGTCAGACTTTGGGTGGCCGTCCAATCCACTCATGACACAAAACTCAACATCTTCAAATACGTTGGAAACCTTGCTGATGTTAGAAAGGTTAGGCGCTTTTAAATGCTCAACAATTCCAATGACTTTCTTCACCCTGGAGACGGGTCTCCGCCTTTTTTCCCGGGGTTCGTCATCGTCGCCCACATGGAGGTGTTTTGTGGCAAGCTTCCCAGACGCTTTCCCCCTCAGCTGCTCCAAGTCGCCCAGCGTCATGCACTCGTGCCACTCCTTGTCCTCTCTGATCTTCTCGATGCGTGGGAAGCGCAGTGTGGAGCCGGTCTTGTACATGTCGCTGGGGACGATCTCCGCGGCCTTAACCTGGATAATGACAGAGTCGCGGGGCTCGATGTAGACTTCCGGCTTCTCCGTTCCACACAAGATGCTACTCGGCGGAGATCTCTTATGAAAAGGCTTCCAGTGTTTGGCTAGTCTCAAGCCCAGATCGTAGAGCTCTTTCATGGTGTATCCTGAGCCAACACGGCACAGCGTGTGGAATGCAGCCGGCCTGTCGCCGGGGGGCGGAGTCTCTGCCACTGCACACAGGAAGTGCGACATCATGCCGCCTCGTGAGCCCTTGCCCCAGTAGCCCCCCACAATTAAGAGGTCTAACTCGTCCATTAATCCGCTGACGTACTCTGGCTTAACTTTTAGCCACCCTTCACCTCTTTTGTCCGGCTTGTAAATGGACAGAGGGTGTTTGATCATGATCCCTTCCTCCCTCTTATCGATCGCGTCATTGAGTGCGTCCACCACCTCCTTCTTCGTATGCGCCTGCGTTTTCTGCACGATCTCTATCCGGCCTTGGATGGGTGTAAACGTGCCGTTGAGGATGTCGTACCTCCTCCTCAGCGTCTCACGCCCTAGCTTCTTGTTGTTAACCATCAACACGTCGAAAACACAGTAGCACGTCTGCAGGTCGGAATCTTCCACCATCCTTTTGATGTCAAACTTGGTCCCCTTCTGCATGAAGGTCTGCGTGGCCGGGTTGTAGGCCATCATCTCGCCATCAAGGATGCACACCTGCACGTCTGTCCCGAACGCACCGTGGATAAACGGGGTGAGAGAGCCTTCCTGGGGGGATCTGCCGAACTGATCGGTGTAGTCGTAGCCGTTCCTGGAGAAGTACTGGTACCGCGCCCCGTCCTTGTGCATCTGCATGCGCTCGCCGTCCAGCTTGGTTTCGATGTAGAAGCGTTGCTGTTTCATGTCCTTCTCCACGCGCTCCACGTCGGCCACGGCGGCTAGCATCGGCTTAAAGGCAGAAAACAGGGTGATGGAGATGTCACTGAGCCCCACAGAGGGGTCGTGTAGCTGCCTACAGACCTTTTCCAGATCCGTGGTGACGCTGTGCAACTCAACCGCGTCGTTGTGAAAGGTGGAAAGGACAGTCTGCTGGCTGACGCCGAGCTTTAGGTCTTTGATGATCATGCGGATCAGCCACTTTTGCTCCAGGGCGGAACTCTGGGTAATTAGCTGAAGAAGGCTCTTTTTCACCAGGTCTTTTCTCTTGCTGGAATTATTGCTGGCAACTAAGTCCAAGAGGTCATTCACCTGCTGTACGGTCAAGCTTCCTTTCTGCAGGCACCTGGGCTTCAACACAAAGTAGGCGACCATGGCGAAGTCGCCGGCGTCCGCGCGCGCTCCGCTGGGCGTCCGGTAGTTCAGGAGCTTCAGGGCGTCCTTGCCTCCTCTGGGCAAGTTCAGCAGCTCGATGTAAAGCTTAGCAAGCATGGTTTCTTTGATGCCGTAAGCCATCCGCTCTCTTTCCAACTGGGGAAGAATAAGCCGCATGGCGGGGTAAAAAGAGTCCGTGACACCCTTCTTGTTCTTATGAAGGGCGCCATGAAATTTTCTCCAAGAATCCAAAAATTCCTTGAAGTGCTTGATTTTTTCTGCACGGTCTTTGCTTTTCTGCATTCGTTCTAAGGTGGAACATAGATCTGCAAAGGGGACATGAGCTGCGACAGTTTGTGAAGTTTGTGAGGTAGCCATAGAAGCGACAGCAAGTCCTCTGGCTTTAACTGATAAAGCAAAAAAAAAAAAAAAGAGTAACTTTAAGTGGCAGTTGCAATCTATCAATATTTGAAACAACGGGCTTCTAGAGGTGACTTACTTAGATCATAATAAGTCTTTATACAGTCAGTGCAGTATACAATGAACACACATGTGGCTTCTCTTCCTTCCTCCAGACCAGCATTTCCTGTCCCGTACCCAGAGCTCCGCCCCCTTCTCTCTAGAACAGCATTTCCTGTCCTGTGTCTAGAGCTCCGCCCCACGACTGAGTATCAGTTTATCTTAAGTGCTGACATCCGCTGGTAATCCACCTACTAACTGTTTAGCACAGAACACAAAAATATGATTTCTAATAATAAAAAATCAAATCTGGTAAATTTTATCTCTTGGTTTCCGAGAAAAGTCTATTTATGTTTCTTCTTTATTAAGTAACTACACAGCGCCAAAACAAACTACATGCCATCACTGTTTTTAACAAATCACTTGTTTATTGAACAGAACCTGATTTCTTACGCATTCTGAAATCCAAATCACAGTGGACAAAAACAAACAACGGCTCCGCTCTCCTCTTCCAGCCTACCAAAGTTTACGTCCACATTTCGTTCGCTCCTTCACTGACAGCTACAGCAAACCCCTCTGCCATCCAAACTCAACAGGGAGTCTCCTCCCCCAAAACAGCCTTTTTTTTTTTTTTAACCTATTTTTATCACAGTTATATAAACACAAATTTATTATATTTCTTCTTGTTCATATGTTTTTGCTTGCTAGTTTCCAAATGTTCAGTGTCTACATATGAGCCAGGTCGTATGCTAAGGTCAATACAGTGTGCTTGTGCTTTAAGGCAGCTTATATATTGTAAATAACAAAAGGGCATCATAAACACACGCAATTACAGTAACACATTAGAGCTTTACCAAAAATCGAAAAAATCCTCACCCTAACAATCACTGCCATTTCACCAAAGACTTCTAAAATCAAGGACACCCAATAGGGTCCAGAATGTTTCCTAACACAGTTATCACAAGTGTGAAATTTGTTTGAAGTTTTAAATATCCCTGTAAGTTCTATAGGAATCTATGTCATTTGCTTTGGTGTGGCTTACATTATAGAACAGCCATGTAAGTTCTCTAAAAATGATTTCAAGTAAAAATGTGCGTCCTGGAGTAACAATCATGCCTTATCACGTGACTTCAGACGCCCGCATCTGGCCAAGCAGCCGGTAAAATTCCCCCACACTCCACTGCCCGGCTCCACGAAGTCTCACACCGCGTGGTAATCTGTGTCATCGGTGATTAATATGGTGCAGATCTGTTTGTGGAACTAATTACTAAATGCTTAGGAGTGATTGGTGGGAAAGCACACGGGGGCGGGGCTGGGTTGGCTAAAAGGACACCAGCAAAGCTTGGCAGACAGCAGGCCCGCACTGGCAATGACGCACAGCACGCGCTAGTACACTCTGGAGGGAGAAACAAACTTCACTTCTCAGTCTTATTTTCGGAAGAGGAAACCCAACCATGCCAGTGGGTCAGATGAAGACGAGGCCACCTGGGACTGCATCTTCTGACATTTCTAACTGCTGCTCTTGTTGACCCTGGTTTGCATAACCGACTGTGCCACCTGGTTCCTTCAAGTGGGTATATGACGGTGCAGAACGCTACAGTTATAATTTCTGTACAATGCATGTTAAATAAGCACAGTAAGAGATACTTTCTGAATGTTCAAGTGTAGGTACATTTTCTATATGTCTACTTATAGAATACACAGTCTCAAACTTTTCCTCAACGGGAGCTAACGGTTCAAAATGAGTTTGTAATAATGGTGTCTTTTAAGCAAAAGTGAGAATAGACATGCATCTTAAAACAGCTTTAATTACAGAAAACAAAGATTTCAAAATGCTATAAAGCACACAAATTTTGTTCAATGCAACTGCAAGAATTAAATATTTTAATTTCTGTTGTGTTTTACCTGCTCTCCAATTTTATTTTATTTTATTTTATTCATTCTGAGGTTTGATGTGCTTTTTCCATTTGCAATAAAATAAACCGTTGGTGGGCTTCAGGTGCTGAAGTTCACTCGCACTCTTACTAAACATTTTAACACGTCATAAGGTCGATTGCCACAAGCTCAAGGCGGTATGACCTGGCTACCTGTTGCATTCATGCTTGCTTACCTGTGCAACCTGTCAACCCCGACGTGGGAGGTAGCTGGGGGAGTGCGGAGGTTGGGGGGAGCTAGGCTGCTGGGGGGCGACGGTGTGCAGGGGAGGTGTTCCTCACAACACGATCTCACTACTAGGCGGCTGCCAAGTCCCACCGGACACCCGTGAGCAGAGACCCGGCGGCAGCGCGGACGGCGGCACCCCATCAGAAGCTCCTGGGACCTGCGGCGTGGCCAGGACGCCGCCTCAACTGGACCCCCAACCTCCCTCCCTCCTCCAGCCCGCCGTACCGTTTGCCCGGCGGCGTCCCCTCACACCGCCCAGCCTCGTTCTGACCGGAAGCTGTCGCCACCGTAAGCCGGTTCCGCCAGCTGCTCGCCGCGCAGGCACTGTGGGGACGGGGGGCGGGGCCTTGCGCCGTTTAAAGGCCCGGGCGAGGCAGGCGGCTCAGGACGCATGCGCAGCGGGCCTCCGGGTCCTCTGCTTGGGAGTAGCTAAGGCTGTTCCTTTCCTCGCCACTGGGTGTCGCCGTCGAGCCGAATTTGGAGCATGCGGGTTGCTGCGCAGACATGCTTGGTTTGTAAAACTTTCCAAGAGAAGAGAGCGTCTTCCTCCTAAAAGGTCCGGGGGGGGGGGGGGGGTTGCAAAAATATCTCAAGTTCTGTGTTCTTTGTAGCGTTTGCACTGTGCAGAAGTAACACAGTGCTACATAGCCGATGGCACAGAAACATACTTGTATGGACTACAGGCTACTCACATGTGTTCGGTGATTTGAAATAAAGTTAGCCAATAGTTTTGTTGAGCACCTTACTGTGGATAAATATAGCGGCTATTCAAGATACACGGAAATATAAACTCAGGTGTTAAAGTCCAACAGCTCTTGCCTTCCACCGGAAATGGTGGCTGTGACCTGCCCTGCTCCACCAATGAGAAGTCAACAATTATGGGCAAACTGTAAGAAGAGCCCTTGGAACTGTTGCCTTTGAAAGTGAAGCTTTGCTGCACTGGGGAAACGCTAGAGTGCCCAGTTATTTTAGGGGTTGTCAAGTGTGGAGAAACTGTATTTCACAACACCGACAGTTCAGGGCTGGCTTAAAGTGGAGCCTGAAGGGACTCAGGCCAGCTTGAACACGGCAAGCACAGTTCTGGCAGCCTTGCCTTGCTCCCTCAGTCCCTCTGCCTTGCTAATACCATTAGATTTCTTCCTAAAGCTAGCCATCAAGGTCTTTTCCCTTATTTGGCCATTTCTTCCTCCTGAGGCCATCAAACCACGCCCCCACCTTTGCTCTAGAATTACCAATCAAAATATGCCACATCCTAACCCAGTCAACACAGACCTCCTCTTTTTCTCTTTCTTTGCTTTTGTTTGTTTGTTTGTTTTTGTTTTGAGACAGGGATTCTGTGTAGCCTTGGCTGTCCTGGACTCACTTTGTAGTCCAGGCTGGCCTCGAACTCACAGCGATCCACTTGCCTCTGCCTCCTGAGTGCTGGGATTAAAGGTGTGCGCCATACCTGCAAGGTCATTTGCTGCTGTTTTTCTGCCCGAATCAGAAAGTAGCCAGTTTGACTTGTTTTCTCTGCTTTAAAGGGTTTCTCTGTGAAAACAGGTGCTTGGGTGTGGATTGTGTCTAGCCCTGGTCTGAAAGGACACCGGCGCGGCCAGAGCTCCCAACACAGCCCGATCCTAGGGCTCCCTATGGTTAAGTGTTTAATGTTTAGTTCTCCCAAGTCTCCAGAACTGTGATGTTGCAATGCAAAGCCACGCACAGCAGGTGCCCCTGCTGTGTGTCAGAGGAGGCCCCATTGCTGGTCGAGGAGATAGCTCTTCTTGTTCATCTGTGCCTTATCAACAGCTCCTGAACTCCTGTGTCTGATGAAGGCAGAAGCTCGCATTACTGACAGGAGAGCCACGAACTATGAAACAAGAAACGCTAGAAACGGATTCAAAGACCTGACTCTAATCTAAATTGTTTGCTTGTTTGTTAGCTGCATGATTCATGGAGAACCAGGTTTGCTTTTTTGCTTTGTTTTGTTCTCATTGAATGGAGAGTTGGGGGGGGGGGGGAAGAGAAAGGAAAAGGAAGGACATGACTGCTCCTAAGTATGGTGGAGGAGAAGGTTTATTTTAGATTAAAGAGAGCGCACAGCCCGAAGCACAGACATCCGGCAGAGGCCAGAGCGAACACTCCTCTGAGCTTGGCCTCAGGACGGTAAGAATCAGGTGTGTATCTACCTTGGCAGGTCCACTTCAGTGAAGGTAATAAAAATAAAACACAAAACAACAAAGCAAAACAAACACACAAAACACAGGGCAGCGCTTTGCCTTGGGAATTCGATTCCTTACTGCTCTTCGGAGTCACGGAGTGTGCGCAGACAACAGCTGACTGAAAACGCGGAGCGGAATCTGGCTCCTACGGGCCACCGTCGACACGGGGTGGAGCCTACTCTTCTGCGCATGCCCGGAGAGGCGGACAGGCTGGCCTCGCACTCCGGGGAGGAAGCGGGAGAACAGGTTATGTGGGGGCCGGCGGGGGCATTTGCCGGCGACACCGCGCGCGGGCCGGAAGTGCAGGCTGCGCCAGCCGCGCCGCAGGAGCTCCGGGCCAGACGGTGGCGACGGCGGCCCCTCGGCGGGAGGAGGACGATGAGGAGCGGCGGGGGCGGCGCGGGGCCTCGCTGCTGCGCGGAGCCGGGTTCCGAGCCCGCGGCCGACTGCGCAGCCCGCCCGCGAGCCTGAGTGAGTGCGGCGGGGACGCGGGCGGCGGGCGGCCTCCCCCGACCTCCTCACCCCGGGCAGCTCGCTCCCGTCTCCGCGCCCGCCCGGAACAGCGGGGCAGCAAACCCCGGGCTGGAGCGGAGGGACGGGTGCGTTTCTCTGTGAACAGGTGCGGACCTGCTCACGGCGCAGCCGCGAGCCGCGGGGCCTTAAGATCGAGAGAGTTGCCGCACACTTGGAGTCACTTGGCCAAGAGGAGACTTTTCCACACCGTCGTCGGTGTGAAGCGAAAGTGCATGAGGGAGTGCGCTTGGCCGAGCTGTCAACCTAAGACAAATCTCTTTTAGCTCCTGTGCACTTGTTTACTAGGCAGCTGTAGCCAGTGGCTGTTAAGTTTGACGTTTGGCTTTTGTTTTTTTTTTTTTTTTTTTTTTGTCGACCCCGTCTTCTGGCATAAGTACTTAAGTGTGTGCGTGCTTAGACGTGTTCTCTTCTAAGGCACGGTTTTATCTCACTGAGAATGAGTGATTGTCCGTGCCGAGTTGTGTCCTAACTGCTACCTAAGACATCACCCAGTTGGGCTGTGATTGAGTTGGGCGTGCTCTGTACCTCCGGGCCTTGCAGTGCGTTGCAAGTGTGCAGTGGAGCCGTCAAGGACCTCCCAGCCTGTGTAGGCAGGCTCATCACCACGTTGGTAAATACTGCCACATGAGTTGGCACAGACTACAGAATGGAACTGGTGGTAGTAGGGGCAAGGCCAAGGAAAGCTGTCCAGGGGGATCTGTAGTCTGAGCTTGGTTTCAGCAGAAAAATAAAGCTTTCTCCACCAGTGGGTCCTTGCTGTGGTTTAACCCATGTTGGCATTCAACGGTGCTTACTGGGACTTGCTTTGCAGTGCTGTGGAATAGAATACTTGAATTTTTGTCTCTGAAGTGGCAGCATTTTATCACCACGTCTTAGCTTTTGTTCAACTAGATGTTTCGCCCTGCTTTTGTATGTTAGGAAATGAATATTCAGAAAGACCAAGTGGAGGGCAAGCTGATTTCTACAGGTATATCTATATCTACAGGTGGCCTGAGGCCTGTTGCCTTTCCCTGGAACATTGGAGGCAGCTTGTCTTCTGAGTTACTGGCCGGGCTCTTGCAGCCCATCAGCCAGACACAGTGTAGAAACTGAGGCGCTGAGCGGTCGGTCTCTTGTGTGCGGGGAGAGCGGTTTCTCTATCCTCCAGGGTTACAGTATCTTCTAATGACTGTTGATCTGCCTCAGGAGCACCTTCCTGTCCCCACTTTAGGGTAGATCTAGCACACGCCCCAGTTTGTGTGACTGAGGTGTTTGGTGGGTGGCTGCTCCCCAGTGGCTTACTACAACATTCTATGCCGCTGACTTTCATAAGTCTTAGACCCCAAAGCAGTGCAGTCTGCTAAGTCTGCTTGCCAGAGGCGCCCACAGCAAGAGCAGCCTGGAGTGAACCGGGAGCGCAGGTATTTCTATAAAGTCTGTTTCATATAAGGAAATGATCCCAGCTTAAGTGAATTTCTAAAAGTTGGCCTGTTTATAATAGTTTATCATTCTACAGTCCAGCATGAGCTTTTAAATTTTTAGGCTTTAGAGTTTCTTTTTGTTGTTTACCATTTTCTTACTTGCGGATATTTATAATCTCAGAACAAATTGTTACTGGCTTCCATGGTGACAGTAATCTGTCATTCAAGTTTTTGCCCAAGATGACTGCATTTGCTCAGCCCTTGGTACTGAAAGGAGAAAAGCATAGAGATGACACTAACTTCCCACCTGGTCTAGTTTGGAAGTGTCTCCTTCACAGGTTCCCATGCTCTCTGGACCCTTCGAACCTCCAGCATCCTCACAGGCAGATCCTGTTCATCTGTCCCCTGGGACTATCAACACACATTTTCATTATTGATGGCCTGTGGTAACCGTCAGGGAAATGGATAGCTCATTCTGTGGTGGCCCCAGCACGCCGAGAGCGGCTATTTGTGTTTGCATTTCAGCTGTGCGTCTGGCAACGTGTCAGAATTTCCCAGTGCTTAGCAGCAGAGGAGGAAAGTTGATGTGAGAATGGAGCTCTGTGTGCCTTGAAGTGTGATTGGAGCCTGAATTCCCCAGGAGTAACCAGCATCTTGAAGCTGTCCCCTTGTGGTGTGGTTCTCACTGCCCTGTACAGTCTTCAACCAGCCAAACTTTGTAACTCACAGAGGCTGTTTTCAAAGGCCTTATGCTGTTGGTAAAATCAGTTAACAAATACAAACTGCACTTTTTCCACTTTAAAATGATTAGATTGAGTAGAGAGTAATTTTATTTGTAGGGTAGTTTTGACATTTTTTTAAGTATAAATTTGTCTATGATAAAGACCTAGATCCGCCCAGTTTACTACCTAATTTATTACCACACTGACAGTTACAACATATCACTCCTGCAGCTGAGTTTCAGTTATGCATGTAGTTGTTACTCTTTAATTTCGGGTGTTACTGGGTAAAGAACCTCATATATTTACATATTGCTCAAAGGATCTCAGTAGTAGCTTTTCTCAAGGTCATGGGGAAGGCAATAGTTATATTAAAGGACCGCTCTCAAACTTTGGTTTTGGGACCTAGTGACTTTTAAAAGATAGGTTTCTGTTTTTTAATTCTCTGTGTCTCTGTCTCTCTCTCTCTGTCTCTCTCTGTCTCTCTGTCTCTCTGTCTCTGTCTCTCTCTCTCTCTCTCTCTCTGTGTGTGTGTGTGTGTGTGTGTGTGCGCGCGCGCGCACCCTCACTCATGCTTGCATCTCTGCTCGCTGTCAGGATATGTACACCTGGGTGCAGTGCCCTCATAGTCCAGCAGAGGGCACTGGATCTCCTGGAGCTTGTTGAGACTCGTCCAGCAGGGGTGCTGGGAGCTGAACTAAGGTCTCTCCAGCCCTCAGGACCTCTTTATAGTAATTATTGAGGACTCAAAATAAATTTGGGCTAAATGGATATTTTATTGTATTAGAAATTAAAAGTGGAAAAAAAAGAAGAAATTAAAAGTGGAAATTTGTAAATTAGTAACAGATCCATGACAGAATAAACATTTCTTGTAAACCTCCTGTAATTGCAAAAATAGGGCTATGGCATTTCATAGTCCTTTATCACTTTAGTGCCTGCTTGGTGGAACGCCGAGCTGTGCTTCTGCATCTGTGCTCAGAGGTAAAGTGTGCAGAAGTATTTCCACACCCCACTGGCTGTAGGTGGAGGGACAAGGTGTTGCCTACCACTGCAGCACACTTAAGAAGTAGCTCCCTAAGAGTCGCTTACCTTGTGGTATTGGAAACCTGCGTCAGAGAAATTTTGGACAGTGAGATCCACTGGGGCTGCCTTACATTTAAAATGGCTGTGTTATGTCACACTCCTGGCAATGTAAACTCATGACTTCCAGCCTTCCCCAGTGTGTTCACTCACTTTTGCAAATGGCAACACAGTCAGTCGCCAGAAATCACACTTGCTAGTATCACCACCACAGAGTTGTCAAAGTCTTCAGGTATTAGAAACTTGAAGCTTCATTCATCTCAAAAAAAAAAAAAAAAAGTGTTGTAAAAATGTAGCCTGCAGTTTGTCAGTTGTCTGTTAATGTAAAACTACGTCATTGTAAAAAGGCGGCCAGTGTAGCCTGCACTTCAGATGTGTGTCCGTGCGTGGCCCAAGAGCTTTCGTGCGCGTTCCTGTGTACAGCACATGCTGGGTAAGTTTTAGAAGTGTTAGCATGTAGCTGACCATTGATGTTGTCTCTGCAGAACTATTACATGAACCTGCGTCCTCTCCTCAGGCTCATGACTAGGAAGGAAGGGAGCTCCTGCCTGTTAGTGCTGCACATGGGCACTGCTAGGCCACGGCTGCGCCATCACCTGCACAGCGCAGTCAGCAGACACTGGCAGGGTATGCACCATCATGGTATGAAGACAGTGCTGCCCTCACGGACCCTCTGCAGGGTCTTGAGCAGCTCCAGAGCCTGTACTACCTTTTGAGAACCTGCAGCTGGGGCCTCAGAGTTCACGGGATGTAGCTGCTCTAATTTCCCCTCTGTTGCCCTGGCCAAGTACGTATTGGCTTACTCTGAACCCTTTGTGTTTCCAAGAACAATTGTGCTAAGTGCTTGAAGTTGAGTGGCACCAGCACATGTCGTGAAAGGAGGAATCCTAGCCCCGCAGCCAGCCCTGTCCTGCTTCTAAAACACTTGCTCAGCGTTCCCTGGGTTTCTTTTGTGATGAGCAGTAGTGAAGTGAAGCTTTGGGTTTGTTTTGCTGTGTAACAGATGACTGATCTTTGATTTTCTTCATGGCCTCTGTAACTGCATGAACTTGTGACGTAGGTTCAGTCATGAGTGTATGTCTGCCATGCGAACAGTTCAAAAGCTGCTTCAGATGTACCCAGCAGATGATGAGCCGTACAGCAGCAAAGCTGTAGTGCACTGATCATGTTCAGTGTGCAGGATTCAGCGTGGTAACCTTGTCTGTGGTGTTGTCCTGGGTCTTTAAGTGGTGTAACACAGTAAGATGATCACTCTTAGCAAGCACACTGGGAAGTCAACTGAGGTCATCTCCAGTAGGTCAGGTGGGCTTGGCAGCAACCCTGAGGCTATAGCTGTATTCTAAGGGATGGGCGAAACTTTGATACTGAATTCTAGCTCGTGATGCACCAGTTTATAAGATAGTTAAATGCTTTTCTGTGTGTGTGTGGACGTCTGTGAGATTAAGTTTATATCATGTGCATAGGAACCTATGGGGGTCAGAAGATGACATTGGGTCCGGTTGTGTGGCGCCATGTGCGTGCTGGGGACTGAGTGAGCAGTGGTAGTAAGCACTTAGTGTGGCTGAGCCGTCTCTCCAGCCCCGAGGACGTATGTGAAGGAATACGGTTTGTATCAGTCAGGGAGCACAGGACTGAGGAGGTTAGATGACCGTGGCCCGTGAGCTTGGTATATTAAGTAGTTTTCCATTTTGTCTCCAGTCGGTTGGTCTTGTGTGGCAGGTATCCTTCCCTGTACCTCACTGAAGCTCCGATGGCAGGGCAAGCTTTGCAGCAGCTTACATGGCACACACCAGAAAGCACAGAGCTTTGTGGAGCTGAAGCGGAGCTAGGCTATAACTCTCAAGGCCTAACCTAGTAGGCCTGTGTCGGCCAGCCAAGCCCCAGGGCCAGAAGGCTCCACAGTCTCCTAAAACAATGCCGTGAGCGAGCTGAGGAGTGAGTGCTGAAACCCATGAGGCCTTGGGAACACTGCGCCTTTAAATCATTGCTGAGTGTACCTGCCATAGATATAAAAACAGGAAGCATCCAGAGCTCAGTGCCTGATCACAGGGAGACACAGCTCATCTTCACATTTGTGTCTCAGGAACAATTCTCTGACAGGAAAGCAATCCTGTCTGACCTGGCTTTCCTCCCTTTTTATGTCCTGAGACGTGCTTGCTGACTGCAGTGCAATGCTCCAGGCCGCTCTGTTCAGAAGGCAGGAGTTAGCTGTAACTGTAACTGTTTTCTCATTCACATATAAGTCAAGTGTGGTGTAGTAGGACGTATACTCTGTGACTGGGCCATGCATGGTTGGTGGCATTGATGCTGTAAAGCTTAAGTTCAAGCATGTCACACTCTTCTGACCATAGCTAACATGATGCAGCAGACACTTTGAGGAGCATGTGCTTAGCTGTCGGGAGCCTCAGGTATTGGAGAAGAGAGGTGGAATGTAGATGAAGAACAGGCATGCTAACAAGGACTGGTACATTCTAGAGAGTGCTAGAGTCTTGAATGAAATCACCTAAGGGGAGCAGTGCTGGTTCTGTTCCTGTTGTACAAAACGTGAGGAAATTAGTGTTAAAAGAAATCTGTGGCTCATGCTTACAGACGCTCACTGCTCCTTGCCTTGTGCCTGTGTGGGGCAGTATGCTGTGGAAGGGTCTGACTGGTAGAGAGCACTGCTCCTTGTAGGTCCTAGCTTCCTCCCAGGAGTCGCACTTCCTGAAGCTCTATGTCATCCAAGGTATCCTGGAGAGAGCCACATCCACACTGTACTGGAAATCATTGAGCAGACATTAGCCAGAGCCTACAGGGTGATACACTGACGAGGAAAGAGCCTGAGGAGGATGGACATTAGGGTTGTAGACAGTGGTTGCCACTTCAGTCAACTGGATGTGATGGCCAGTGAGGTTTGTTCTCGCTCACAGAGCTCACTGAGATTCCCAGGAGTTTCCTAGGAGTGGGTGAGTCTACAGAGTGATGCCTTTCAGAGACATCTGTGTGATGCTGCCAGGTCATGTCTGATAAAATGGTAAGGACAGAATGAAAGCATGAAATCAGCATTTCCTTTGACACAGGCTAAACTCACAGGCAATGATGTAGCCGAGTGCTGTGGAAGAGGTTAATGCTTAGCGTTTCTGTGTACTTCATAGACGATCCAGTGCTTTCTTCTGGTAGGGATCTGGGCTATGACTAAACCATCATTTCTCCTGACTGTGATGCTAAGGTGTGAGTGCATTCCAGCTTGCAAACTGCATATTCTTTTCTGGTGTTACCTCATAAATGTTTTGCCATGTGGCGTATACTTTGAGGAACAGTTGATGACCTCAGTCATCTTGCATGACGGAGTCTTGGGTTAGCTGGGCATTTCAGACTCTGAAGACGTAAGTATCACACAAGGTGCGAGCCAAGCTCTGCATTATTCAGTGGTGGCTACATAGCCTGTGGCATCAAGTATATCTCTCCCATTAGTAGCTCGGGTAGAGTGGAAAGATGGCACAGGGTAGAGAGTAGGGCTCACACAGTGCAGCTGCCTCCTGCTTCTCACACAGTGATGTCTTCCTAACAGCCCATGGGCATAGGATCTGAAGCCTCACAGAGGACAAGCTATTCCGTCTGGTACCCAGCTCAGAGAAGCCCTCACTTCAGCTTGGCCTGTCTGTAGCCCTTCCCTGTTCTCTTAACCAGAAGGAGCTTACCAACAGGAGGCTTTTCCTGGCCAGCCACAGTGCTCTGGAGAAGCTCAGCTAGGAGCCTGCCTTTCTCTGGTTTCAATAGGCCTGTAGGGGAAAGGCAGGTTGCTTATACTAAGTGAGGAGGAGGAGGAGCTCTCTGTAACCTCTATCCATCTCTGTATGCAGTTGACTCATGGCAGCATTCGTTTTCCCTGTCAGACATCTGGGCTGTATGCTCCGTGGATAGCTCATTGCTGACAGTTTCACTGAATGACATTAACTGTTGCGGTTCCGGTTCCTCCAAGAGAGAGTGCCTTTGAGGTCGCTGGTGGAATAGGGCAGAGCTTGCCAACAGGCTGGGTCACGTGGTGTCATTCTGACCCAAGCCTGTCAGCATGAAGGAAACATTTGTGCATGTGTTCTAAACAACTCAAGTTCCATTGGTACTCTTCAAAATGGCTGACAGTTATCCCTGCACTGTGATATCAGCGCCCACTACAAATGATATTTATCATACTTGTTTTCATAATGATACTTTGAGGTGGCTTCTAAGGAAGGCTTTGTGGGAACTTCCAAGTTTGTCACTGCTAATCAGTAAATGCTCAGACAGACAAATGGCCTAAGTGCCCACTGCCCAGAAAGTACCTCAGTTTTAGCAAGCTGAACTTTAAACCATGATTGGTTTTCATAGGCAGTATAGTCTTGGTTGTGCAGCCGTGAGGACTACAGTACTTAGGCAGGAGAAGAGGCTGAGGGCTGTGGTCACCGAGGAGATCTAAGTGTGGCTTCCTGCGGGTGGTGAGCGCCCCAGTTCTTCTTACAGGTGACTCTGTTTTCCTTAATAAGAACTGTGATTTGGAAACTAAGTCACCTTATTGCTAATTACCCATTTGCAGGCACACTTTCCATGACACATGTTTATAGGTTTTTATTGTCTTACATGTATTAAATTCCGATACTGATAATTAATTTCAACCACAACCAGAAAGCTATAGAGTCAGAAATATCAGTTATGGGGCAAATGAAATTATCATATTTTTATTGCTGACCAGCCTTGTGTAGGAATTAATTTAAATCTCATTGTATTACAGAGAGTGATCAGACAAGTGCCAGGTGACAAGTGAGGAGGCGGTCGGTCACTCAGGAGGACTGAGTAGAGCAGTGGGGGCCAGCTTGCTGCTTCCTGCCTAGAGGGTAGGCTAGAGGAAGACTGGGGACGCTGCGGTGGAGGCTTGAGGGCAGTGGGTTGCAGTGCACTTTTGCCTTCTGGGTCACTGTTGCCCTGAGTCACTCAGCACCGACACCCTGTCGGGTGAGTGAGTGGACTGGGGAAAGAGCAGTAGAGTACGACTTTTAGAAATAAAATCCTAAGTGGTATCTCACCAAATTTTGCAATACTCTAATGTACGTGTGTGTATAGGCACACAACATGTGTGCCATTCCAAACATTTTAAGTCAGTTTTTGGATCATAATTACAATTGTCATCATCATTGTTTTTGTTACATTGTAAAGCTGGGGATCAAATCCCAGGCTTTGCATGTGCTAGCAGGTAGTCTATCATTGACTTGTATGTGTTGCGTCTACTTTTTAAAATATTTTATATAAAGTTGAAGCCAATTTATTTTCAGGGTTTCTCGTTTTTGTTTCTTTGATTGATTGTATTTTTGGTTTTGTTTTGGTTGGTTGGTTGTTTTGATTTTTCAAGACAGCTGGCTGTTCTAGAACTCTCTCTGTTTTCCAGGCTGGCCTCGAATTCATAGAGATCTGCCTGCCTCTATCTTGAAAGTGCTGGGATTAAAGGCATCTTAATTCAACTCAAAAATAAGTCTAAGGTTTGTATAAAAAGGTCATATGACCATGTAGTATCACATAACCATGTGTCTTCCTCAGACTCTGCTGCTGCAAAAGAGGAGCTGAGCCCTGTCTGAGCTTCTGACAGGAGTATGAGCTAATCCTGCAGCCTAGTATGGTACTCTGCTGAGCAGGCTTTATGCTGTGCCCTGTGGCTCCGTTTTACCAGATGGATACTTGGCAGTGCTTGGGCATCCTTCCTTTAAGTTGTGTTTTCATTTGACCTGCAGTCCTCCTCTTCCTGTAATGGGACTTGGATGGCCGTGCTTATTTCTAGAAATAAAAGATAAATGGACTTTGCTGGTGTTTTATGTTTAAAATAATTCACTTGAATAAAATCCAAGCATGAAGACTGAGGGAGCTGAGAGTTTTGTTGCCTAACATGCAGTGTCCCCTGCGTGTATTTCCCAGTGCCATATAAGACTGAGCATAGTGCTGTAAGCCAGTAGTCCCACACTGGAGTCACAGACAGGAGGGTTCAAAGTTCTAGGCCATCCTTAACTGTACACACACACACACACACACACACACACACACAAACATATGAAAACATATATGAAGCCATAGTAAAAACTGATTTATGAAATAACTGACTCTTTTGACAATTCTATAAGTTTATTTTTTGCAATCAGTCAATAAACACACTGTTTATGGCTTACTGGCATTTTTTAAAGCATAAAAACTATCTTGGGTTCATTTATGACAACATGCATAGAATGTATTTTTGAGATACAGTCTAAGTAGCCAGCACTAGCCTCAGACTGAAGCTCCCTCCCCGCCTCCAGACACAGCACCTGGGTAAACCTCCGACCCACACTGCCCGCTGTTGCAGTTTTTTCTCCACCATGTCAGGATCTGCTGCTGCTTTGTCTAGCGATCCCTTCTGCTTCCTTTAGGTCTGCCTCCCAGGATCTGTGTGCATCTGTTTCACATTTGTGACAGCTGTGTCACATTGACAGACTTGGCTGTGTGTCAGCACTAGCTCCCTTGTTGACCTGTGACTGACCTCAGTGAGGATCATTGCAGCATGCTAGGTGCTGCAGTGTGTTCCTCACAGCACTAGCAGTCAGATTTGTTCACAGTCTCATTCATATCAAGGATATGTTGTTAAGCTTTTTCTCAAAGTAATGCAGTATTAGGGTAAGTTACTTTAGTTGGTTTTGGTAGGTTACAATCTCCTAGTCCCCTCTTTCAAAGTACAGTTTGCCCTGGACAAGTGTGTGTGGCTTAGCCATCCTTTTGCCATGCGCTTGTGATTTCTGTTTCTTTGCCCTCTGGTAGTTACTTTTTGTTTTTGTTTTTTGTTTGTTTTAAATCAGAGTGAATGTAAAGTTGTAAAAAAAGTGGGAGGTGGGAGTGGGATTGAAAGCACTGAGGGTAGGAGGGGCTCCAAGAAGCACGCTGCCTCCTGACTTAATTATACAGCTGGTACAGCAGCCAGATCCAAGCCTCCACCTCCTCACATGCGAAGCTGGGAATGGCGTTGTTTTTGTTGTTAGTTTCTGTCGACTCACTGAGAATACATGAATGAATACTTTTCACAGAGTGTAGGTTTGATGACTGTGATTCATGACTACAGGTTGGGAAGACAGAATGGGGTCTGTTGGGGAGTTGTAGTGACCCCTTTCCTGGCCAGAGTGAATTAGCTCCTGGAGTGCTGAGTGCATTTCATGGTGGCCCTTACCTGTGCAGGAGAGGCGCTTTCTGAGTCACGGCCTCTCTCTGTCTCCTAGGATACCTACGTGGAGCTACCATGGAAAAATCCTGGATGCTGTGGAACTTCGCGGAGAGATGGCTACTAGCCTTGGCATCCTGGTCTTGGGCTCTGTGCCGCATCTCCCTTTTGCCTTTGATCGTGACTTTTCATCTGTATGGAGGCATTGTTTTACTTCTGTTAATATTCGTGTCGATTGCAGGCATCTTGTATAAATTCCAAGATGTCTTGCTCTACTTTCCCGAGCAGCCATCCTCTTCCCGCCTTTATGTTCCCATGCCCACGGGGATTCCACATGAAAATATTTTCATCAGAGCCAAAGATGGAGTCCGCCTGAATCTGATCCTGGTGAGATACACTGGAGACAATTCCCCCTATTCCCCAACTATAATTTATTTTCACGGGAACGCGGGCAACGTAGGCCACAGGCTACCGAACGCGCTGCTGATGCTGGTGAGCCTCAGGGTAAACCTTGTGCTGGTTGACTACCGGGGCTATGGGAAAAGCGAAGGGGAGGCCAGCGAGGAAGGACTGTACTCGGATGCGGAAGCTGTGCTAGACTACGTGATGACCAGGCCTGACCTCGATAAAACAAAGATTTTCCTATTTGGCCGCTCACTGGGAGGAGCTGTGGCCATTCACTTGGCTTCTGAGAATTCACACAGGGTGTCCGCCATCATGGTGGAGAACACCTTCCTCAGCATCCCACACATGGCCAGCACCCTGTTCTCCTTCTTCCCCATGCGCTACCTTCCTCTATGGTGCTACAAGAATAAGTTCCTGTCCTACAGGAAGATCTCGCAGTGCAGGGTGCCTTCTCTCTTCATCTCCGGCCTCTCTGACCAGTTGATCCCCCCCGTGATGATGAAGCAGCTTTACGAGCTCTCCCCGTCCCGGACTAAGAGACTAGCCATTTTCCCAGACGGGACGCACAATGACACGTGGCAGTGCCAAGGCTACTTCACTGCGCTTGAACAGTTCATCAAGGAAGTGATCAAGAGTCATTCTCCTGACGATGTGACGAAGACATCATCCAATGTCACCATCATCTGACGCTTCCTCTTCATGGGTGCAGAGGATGTGTCCTTTCTGGGTGTGCTCATACGGTCTGCAGTGACTGAGCTTTGAGAGGCTCGGCTCTGTGTCTGATGGCCCTGGAACCTTCCACACTTTCAGACCTGGGCTTCTTGAGAATGTTTGATCTTCCCATCAGAGCTCCAGCCTGGTGAAATACCTACCCTTAGCTTTAGTTTAATATTCTGGTTTGATAGACGTCATCCAAACGCTTCTTACTGGTTAAGTGGTAAAATCTATGTTGTGCTCAGATGGAGACACAAACAGGAACCCTTCAGGGATCATTCCTTTAGTAAATACTGGGACAATCACGGGAAGCAAGCCTAGTGCTGCTGCGTTTTCACCTTAAACATTAAGATGAACTGCATGGTGGTGTTTTATTCTTGACTTATGCAATGCGATATTTTTAATGTAAATAACACTGGTTACATGCCAATGTATATGGTCTCCTGGGTTATATCTATTTTTATGTAAACTCTATTTTGTTTCAGTGAGGAGTGAGTGTGAGGACTGTGATGGATTCCGTGCTCTGCTGCTGCTGCTGAGATCGGCGTTTTCCTAATAATAAACAGGACCATTTTTCCGATACAAATGTACTGTGTTTCTGTTAGGTACTGTCCGCATCGTGGCTCGTGGGACAGGAAGTTAGCATCTTGCTGCAGCTTTCTCTGCATGCTGGACTTTTTGACATTGGTGATTTTGGTTACAAACAGGATTTTTGCCTCTGGTTTTTTTTTTTTTTTTTTTTTTTTAAATCTCCAGCTAAACACTAACAGCCAGAGAGGGCGAGAACTAGCCGGTGGGTGACTCCGGGTATCTGAGCACGTGTGAGCACAGCCTTCCGCCGTGCTCTCATCTGAAGTCCAGTACCTAGGATGTGCCTGCCCGGGCAGGGGCCAGCTGCTCTTATTGAACTTCTTGCAAGTAAATTACATCCTGAAAAACGAAAAAGCCAATAGTCAAGTATGGCTTAATATTCCAGTTCTGTGTAATGGGGCTGTGTAAAGTGACAGCTTTCACAGATGGGACCGAAGGGTTCCAAAGCTTTTGCGGGCCTGTTGCACGTGTAGCGATTGAGCTGTAGGTGGGAAGTTGCACTTGACGAAGGGAGCCCTTGAAGGCCTGAGAACACTTGCTGTTCTCCCAGCCAGGAGGTGGAACCTGCCAGGTCCTTCCCCACAGTCCTCACCAGGTAGATGGGCAGGATCCCCGCGTTAGGTCAGCTCCAACACAGTTGCAGAGAGCTTGGCTGCACGCACTGACCTTCCACAAGCAGCTAGGGCAGAGGACGAATGAGTCAACCATCTTACCTTGATTTCAGACTTTCCATGAACATAGGGCTAGAAATACTTTTCCAAGTAGCATTCTTAGCCTTCATTTTATGCCAGTGTTTAGAAAACAATAATGTATAGCAAGTATAATTTCTAAGAATAATGCTTTTCTATAAATTATTAATTGTAAAGAGTCTTGTTTTTTAAAGAGCTGGTAACTCGTCGTGGAGGGTATATTTTGTATGTGTAAATTCACTACAATTAAAGGCTGCTTTTCATCTTGTCAACCGTTGCTATATAGATGACTAACTACCCTGAGTAATACTCTACTGAGAGGGAAAAACTAGCACCAGCCAGTCATGAGCTGTCCTGGCGTACACTGCCAGTTTTTACGTTGACAGAGAGCTGTATCGTGTTGTGCTTCCATCAGTCGCTTCATCTGGAGGAGCTTACAGTGTGAGTGGATACATCGTCCTGCTGAAGTAGGGCAGCTGCCTCTCCTTGCTGTTCCTCAGCTGCTTTCTGTCAAGCTTTTGCTGACTGGGGCTTGAGGGGTGGAAGAGCACTCAAGTGCACCACCTTTGCTCTCCTAGAGCAACCTTCACTTCTGCAGCAGAGACAGTTAGAGCTATGCTTAGGGGGTGTAGGGCATCTCTCATGACCTGCTTTCTGTTTGATGCAATTCCATTCGATGGGCGGAGATGGAAAACAAGCTTGTACTTACAGGGGCTGTGATGCACTCCTGGCAATGTTTTTAAAAACTTTCTCATTTGGTCTCAGTCTCATGGCCTGCCAGTCTGTGAATTTCTAGCTCATTGCTCAAGAGTAGTGAGAAAAATGAATAAATAATCTTGTTATTATTTAGTTACTGTGAATTTGGAAATACTAAAACTATCCTAAACATAACAAGATAAACTTAGAAAAAAATCTAAAATTCTGTATCTTAAAGAATAATAGAACCAGATGTAAAAAAAAAAAAAAAAGAAAAAGAAAAGAAAAAAAAGTTCTTCAGAGAACACTGCATACTAAGAGAAGAATGTTTTTGTCACAGACAAAAGGCTACTAGCAGGCTAGGAACCACCTGACAGAGCTGGTGACTCAATTCTTCACTTGAGAGGCAGAAACACTTAACTGACGAAGTGGATGAGCTGAAAACCCTAGGACATCATTTTAGATCCAAGCCCCAACACCGGGTCACCTGAGGTGACTTCCTTAAACTTTGCTACGAAGGTTTTGACTGCGGTGACACATCCATTAACTGTTGCTGTAAAATGGATCACACAACATCTTAGATTATGGGTGGGCTGGAGACATCGCTCGAGCCGTGGCATGTGCGTCTCTGAGGTTCACACCTGCTGCTGTTTGCCCTTCGGTTAGGTTTGCCTTGGTCTGGTAGAGATCCTTGAATACAGTGTGAGCTGCCTTGGAGCTGTGCTTAGTACTGGCTTACGTTAGCTTGTCCTCCCTCCTTGAGGTCAGGGTTCGTAAGGTGAGCAGTTGAAAGAAGTCACTTCTCAATTAGGCCAGCGGTTCTCAACCTATGGGTCAAACAGCGCTTTAACACAGGGCGCGTACCAGGGATTTGCATCACGGTTTCACAATAGTAGCAAAGTTACAGTTGTGACATAGCAGTGAAGATGATTTTGTGGTTGGGGGTCACTGTAGCATGAGGAACTGTGTTAAAAGGTCGCAGCATAAGGAAGGTTGAGAACCATTATTGACATACGTAAGCCCTCTGGTCATGCCCCAAGCCTTTTTCTTATCATGTTTGATAATTATATATTTTAAAGAGAACTGAAAGGAAAAATTAGTCCTAAGTAACTATTTCGGACTGTCCACTTAAACTTAGGTATTTTCATGTGACTCAGGTAAAGTTAGAATTGACGTAGCACAGGGGTCTATTTTTTAGCTAGAGTAGAAAATGCAACTCTGTGTTCTCACGGCCTATGCACCTCCCCTCCCCGCCCCTCATCGGAAACACTGCTCGCTTGGGTGGCAGAGTCAGTCAGCCATCCTACTGCTAGTCAACATTTGCCAATAACACAGATATACCTCCATTTATATTTTGTATTGTAAAAATGTAGACTAAAGATAGGACCATATAACCCACACTTTTTGACAAAAAGTGCAATATATACATATATAATTGGTGTGTGTGCGGCAGCATTTCTAACAGCTTCTGTCAGTACAGCAGGTACTTACAACCCATCTTCCACATAGATGCATTCATTATAAAGTACATTAGTCCAGTTTCATAATCTGAGCCGTAATTTTGTTATTGCTGTATTTCTTTAAAATAGTAATAAAATTTTATAGCTCAAATTTGAATGTCCTAATACCTATGTGCTAACCATGGCAAGGAAACATTGGTGGGGGTTTTGTTTATTTGGTTGGTTGGGTTTTTGCTTTGTTTTATATTTCTTTTAAGGTATACTTCCTATTTTTCTGTACTGACATGCAATAAATTGATAAATGAACAGCTTGATTAAAATGTCATCAGATAGTTTGTATTCAGTCTTTTTAAAAATTCTATTCATGTAAAGTTTATCATAGGATATTAAGGTATCTAATGGTTCAATAAAACCATGAGTTTCACCGAAAGTAATGAATCTTATTCTAATGGTGTGGATGAAAATGTTTGCATTTCCGTCTCTCAAGAATATGACAGTTTTATGTGTGTTTAATTTAGGCTGATATCAAAAATATATTCTACATATTAACTATTGTTGAGTGCCTGAACCCCAAACATCTCTTCAGTCCCATGGCTGCTGTTGAACCGTCTCCTCATCTACAGATTTCATACTTTTCTAAGAAGTGTTTGTGATTGTTTTCCTCCCATCTGTGTTTTAGTTGATGACTCCAAGTGCTTAAGATGGTCTCACAGTTAGCCTTCATGGTGTGTAACTTGCTCTCCCTAAAAAGACAGACACTTTCGTATCTGAGTAGTGCCACCCAAGATAGAAGATTGGAAGTACATGATGGCATGCCTCAAAGCATCCTAGAGAAGCATCCAGATCAGTCGCTGTTGCTGTTGCAAACTGCCTTCTGTGAGAAAATGGAGTGGGAAGCAGGCGCTTGTGTGCTGTGGTCAGAGAACCCCAGCCTAGATTCAGAATGCAGATGACTTTGGATCACTGCATTCAGTGTTCATGTCTGACCCTGTGACTCTTCCTGACAGAGCTGATTTGCTGAAGGATACGGATGGAGAAGATGGTGTTTGAAAGCTTAGAAACGAGGCCTAGGTATGAATGGGTTTGTGGCACCAAGTCTTCATCGTAAACTTTTATAGCTGGTGAGCAGCGTGGCCTGGGGTACTCAGAAGGATTTCTTTCCCCACCTCTGTGCCACATCGTTTTCTCTGAGTCCAGAATACGTTTGCTAATTACTCAGTGAAATACCCTGAAAGTGATGCCCATGTTGGAGTAGACTGGAATTGCTGAAATTAGAATCCAAAGTGGACTTACTAAATCACTCCAAGGAATTGCCAAGCGCTGGAATCTAGAGGTTTGTAACAGGCTTTATTCACGTGTTGTTACATAAGTGGCTTGCTTCTTGCAGAGGCCCAGCGTACTCAGCAAACCCATGCTTTGCAAAGCCGCTTACAGTGACTGCGGCTGGAGGAGGCTTGACGAGTTCTAAAGTGATTTCTAAAAAGACTGGAGCCAAGTTATTGCCTCCTGCTCTCCACTATCTGCCTTACCAGTGCTGAAATTATGACAGCTGACACCTATTGAAACTTTTAAAAGATTTGTTTTTATTTTACACATGTGGGTGTTTTGCCTGCAAATATGCCTATGGACCATTTGTGCATAGTACCCTCTGAGGCCAAAGGAAGCAGTCAGATCCCTTGGAAATAGTTACAGATGTTTGTAAGCTGCCTTGTGGGTGCTGGAAATCAAATCTGGATTTTCCAGATGAGCAGCAAGTGTTCTTAATCATTTGCCCATCTCTGCAGCACCTGTTTTGCCATTATAGCTGAAGGGTCTACCAACTCATTCCCAACGTTTAAGGCCACCCCTCTGTGCCCCCTGGCTGCATCGCAGATGGAAGGCTCCTTCACAAACAGCTTTCAAACCTCACGTTTTTATTCATAAATGTGGACTCATTCTTTGCCACTGACTCAAACCTGGTGCTTGTGTCTGTAAGTGCCTGTGAGGCCCTGACTCGGGTTTGTAGAAGCCCAGAGCATTTTTCTCTCTTTTCTTCACTGTCCATCATATTCAGCCTTTTGTCTTAATACTGGCTATGCTCGGGTCTCTATTACATACTGTTGTTTTCCTTTCCTCCTGCCACAGTAAAGCCAACTGCTTTCTGCTTATTATGTGTAGCACCTAGTGAATTCTAGAAACTCTGTACTTGCTTGATGCTAAGCCAATCTCCAATCCTTCAAGGAAAGGAAGCACACAGAAATGGTTACTGTGAAAATTCATTTCATAGGGTTGAGACCTAGAGCCACAGCTAACAAATCTGAAAGTTACATGCACATACATCATACATAGAAATGTTGGAAATAGTTCTTGTGATTACATGTTTAGGAAATAAGGGATCCATGTCATGAGCCATTCTCTTTGGGAAGTTCAGTAGGCATGTGAGCTTTCTAGAATGTAAAGAGTAACTGGATGCCAAGGTTAGCAATTAGCAGATCCAGCTTAAAGCTGAGTAGAAGAAAAGAAAAATGTGGAACATGCTTGTGGGATGGACACTGGTGGGTGATGTCAACACGGCTAGTGCCAAAACAAGAAAGGAAGGTACACTGAGGGAAGATTGTAGAGAGAAAAGACCTGGTGACAGTAGATGTCAATAATCCTAACATCATATTGATCAGCAGACCAGAAAGGTATATGTGGATGGATGGGTGGATGGATGGATGGATGGACGGATGGACGGACGGACGGACGGACGGGAGCAGGTGGAGTGATAGTCATTAGGTCCCAACTTCAGGTTTTTTTCAGTGTACCTGTAGTTCTCTTAAAATTATCACCATTAATTTAAAAACACATGTAAATGTCATCTACCGGCATTTTCCTGAGGTGAGTTTGGGCATACTGTTATAAAAATGCATAAGAGCAGGAGACAGGCTGCACCAGCAAGGGTGAGGATGAGGGTTTGCGATCTTCAGACAGCCTGCATGGTGGGGTTTCCCAAGTGTGTACTGATTCCTCAATTTCCAGTAGGTGGTATTAGAAGGGGGTGCTTTAGGGGGTACTTATATCATGGAGGAGGGCCACAGCTGGGTTTGGTGTGCATCAGAGGAGGGCCACAGCTGGCTTTGCTGTGCATCGGAGGAGGGCCACAGCTGGCT
>OU015752.1:52055541-52072798 GCA_907169655.1 Acomys percivali | reverse complement strand
TCACTAGCATCTCGAGTTCCAGACACCAAGTGTATATTTGGTTAATAAAACCCTATATTATGATGTGGAAATAGTTCTCTTCTCAATTATGTAACTAAGATGCCATAAATAAGGAGCAAAAAGTCCCTCGTATATAAGTACCCTGCTACAAGCATCAGCCATGGGTGACGTGAAATCTGCATTTCCTAGCACATCCACCAGGGACAGAGTTCTTGAGCTCTCAGTGTTCCTTGGGTCACCATCTTGTCTCTAAGCTCGTGAATACCTCAGGATGCAGGTCAGCATTAATCTCGGTACTAGAGTTAAGATGATAAAGGCACAGCCCAGTGTAAATGGTAATTATGCTTATTAAAGCAGTCACTCAAGTTAACGTCCTACATAACAACTTTAGAATACAGGATGGGGAGTGACTGCTGTGCTCCATACTTTCAAAGGAAAAGTCTCATATACAGACATCCTAGGCAAATGTTTGCATATACTAAGTGTTTTGTCTTCTAAGGGCGGTAGATAAAGACATTTTTTGCTGTGATAGCATAATTATTTCTCTTTCTAGATAGTTATTCTTGCTTATATCTTCAAACTTGAGAAAATAGGTCACTGTTTAACTCATTGCCTTTTGCCATGTGACTATGACTGAACAGGAAAGCCAGAAACCTACCAAGTACTCCTGAGAACCAGTCGACCAAGTTCATTAAGAAACTGATGTTAGCAAACTGTTCTACTGAGAAACAGAAACAAACCAGAGCCAGGAAGGAAGATGTTGGACTGTGGGGCTGAGCTGTCCTATGGGGCTTCTGGTTTCCTTTCCTGCTTGAGCTTGTCTTCCAGCCAAATGGGGAGCCCACAGGTCGTGTCCCCTTCCACTTTTTTTATTCTCTACACATTTTTTTTACTATATTCTTTTGGTGTTTTGAACAGTCATGTGGTTTGTTGTTGTTTTTGTTTTTAATCTCTTTGACAACGTAGTAGAGGAAGTGTGCTAAGGAGTGACGGTTTACTTTAGCCCGTGCTGTGCGAGGTCTCAGTCCATGGTTGCTCACCCTCAGCACGGGGCAGCAGCTGAAAAGTGTCCTGGGACATGGAAGGGCCTAAAACATGATCCTCCACTAGCCACCCATTCATGAGGTTGGCATCCTCATGATCATCACCTCACAGTACCAGCAAGCCTTCCACAGAAGACCCTTGTGGGAGACACTGCAAGCCGCAACAAACAGTAAAAATAACTTCCCCTAAGTCAGACCTAAGCTGTTAAGTTAGTGACCCACGAGCAATGCATGTTTTCTGAATATTCTCATTGAACTCCCAATACAGCCTTTAAAACCAAGAAATACAAAATGAATGTTACCATTGGATTTTCAATGGCTTGTCAGGTCTCTATTGGCTGAGTAATGTCTTTTACAAAAAAAAAAAGAAAGTATAATACATTTAGTTGACAGGTGATCCTAGGTTTTTTAGTTGAGTGGATAACGAACCCTAAACTAGCAGTTTGCAATCCTAGCAATCTGTGTCTGACGTAGGAGGACAATCAAGGCAGAAGTGATTAAAAGCTGTGACTCAGGAAGACTATCATGGTCTGTCCAGATGAGCGCTGAATCCAAAGGTTCCTCAAGAAGCCCACCCAGGAGACTAGGGTAATGGAGAGATGGCGACCAGGCCACAAGCTAAGAGCAGCCGCGGACCGCAGCCCCTGGAGTCCAGGAAAGGTAAGCAGCCTCAGCAGGGTGTGCTCCCACTGATACTTGACCAAGTTGACAAAGAGTGGAGTTTTCATCTTCATTTTCATCTTCTAAGGTTGTATTAACTCCCCCAACCCCCCCCCCACACACACACACAGCTTGAGCAGAGAATTCACTCACTGGGGTTTGATACAAGGAAGAAGGTAGGTACCGCCAGGGAGTCTTACATACACAAGCATAACTGTGGAGTTAGACCACACGTGGAGGTGGGAGACAGTTTAAGAATTCACTGTAGAAAGCTGAGATTACTTCTTGAGACTTGGTAGAAATGCCCTCATGAGGGTGCTTCCAGTAGACTCAGAGAATTGAATGTGTTGGAGAAAGTCTGCATCAGCTTACCTGTGTGGAGAGAGCTGGCCTCTGGTGATCACAGTGACAACGTGTGGTCCCTTACCTGTGTGGAGAGAGCTGGCCTCTGGTGATCACAGTGACAACGTGTGGTTCCTTCACTGTGTGGAGAGAGCTGGCCTCTGGTGATCACAGTGACAACGTGTGGTCCCTTAACTGTGTCCTTCATCCTTCTCTCACCTAATCAAAGGAAAACAAATCAGTCCAAACCTGTTTTAGGATATTGGTGAACACACAAAGTTGAGCTGCTAAGCTAATCACTGTTGTTTCTCTGCTGAATTAGACATCAGTGAAAGAGAGAGAGAGAGTGTGTGTGTGTGTGTGTGCACTTAAGTGCAGTTGCCATCAGAGGCCAGAGGCGTCAGAATGCCTTAGCATTGGAGTTGCCCACAGGTGTGAGCTGCATGCCATGGATGCTGGGAGCTGAGCTCCGCCCTCTGCAGAGGCAGCCAACACTCCTGCTCACCGGTCTCAGTACCACGGGATTGTGCAAAGACTCCCATCCATCTTTATGAGTTTTTAATGTAGTGATGAGCTTCATTATTGAAGACAAAACATTAGAAGTTTCCTTTTGCCACAAGCAGGAGACATATTTCTGTGAATGTTTGTTTCTTAAGGAAAAATGTTTCACGCAGTTGGCTGAGCAAGCATCTTGACAAAGTGTTGAAAGTTTGAATTTTTCAATTTTTTTCATAAATTTTAGATAGTATTGGTTTTCTCCTATGCGTTGGTCCTATCCAGCAAAAATCTGTGGCCCTAAATGTATCCAATACTAAGGCCACTGTAGACTCCTCTTAATGTCAGTCAAAAGCACAAACAACATGCTTTAACATCAAAGGTCAAAGTTAGCTTATGATCATTGTGCAAAATGCAAGTTCAGCTTCTATTTTTAGTGTTCTTTAGCCATTAGGTGGGGAAAAGACATCGTCAACAGTATTAAATCTATTTTAGATTAAATATTATAGGTCTCAATGAGTAAATATTAAAGCTCCTACTTTCACAGGTTAACTAAACTTTCAAATGATTTTTAGACCATGTACAACATCAGACAGGTTATTATCAAACATGTTGCACGCAGCATGAAGTTACGCTGTTCTAGGTGCTGGTGTGGATGGACACATGGGTCTGTTCATAGCAGAGTTCTGAAGTGAGGCACTAACCCTCTGGCCCTCGCTCAGCATTCCTATAGCGACTTTTCTTTCTGCTATGGCACAATACCTGACTAGGGAGGGCTTCATTTTGGCTCATGATATGTGAGAACAGCCCAGCACAGTGGAAAGGCACCACAGCAGGAGCATGCGGCAGCTGGCCACAGTGCAGGTGCAGTCAGGAGGCGGAGACAGATGCTGACCTGTGGCCTCTTTTCTCCTCTCTGGTCTAGGGCTGATGGTGCTGTCTACTTTCCAACCTCAGTTATACACTCTAGAAATTCCCTCTTAACACATACTGTGTGAGGGGCCTATGGATTTTAAACTGACAACTGAGTATAATCATAACTATCAGGATTTTAAACTGACAACTGAGTATAATCATAACTATCAAAGTCATAGGCTGTAAAGTTCTAGAATGATTTTCTAAGTACATTTTTTGCTCAATCTAGAACTATTATTTGTTGTCAAAAAAGGATGAGCACATAACTTCATAAGAAAGCATGTCAACATTTACGCTACATAGGCTAAAGTGTCTTGCATCTGTTTGGAGTATTGCTGAGCAAGCCTCGTCTGGATTTGTGTGGAAGTCAGATTCCACGGCAGAGTAAACACCTGCATGGTGTCTGTCACAATGGATTTTCCTCATTAAAAATAAAACCCATTTTTTCTCATCAAAAAGAAAATTATAAAAATTATAGGAATTTGTCTGGAGTTCAAATGTGGAATTGAACTGAACTGTTCACTGCACATTTTAGCAGTGTCTCAGTCTGGCAGAAGCAACTAGAGCAAACGTGAAGATAGGTTGGTAGAGACAAATACAATCTGAAGCACACAAGGAAAAGGAAGAAAGTGAATAGAGACTCAGAGCCCCCGCCATCTGAGCACAATGGGAGTGCCAGAAAAAGGGGGAAGCAGAAAGGTATCTAATAAAGCAATGGCTGAAAACTTTAAAATTTTGATTTAAGAAATGAATATCCATATTTAACATCCAAACAGGCCAAACATATAGTGGCCAATGTATAGAAACAGTTAGTAGAAACCCTAAGAGAAAAGGTTAAGACAGCATCAAGAGAAACCCACAAGCCATGCCAAGGAAAGCCTGACCACCAGGAAGCACGGAGCATGGAAGGTGAGAAGACTGCGTGCGTAAGTGCTAGAGATAGCTTGCTTATGGTTGGAAAACCTCACAGAAATAAAAGGGAAGTAGAGTATCCCTAAAAATGAGAGCTGTTTGTACTGCTACTGGACTTACCTCTCAGGAAGTGGAGGGTGTTATTTGCACTAGGAGGAACTAACGTACAGTAATTCAAGTCAGAGATGCATGCATAAACATTAGTATTAAGAATTATGCACTGGAAGGTTGGTAAAATGCACCAGCCATCTTCTGTTTCCCCTTAACTCATAGGAAAAACCACTGAAGGGAACATATGCTTGTGACTGCAGGTTGGCACTAGTAACATGCTTATGCATGGTATTAGGCAATCAGAAATGGAACATGTGTGTGAGCTAACCTGCATTGGAGTAATGAGATCACAGAAAATAGTAACTTTGTCCATGGAAGTACAGCAATACAGTGGGTATGGAATGGTCAACGTTACTACTGCACAGCACTGACACACAGAACCTAGGTACTCGGTTCCACTAGAACTCAGTTTTTCTGAGCTAACCCAAGGCTATGTTCATACCTGTCCTGCCTAATACTTGGTGTTTTGTTACTACACAATGCCAGGGGCCTGGTTGTCTGTAAAGAAAGGAAATTCATTTGACTTGAGAGGCTGGGAATCCAATGTCAAGGAGCTTCACCTAGCAGGGGCCCTCGGGGGCAGCATCCTATGCCAGAAGGAAAGATAATGAAACAATGGAAGAGTGAACATCCCCGGCTCCTGCCATTTGTAATCAGTGTTGTTCCCTTCATGGCTGTGGGGTTCCTTGGCCCATGTGCCTCTGAGTAGCCCTAGTACCCACACTGCACAGGTGAGTTTCTTTTCCTTGCTCTCTTCTCTCTCCTGTGTGGCAGTCCTGTTGTGCACATGTCTCTGTGACTCTCTGGGCTCTGTTGTGTCTGCTATTTCTATTCTCACTGTCAGAACATGATGTCTCCATCAGTCTATCATCTGCCAGTGTTACGCTGGGAAATGATTTTCCAAAGCAAAGTTTTGAGGGAAGCATTCAGACCCCATAGATAATGTTAGCTTCTCAAGCCGTTCTTACTTTATGTTAGAACAGAATGCCCAAGGCTGAGCAGTTATGTAATTTGTGAGGGAATGAGGCCTATTTTGCCTCACAGTTTCAAGAATTCAGGAGAGGGTGGCACTGACATACAATTAGGTTCTGGTGAGGGTCACATGCTAGAAAGTAGAAGCATAGTTGTAGGAAGGTCAGTGGGAAGGCATCACCCTATACTGTGTATTGTTTAACCAATCCAGTCCACCTCAACAAAAATTTGCTACCAAAAGAACAGCTGTAATCCTTATTTATTGAATCACTAAACAGCCTGGTCCCAGCCCCCTTCCTCTTCTCCTGCCTGTCCCACCCTCATGCCCACTCCCCCCTTCTCAGTGAAGGGGAGGCCCCAAAGGGCACCAGCCCACCCTGGAATCTCAAGTTACAGCAAGACTAAGTAGATCCTCTCCCACTGAGGCCTGACAAGGCAGCCCACCTAGGGAAAGCAATCCAAAAGCAGCCAACAGAGTCAAAGATGGCACCTACACCATTGTTAGGGGACCCACATGTTTACCAAGCTGCACATCTGCTACATGTGTGTAGGGGTCTTATCTAGGTCCAGCCCGTGAGTGCTCTTCCTGACCCCTCAGTACCCTCTAGCCTTCCTCCCATTCTTCCGCAAACCTCCCCGAGCTCATCCTGTTGCTTGGCTGTGGGTCTCTGTAGCTATTTTCATCAGCTTCTGCATGAAGCCTCTCAAAAGACAGTTATGCTAGGCTCCTGTCTGCAAGCACAGCAGAATATCAATAGTGACGGGTTGGCTCCCTCCCATGGGGTGGGTCTCAAGTTGGGCCAGTCATTGGGTCGCTATCCCCTCAATCTCTGCTCCATCCTTATCCCTATGCTTCTTATAGACAAGATAGATTTTGGGTTGAAGGTTTTATGCGTGGGTTGGTGTCCCCCTGCCTCCAGTAGAAGTCCACCTGCCTGCAGGAGGTGGTGATTTTAGGCTCCTTAACCCCCATTACTAGAGTCTGCTGTAGAATCACTTCCATAGACTCCCAGGAGCCTACCCTGTCCCAAATGCCCCTTACCAGTTCCATTCTCTCTCTCAGTCCTCCTCCCAGACCCCATACCTGACCCCCACCCTTGTTGCTTCCCCAACCCCTCTCCCACCAAGTTCCTCCCTCCATCTACTTCAGGTGCCCCAAAGAACCTAAAGGGCCCTGAACAGCAGGAAGCAGCGAAGGAAAACTGCCCCCTCTCCCCACTAACCTTCTTTCTCCCCTACTTGGTGTTGGAAGGGATTGGAGTGGAGTAGGGAGAACAGGTGGTTAAAAGTATGCCAGAAGGCAGGTACTGGGCTCTCAGCACCAAGGAACATCACATGATTATTTAATTACAGCTCTAATTTTTGTCTTGTGGATGACAACATGTCAAAAATTAGTAGGGCAGATAGAAAAGAGTGTGGTTTCTCCCATTTATTTGATCTGTTTACTACATGATCGCAGGCCCTGCCTTCCTGTCCTCCCAGTCCTATTCTCCTGGCCCCTCCCCCAACTACCTCCTCACCTTTTTCTCAGAAAAGGGGAGGTCCCTAGGGGTATCAGCCCACCTAGGTACCTCAAGTCACAGCAAGACTAAGTGCATCCTCTCCCACTGGGGCCTGACAAGGCAAACAAGCTAGGAGGAGGTGAGCCAGTGGCAGGCAACAGAGTCAGAGATGGGGACTCCTACTCCCATTGTTAGGGGAACCACATAAAGACCAAGCTGCACATCTGCTACATATGTGTAGGGGCATAGGTCCCGGCCATACATGCTTTCTGGTTGGCGGTTCCCTCTCTGTGAGCCCCCATGGGCCCAGGTTAGTTTACTTGTAGGTCTTCTTGTGCTGTCCTTGATCCCTCTGGCTCCCTCTGTTCTTCCTCCCACTCTTCCACAGAACTCCCCCACCTCAGCCTATTGCTTGGCTGTGGGTCTCTGCATCTATTTCCATCAGTTGATGGATGAAGCCTCTCAGAAGACAGTTATGCTAGGCTCATGTCTGCAAGCACAGCAGGATATCATTAATAGTGATAGGCATTGGTTCTCTCCCATGGGAAAAACCCCACTGTAATATATATTTATTCTACAAATTTGTTCATCTGGGAAAAAAAAGCATCTAATACAGTGAGAAAATGGATAAAATCACCAAAACTTAAAAGAATTCATCATGGAAATTGAGAAAAAAAAAAAAAAAAAAAAAGCAGGTGCAATGTTAGGAGTAAAGAGCCAATCAAATCCAAGCACAAAGGGAAGATCATTAACAGATACAGCCAAGGAAAAGGACACATCACAGAGCGGCTGCCAATGCTTAGACAGTAGTACATCCAGATGTGAGTGGGCACTGCCAAAATCCCAAGATCTCTTAAGTATACACAAGGTAAAACAAAAAAGAACTAAGAGTCCATGGATTAGAAGAGCTGAGAAATCTAAAGGCATAGGCAACAAAATTATAGCAGAAGGAAACCAAAGGGAAACAGGCAACTCAACAGGAAATCATTGAGAGCCCCAAATATAAGTCTAGAAAAGAACCTTACCATAGCATGTCAAGTTATTGCAAATATGTGGCAAAGAAACAAAAACTGTAAAGGAAAAAAAAAGAAAAACACCGGTTCTCTCTAGGCGGAAACATCGAATAACAGCCAGGAAAGGCAGGAAATGTCATATTTCAAGACTTGAAAGTAAATGATCGCCAGTCAGGACTGATAGAGATAAGAACATTTTAAGGCAGCACAGTCCATGACAGTGGAATAAAATGTTACTGGAATGAGCTATCTGAGTACTATACAGAGAGAAGAGGAAAATGCTCAGTGAAGCCCAGGAGAGAATAAACTCACAAGAGCATGAACGAAGGAAAGCTGACTCATCTCATCAACATGGCAAGTTAGAACTCCCTCAATGCTAACAGGAAAGGAAGCCATGATTAACAATAGACCCACCATCCTGAGCAACAACAAATACACAGGAAACAGTAGCCCTTCCCAAAAATAACCCAAGGCAAATATCCTAAACACAAACATTAAAAGATGCGGGATGACTGCATTAAAACAAGATCTAGATCCTGTTCAAAGAAGGATGCCCACAAACTCTCTAAGAATGGAAGCCACCCTATCACATAAACAAATACAGAAATGCTGGTGGCAGTCAAGAAGTAATTCACTCTTTATTAGTAAATCTCCGATTGCCATCATCCAACCATTTCTTCTGCAGGAAACAAACCCTTGGGTCATGGAGCGATGACTTTGTCTTGCTCATCTCATGAGAAACTCAAGACCCACAAATGTCACAGGTCACAACTATCTTTGTGTGACCTCTGCAGAGGTTGTACAGACAGTGGTGCCTGCTTGCCAAGGGGAGGCTCCCTGGCAACCTTTATTGAAAGAAGCAGGAGCCCCTGGTGCATGGTGACACCATGGGAGGAGCCAACATTGAACACTTACTCTAAAGTGACCTGAACTCAAGTTGATCTGAACTTTGACTTGAGGAGTTTGACCATGAAGCTATTTGCCCAACACAGTAGCGAGGGCCAAGGGCTCCCTTTAGACCGCCTAGAGAATCCCCGTTGGATAATTGTAGAGAGGAACATGAAGAAAGGTGTCATTTTGTTCTTGTACTCCTTTGATTCATTTCATTTCTACAGGTAATTAGGTTATATTAACATGTGATTAAGATACGTGCTTGATTTTGAAACCGGCTTTTTCTATGGAGCCCAGGCTAACCTTGGACCTGCAATCCTCCTATCTCAGCCTATCATGTGGTGGAATTATAGTCCTACCATTAAGTCTCATGAGTGTGTCTTAATCTCATTCACTGTGGAGGTCTCTAGAGAACCCCCGTTTATACTAGGGGTCATTATCCATGATGCTTTATTCACTGGCCTGGAGCATGGTGACACGAGACCTACAAAAAGTTCACATGCATACCTACTATTCTGCTTCCGCTGGGAGATTAGAGAACAGCTCTTTCGGGGGTACAAGTGAAAGGAGGAGAAGCCCCCAGCCCCCAGTGAGAAAGACTGATAGCATCACTTGGCCAAAGAGAAGATGTGTCTTGGCTCTTGGTGGGGGCCCCCTGCAGATGTTACTGGGACACCCATACAAAACTACCAATCCAGCACTGACTCTAAGAGCAAGAATCTCCCATTTGTGCTTTGAGAGGCACAGATAAGAAATGGAAGCACGGTGAATGTGATCAGTTGCTACCTCCTGCCCTTTTAGAAGCCCCAGGGTCACACACTATCTCTACTCCATGTTACAGAAGAAGAAAAACTGGCCCAGGCAGTGGAATCACCAGCACTCAGAAGGCAGAGGGAGGTGGATCGGATCTCTGAGTTTGAGGCCAGCCTGGTCTATAGAGAAAGTTCCAGGACAGCCAGGGATACTCAGAGAATCTATCTTGGGGCGGGAGGGGGCGGGGAAGAAACGAATTCTCACAGAGGTGATTGACACAGGGAGGACAAGAGGTTGAGGCAGGAGTAGCACCTAGGCTGCAGAGTCCTGGCCTCTCTGTACTCCTGTTTCTGAGACTTTCTCTCTAAGGTCACAAAGGGAAAGGAACAAGAGAGTAAACCACTGCCGCACACTCTGAGCTTAGGATGATGGTGACTATGCAGGGCTGACTGCTTGCTCAATGGCCTGTGCTGAAAGATGAACTGGTACTGAGGTGGTGGGCCCCCAACCATCCTTCCAGACCAGGAAAGACTGAAATGAATGAAACAGTGCCTGCATGTCACCAATCCCAGCCATAGATAGAGGATAACCTACGTCCACACCTGTGAAACCAATAATGTGGAGATTGTGCATCGACCCCTAGGCACAGTGCATGGGGGGGGGGCACAAGTCTCTAAGGCAAAAGGACCTGACCCACCCTACATTTAAAGAGCACCCCACCCCTGCGTGGCCTTAAACAGATGTCCAGCATGAAGAAGTTCTGGTGGAGTTCACTCTGCTCCGAGGCACTTCATTTCATCTTCCACTAGGGAGCTGTTAAGATCCCTGTACTGCAGCCAAAGGAAGCAGCTCAGTGTTCAAGCGCTGAGCTTATCTGACTTGCACATTAATTATCTTTTATTACACCAGCCTGCCTTCAGTGTCCCTTTCCCCTTCCTTGGAAGTCACGTGGCCGTACCCAAGCAGACAGCTCTGAAGAGCTTGCCGAAGGGAAAGCACCGTCAATAAATTTATCTTAAAAGTTGTGTCTGGAGTGAGCCAGTCTGAACCCCGAGCTGCCTCACATCTCCCACAGTGGGACTGTGTTGAGATGGAGTGAGAGATCTTACAAAAACTGAAAGTGAAATACGGAAGGTAGATTGAGCAATCAATGGAAGGCCAGAGCCAGAGGACCCACTTGAGGGTAGCGAAAGATGTAGGAGAGAGGCAGTCAGGAGAGTGCCCTGCCTCGCTCTGAGGGCAGCCTCTGGGGACACGGATGACAGGAAATGACCCACCCCTGTGGCCACATACTCCGAAGGCCCAGACCTCCAAAGTGCCCATCGTGGGATGGATGAGTCTGCAGAGACCCAGCCACCGCGCCTTTCCTTTTGCCCTGAGAAAGGAGAAGAAATGAAAGTGGGGTGTATTCCCGTCACTCCGCAGAAGGAGGGTGCCTGGGTTGAGGTCTGCAGGGATGGAAGGCTGCTGGCTGCTACCCTCCTGCTGGCCCTGTTGTCCAGCGGCTTCTCAGTGATGTCCCTGTACCGGTTAGCTGCCCTGCAAGCCGACCTGATGAGCCTGCGCATGGAGCTGCAGGGCTACCGGGATTCAGCAACACCTGCTGCTGTCCCAGAGGCTCCAGACGCCACTGCGGGAGCCAAAGTAAGTTCACCTTCTGCCTATCCATCTGGGAGCCCCAGGTGAGCTGCTCCCGGGCTACTGTCCAGTAACGGGGCGGTGTCTCTATTCTTAGCTCCTAGCATTGGCAGCTCCTGGACCCCACAACTCCAGCCTCGGCCACAGGAACAGACGCGCCTTCCAGGGACCGGAGGAAACAGGTACGGCTGGGGCACAGTTAGTTGCTGGGGCTGTGCTGCACACACCTGCAGCCGCCGTGTTGGGCAAAGCACTTCATGTAGCATTGTAGCAGATGCAATAGGCTGCTAGGTGTGCCTTGCCCCAGGTGTGTGGACAGGAGGACAGCTGTGTTGTATGGGCGATGACAGAGGACTTGGATGATGTGCTCAGGGAGTCAGCAGTGGAGCTCTTCCTGTCACTGCAGCATGACACCTGCAGACAACCCGCATCTCAGTCCAGAAGCCTTTCCTAAAGGTGTGCAGGTTTCCTAGGTCCCAGCCGAAGTCGGGTGTGCACAACCCCTGCATTGTATGGAGTTTACTATTGTTTCTTTAGCACACACACACTCACTCACATGGGGAGGGGGTAGGTGTGCAAAACAAAAAGCTGACAAAGCCTGTCTTTAATGCATCCCTTTCCATATGCAACATAACTTCCTTGTAATCCCTCTGCAGTGGCCTCTGAGTCTTTGTCCATTCCCTAGCATTTTGCAGAGTGGGGAGTTTACTAATGTGATCTGTTCTCTGTGCTTTATGAGGGGAAAAGCTGCAACACTGGCCACACTCTTGCTCTTGTCTACTTCTTTATTCATATAAAAACATTTACCTGATAGCCTGCATTAAAAATGACTTAAAGGCCACATAAATGACACAAAGTCTTGAGTTGCTAAGTTACATGCCAAGAGTATGAACAATATTACATATGTTGCAGTGCCAAAAACCTTGCACAAATTTAAAATTTACTGTATGTAGTGTGAGCTGCCTTCTAACCATTTTTGCTGAAATAATTACAGCACATATACTGGAATGTATACAATGATAGCACATATGCCATGGTGCATGTAATAACAGTACAGATACCACAAGGCATGAAATAATAGTACATAATTACAGAGCATGTAATAACATCTCATACATCATGGTGTATGAAATAATAGCACACAGTCACAGTGCATGGAGTAGCAGTGCATGTAACTGTGGGACCAGCAGTCACGGGATGTGCACCCTGCTGTACTGTGTTTCTTATTATAAATTGTGTTTCTTATTGTAAATAAGTGTCTCACCAACGTCTTAGTAACTCCTTTAGTCTTATTTACTATTCATTTTTAAATAATAATTTTAAATTATTGCTGTGATAGATAATACATTACTTTTGTGCATCTCTTTTTTTGAGAAGTTATGCATTCAATGGAATCATAATTTGTTATTCAAGTTCCTTATTGTAAAATCTTTGGGATGACAGGTTTCTATATAATCATCCTTAAATGTTCATTTGAATACTTTTTGGCTTCAAATAGTTTCTCAAATTTGTTTGGATATGAACACATTTACTAATTGTAAATATTTTCCATGTGTTTATTTTATTTTATTTTAGCTTTTCTAATTTTCTAATTTTTATTGATTGGCTGGGCTGGTTATCTATCCTAGTTTTTACAGTTTCACTGCACCATGTGATTTCTTCAAACCTGCCCGGAGCTGTTGCTTGTTTTAAGGAGACCTTTGTTTCCTCTAGGTTATCACGTTAAAGCTCTTTTGACCAAGTGTCCTTCCCTGCTAACTCGCTAATCCCTCTGCCTTTTGTTGTGGTAAATCCTCTCACACTGGGGCTGCCTCCTCCTTTCTTCCTCCCCCTTCAATCCGGCAACTCTTCTCTGGAACTCCTGCGCCACTGAGCGCGTCACATGGAGTTCTCTGTATGTGCCTGACTCTCTGTGAGGAGCTTTATCACCGCCCTGTCCTCCTCCACATCTGCCTCACACAGACTGGGCAGTTTTACATTTTAACAGACATCAATGTGTAGTCAGGTTAGGATGCCCCAGTGGCTTTAAGTCATCTCTGCTACACTTCTAGGCTTCCAAAAACCTGGCTTTAAAAATATACCACAGCTTCACCATCCTAAAGAGGACATAGGTTAATTTTAAGAGCTTTAAGAGTAAAAGAGAGCAGAGAACTACGGTGTAGGTCTTTTTTTAAGATTTATTTATTTATACCATATTCAGCCTGCATGTGAGCCAGAAGGCCAGAAAAGGGAACCAGATCTCATTATAGATAGTAACTGGCCACCAAGTGGTTGCTGGGAATTGAACTCAGGACCTTTGGAAGGACAGAAAGTGCTCTTAACCTCTGAGCCATCTCTCCAGCCCATGGTGTAGGTCCCAAAGCCCAGCACTTAGGAGGTAGAGGCAGGCAGATCTTTAGAGTTTCAGGCTAACAAGGGCTACATAGGAAAAAAGAAAAAGAAAAAAGAAAGAAGCAAAGAAAGAGAGATGGGGGAGGGAGGGAGAGAGAGAGAGAGAGAGAGAGAGAGAGAGAGAGAGAGAGGGAGAGGGAGAGGGAGAGGGAGAAAGGAAGAAATACTAGGGTTAAATATCCTGCAATGATATATTTTTAAATTTTTCCTATTTGCATATTTTATAGATTTGTGATTTTATGCATCCAAATATTCCAGATTAATGTAATTGTGAGAGGGTAAATTATTAATAACATAAAATTTAGAGAAAAAGGTACTGTGTATGTATGGTATACATATTTTGGGTTTTATTTGCATATATTTTCCTGATATTCATAAACCCAAGATGGGAAGGTTTCAGACATGAATCTGAAGGAAATGAAATGTCTCCTGTTTCTTTCCAGTTAAAGTGTTGACTGATGTTTTATATACTATCCTTTTGTTGCCAGTTACCAGAATGATTATCTACAAACCCACAAAAGTTATCTGAAACACAAGGACTTTCTATTGGTGTTTAGTACATCTTTTTTATTTGAGAAAATATTATGCATTTTCGTACATTTTTGTTACACATCTAGTTGTTCTGATTTGTTTTCTGTGGACTTACTGGCCATGGGATGTTCCTTTTCCTGTCAGTGTCCCCACCAAACTCATAGCTGGAGGCGGCTTGTACCTGTTTCTGGCCTGTGGGTCTCGATATCCTATGTTGTCCTCTGATAACAGTCGAAGGCAAAGGCAGGACCTTCAGTCTACTTGCCAAACCTCCGAGTCATCTGGGGACAAAATTTTTTGTTTTAATTTTATTATGTATACAATGTTCTGCCTGCATGTGTGACTGTCCACAAGATCTCATTGTAGATGGTTGTGAGCCACCATGTGGTTGCTGGGAATTGAACTCAGGACCTCTGGAAGAGCAGACAATGCTCTTAACCACCTCCCTGGGGACAAATATTACTTTTACTTAACTTTATAACCTAGTATTTTGGCATAATTTTTCAAAGTTATTTTGAATTTCAAATTATATTTTATTAAACTTAATGTATTTTATAAGGTCATCTTTATTACAGTATAATAAACATGTGGGGAAATGCGGGGAAATCCAGGATTTAAAAATTGCCAAATAGCTTATCATAGCCAACAATTTACTTTTAATCCTTTAAATGTGTTTGGAAAGATTCCTAATTTTTAAAAAAAAAAAACACTAAAGCAATATAATTGAAAATATTACATAATCCAGTTTCCTTAAAAATGGCATCACATTGGCTAAATAAGAGCATCTTTAGAGCCCAAGAAGATGACTTTGTTCAAATAGCTCAATGCCAAACAAAACTATCCTGTCCTCCAGCTACTCTGCAGCCAGGAAGGATGACACAGATCCCGGCTTGCTGGGGCAACAGGGTGAGTTCAATCCCAGCCAGGCGCAGCATCCTGAACCTACCTCAAATCAAAGTAAAAAGAGGGCGGCAAAGGCAGCTCAGTGGTACAACCTTTGCCTGCAGGCACTGTACCCCAGGTACAATACGCAGCGTTCCTCCACTTGTTAGTCAACAGGGAATGCAGAAGCATGTGTTTTAGATTCTGGAAGGACAAAACTCCTTTTTAACTGTTATTGTGTTGGTTAGTCTGTGGGTAACACTCGTCAGAGCTGCTTCAGCAGTTGTGGTAAAATAGTGGTGGAACCCGAACGGTTCTGGGGCATAAAGGAGAGTGAAAGGACCTCAGGAGCCCAAAGATCACGAGAGCACAAAACCCACAAACCACGACCAGTCAACATTCACAGCTGCGCTCGAATTGTCTGTACCTCATCTCCAGATAATGATTAGACAACTTGGGTCGATCTGCTTTGTTTTTACTCATTTCTCATGCAGACTTCTCAGTGTGGAATTGGCGTTGAATCACACCGGGTTGCAAAGATAGTTCAGAGCCTTGGGGAATACCTCTGTCCAGCCCCGCTTCACTCTGTGGCAGCAGGCCACAAGAAGAGACGCAGGCTAGTGCTCACCGAAGGCCTTGACACCAGATGTCACTTGGGCATTCGGGCTCCATGCAGGATGCTGTACTACATCTAACTATCTTAAAAGTTAGTGACCTGAGGGTAACACCACAGACGTTAACACCTAGCATCATAACATGAGGATTTTCTTGGATAAATAAAAAAAATGTCAGTGCTATTATCCAAGGGAAGGAAAGCTGTGATGTCGGCCAAGTTGGAAAGGTCCAGTGCTGGCTTAGCCTTTGCAGCCTGGCTTCACTGCAGGCTGCACCATGTCTGCGAAGGAATGCAGTGTAGACTCCACCACTTAGGTGAACTTGAGCCTCCTACCAGGCATGGGCGGCCCCTTCCTAGAACAGCTGGCTGCTGCTACGTGATCTTTGACCCAGTCTTCTCTCAGTCTTTTTTTTTCCCCCTCCTCTCCTCTCCTTCAGTGGTAAGGCTCCCCCACCTCCCCCGGCAGTGTGTGTGTGTGTGTGTGTGTGTGTGTGTGTGTGTGTGTGTGTGTGTTGCAAGAGCTGACATCTGTTCAATTTCCAAAAATGTCTTTAAAATTGAAAACACTAATCTAATAACCAAATTTCTGAACCCTGTTCTGGTTGAGGTTGGAGTTTTGGGAAATGAGAGCCAGGAAGCCAAGCCAGTCAGTGCAGCCAAATGCACCAGCAAGTCTGTTCTCTGGGGTCACCGATTATGGTGAGGTGCACAGAGAAAGCAAGTGTATGACTCATGACATTTGTTGTAATATGAGAAAATGATCAGTATTTTGTTTAAGCAGATAAGAGAGTTTTCTGACTCTCAGAACTATGCAGGGAGCTTGGGGATGTATTTCTAGCTCCCTTGAACAATCAGTATTTCTTCATGGTTTTAGCTTCTGCACTTTTCAGATGTGAATATTATTTTCAAAATGACTTCATAATATCAAATGATATGTTGTTTGTGTTAATAATTCCAGATGGCTGACATGCAGGTTAGTTTTAAGTCAAATTGACATGACCTGAATCACTTGAGAAGAGAATCCTTTGAGGAGTTATGTAAATCAGGTGGCCTGTGGGCATGTCTATGGGACAGCCTCTTGCTGTGAATCTATGTAGAAGGCCCAGACTGCTCTGGGTGGCAGCATCCCCTGGGGGGGAGGCGCTGAGCTATGGGGGAATGAAGAAAGATGGCAGAACCAGAGCAAGCAAACAAGGGTGGGTATGCTCTCTGCTCCTGAGTGTGTAGTACTGCTTGACTCCCTACCCAATTTCCTCTAAATACGTAACATGGGATGGCAGGCAATTAAAGCCTCTTCTCCTCCTCCACGTTGGTCTGTGTCAGGGTGTCTGTCACAGCACTGTCCGTGGACCCAGGACGGACGGCGTTGTTTATCTCCATATTTAGTTGTTGTTTTATAGGTGAACTCCTACTTAAAAGAGTTCCTCTGGGCAGCTGCCAAGTTTATCGGTGGTGTCCTTTAAAGGACATACTTGTTTCTAAAGAGTTACATGCCTGGCCAGTTAGGCAGGTAGCTGTGGTTTGCATGCATTGTGCAGTCACTCTAAAGTAAGAGAGAGAGAGAGAGAGAGAGAGAGAGAGAGAGAGAGA
>OU015752.1:52043141-52055441 GCA_907169655.1 Acomys percivali | reverse complement strand
GGAGGGGAGGGGAGGGGAGACAGAGACACAGGCACAGAGAGAAACAGAGAGAGAGAGAGAGACACGTAGAGAGAGGCCAACATGGCAGAGTGTGTTTCCTGCCAAACTGTATGCTGTCCTTTACCCTGCAATAAACCACTGCATTAGGCAAAAACATTGTTTTTATTTGGAATTAAGAATTAATGCCCATTAATTAGAAAAAGTGACAGGTTGCATTATAGTCGTGTCATACAGTATACCATACACTTTGGTCCTATACACACCTCCCCTGATCCCTTTACCATCTTTCCTATGTACTGTGTAACCATTTCCACTGAGATTGGAACATTCTCCTTCAGGAAGCTACCTGAACTGGAAGGCATACATCCAACGTAGCTTCAGGAAATCCCCGAAACTGACCAGGTTCAATAGGACCCTCCCTGCTAGGGTAAGCAGTAAAAGCTCAAAGTCTTTCTCAGAGGGAAGGAAGCTCAGCTGCAAAGAAGACTCAGAGCAGCCATCTGCCTGGAAGGAGCAGAACCCAGGCAAACTGCCTGAAAGTGTTAGCCCAACTAACGCACTGCAAAGGACTCAAGCCACCTGCAGGCTGTGCAGTGAGCTCTAGGTTCCCAACTCTGTAGCTGTCATCTGTGCTGAGGTGGGCTTTGGTGATTCAGTTGACTTTGAGTCATTTCTGCTCCTATAAGTAACCCTAATTAAAAAAGAGAAAAACTCATGGATCTCCAAGCTAGACTTTGGTAGCATCTGTACTTCAGTCTGTTGTGGCTTCTTTATCTGGGGTAAGTAGATGTACGTGTTGCGTCTCCCAGGAAACGTTGTGTCATGCAACACTATGCGGCCTCTTTCCTCTTTCCAAATAATCCCCCTTTACTTTTGTGTTATATGTGGTTTTGTGACTGTGTGTTATAATGTCATATATGTGTGTGGCATATATCATGCCATATATATAAATATAGGTTTCACATATGTGAGAAATATGCATACTTATATTCTGGATTCTGTTATACTTCACTTAATTTAGTGATCTACAGTCAATCTTTCTTTCTGAAAATAGAATATTTTGGTTTATGCATAAATAAAACTCCATTGTATATACATACCACATTTGAAAAGATATATTTATGTATTTTGTGTATGTGAGTGCTCTATTTACATGTATGGCTGCATGCCAGAGGAGGGCATCAAACAGAAGATCAGATCCCATCTCAGATGGCTACAAGCCACCATGTGGGTCCTGGGAATTGAACTCATGGCTACGAACCACCATGTGGGTGCTGGGAACGGAACTCAGGCCCTCTGGAAGCTCAGTCAGTGCTCTTAATCAATGAGCTGCCATCCCAGCCCCCATACCACACTTTTTAATGATCATTTTTTAGATGGGCATGTAGGCTGGCTTCTGTAGCTTAGCTATTATGAATAGCTGTGAAATATTCATGAATATTCAGGCTTCTCTAGACATTTTGTGAATACAACACATTTTAGATGAGCCCAGGGAAGCCCTCGGTCAGCTGGAGGAACTGGACAAAGTTAGCACAAAGTTGAAAATAAAAATACATATAGTATATAAAATAACAAACCAGCAAACAAACAAGTTCCTTACATTTACTACAAAGGTCCTGAAATTTCAATATAATCTGGTTTTGATAAACACTACAAATATACGTTAGGTAAGAGACAGAACTGTGGTCTGCCTTCATTATCCATCGGTTGTATGGTCCAGCTTTTTCAGTGTGTGATCACCACGCTTGGCAGTGTGCTGTGATTCCACTGTATGGTGTCTGTCTCCTAGCAGTAACAACAATAACAGGACTAGTTAGTTACTTGGGAAACCAGTAATTATTTCAAATATAGACTTTTACTTCACAAGCAGGAATAGACTGCTTCTGTAATTGTCCCGACCACGCACAAGAACAGTTCAGTTGGGTTTGAGAATTGTATGGATTTGGGGAAATGTACCCAATATCCCAGGCTATAGGAACTAGAAAGAAACAGGACAGGAAGCAGAAAGCATTTTCTCAGCTGTCTTACGTTTATAGTCCTGGAGACACACCCTCCTTCCTGTAAACACGCAGTTATGCTCATCTGTCTTTTTCAAGTCTGGCTTCCCTCTGTCCTTGACCTGATTGCCAAAGTAATTGTCAGGACACACTGTGGAAAATTTGTGTTGCAGGAGAAAAGCGCTGTGTGTGACATTTTTTCCCTGTGAACCAGTTATAACCATTTACAATTACATTACTTACTTTGTTTATATTAGACTTAGCTTCGTTGACATTACACAGTCAACCAGGTCCAGCCCGACGGCCTTTGATTTGGCTACAGACAGCAACAGCACACACTGGTGGCCTAGTTCATGTTTCCAGTCGCGCCTTTCAAAGTTTCTTGATTAAGAAGTACCTGGATGTTATATTGTTAATTATAGCTTTTCAATGGGGAGAGAAGCTTCCCACATGGGCCATGTTGAGGAATGTCGGGCTGGCCTTCACAGCAAAGCTGAGGGTGGCGGCTGTGTACCTCCTTGAGGAATTTTGTTTTGTAAACTCCTTACTTCACTAAAATGATATTTTCCTTTTAGACATATTACACAGCTTCTTATGGGTAAATATTCTTGAATATGACCATTCTCAGATGAATTACTACGGTCTCATTTATCACTGTGTCACACTTTCCAGAGGCATACTGTGAGGAATGTCATCTTATGCCTCATAAAGGCTATGATGCTACTATCAACTTAGCTGAGAAGGGAACCAGGTTAAACACTTCATATAGTTTCAGCTGTAGGAAAAGAAAATGCACTTGGTAAACTCATTAAATACTAAACAGTATCAGTAAGTTTCACAGTCATTATCAGTATCTGTTCCTCTCACTAGACTGTGTGTGTCTAAAGTGCTATGGCTGGATAGCTACACTATGGGAAACACTGCAGTTGTCTGAGTTTGGTTCACTGGGTAGCAAATCTTTTGTTGAACAACTGTAGATATTGTAAAATAAGATCTGTATTGAATGACTTATAATAAATAACTGGAAATTTTTAATGATAGATTTCAAATTTTGTTTTTAAAAAAATAAGTGCATCCAAAGGCCCAAGGACAGCCTGAACCAAGCGCCACAGAGGACACAGCTCACGCAAGTGAATGGCCTTGAGAATCTGGTACTGAACAACCAGTTTGATAACCCATTTTCTCCTCTGAGGACACTTCTTGAAACAGACTTTCTCTTCAAAAGAATTTTTCCCTTATGGGTTAGACATTCTAAAACATTTTTTCCAATGTATAGGCTAGAGCCAAGTTTTAGTTGAGCCAGAATTAAATTATGACATTTACCTACCAGTTTGGTGACAGATCTTAGGGTTGTGACAGTCTCCTGCTGAACTTAGCGAAGCAGTCAGAGAGGAGAAATTGCGGTAGGAAGTCCATGCATCTTACCTTGGTTAGCTTCAGTTTGCACGAACTGCCCTACTGGTGTTCTAGTGTGTTCCCAGTTATCCAACTGGATCCAGCTATGACCAGCAGTGCTTATGCTACTGACAGTGCTACTGTGTGGTTGTTCTATAAGGGTATAGATGCTAAGATAACACTGGCATTGGTTCACTTGTCAGGGACACACACACACATGTGCACACACATGCATAGGCACACACCTGCACACACACAAACAATAATGGAAAGATGAGAATTTGGCAATTTACCTTTTACTTTGCTTAACGTCCTCCGATTTCCAGTGTGGGGCAAAGGAGAGCTGTGCACACTCACTCAGCACCTGTGCTACCTCAAGACCCAGCTATACCACTCCCGGCCATACACCCAAAATATGCACCAGCACACAACAAGGACATTTGCTTAACTAAGTTCATAGCAGCTTTATTCATAATAGCCAGAATCTGGAAACAACCTACATGACCCTCAGCCGAAGAATGGATAAAGAAACTGTGGTACATTTGCACAAGAGAACACTATTCAACTATTAAAAACAAAGAAACCATAAAAATTTTCAGGCAAATGGATGGAACTAGAAAAGATCATCCTGAGTGAGGTAACCCAAACCCAGAAAGACACACATAGTGTATACTCAATTATAAGTGGATTTTAGCCGTATAGTACAATGAACAGACCCAAAGAAGATTAAAACAAACAAACAAACAACTCAGGGTTAGGGTTAGGGTTAGGAAAAACAAGGAGGGCCCAAGGCAGGATGCTTACATCTTACTCAGAAGAGGAAATAGAATAGACAAAGGTAGTGGCTGAAGAGAAGGAAGAAGGTAGGGAAGGGAACAGAGAGACGTGAGGGGGAGACCAGGGAAGAGCAGGGGTGGAGGGCAAACGGCCTGCAGAGAAAAGAGAAACTGTGGGCACAGGCGTCTCTATAGAAATGTAGTTTTCAATGTTCTATTTCTACCTTTAAGTGCCAAGGGAGAAGTTCTTAAGGCCCTTTTTTTTTTTTTTTTTTTTTAATGATTGCCCTTTACAGTTTGCACTTAACACCTCAAGATAAGCACATTGTTACTTTGTTATTTCAAGGTTTGAATGTGAGAACATTTTCAGTCCAGCTCTGGAGCATAACAAGCATTCCATACCGCAAGCAGTTCTTAGCATGACCAGTGTGTTCATTTGAAAGATGTGCATCAAGTACAGTTTCAGTTAAAGACCTCACATACCGCGAAACTCCAAACTAACCCTTCCTTAAGATCAGACCTATACAGTGGAGTTGTATTCACCCATAAAGAGCAAAATGATGTCATATGCAGGAAAATTGATAGACATGGAGGTGATCATGCTAAGAAAAACAGGGCAGATCTCTCTGCCAAGATGAATGTAGTGGTGTGTGTGTGTGTGTGTGTGTGTGTGTGTGTGTGTGTGTGTGTGTGTGATGAATGTAGTGTTTTCTGTTATATATCAAACCTACAGCATAAACACACGCACACACATGCTCGTGCACACATTCTCACACCTGTGTACACACATGTGCATACATGCTCATGCACACGTTTGCACACACACACACGCATGCACGTGCACGCCCACACATACACATGAGTAGAAGGAGGATTAATTGGGAAGAGGAGGAGATCCGTAGGAAGGACCAGGAGAGGTCGATGAGCAGTGGGTGTGGTCAGAGTACATACTCTGTTGAAGAAAAATGGCTTCATGGAAATCATCACTCTGTACAATAAGGGTACACTAAGCGTTATTGTTAGTCATCTGCAATCATGGGCGGTGTCACTCTGCAGTCCTGGCTGGCCTGGAATTCACCATGCAGGCCAGGCTGCCCTTAAGTGCACAGAGATCACTCTGCCTCTGCCTCCCGGGTACTTTTTATCATTTTCATTTTTTAACGCATGCTTAGATTTATGATTTGCACTTGCACATTTCCACAGGTGTTTCCTGCTTCTCCCGGCTCTCCTTACACATCAGCAGAAAGCCTCTGCATTTGTTTTGGACCATTGTCTTTATTTAACGACTGCTCTCTGCTCCTTGGTGATGCCTGACTTGACCTGATGATTCCAGGGGGTCTCAGGGACTGTGTAGCCTCAAGAAAGTGTATATCATATTTTTAAAGTTGTTTTTCTCCCCTCTTCCATCCAAAGTATTCTGCCAAAAAACACTTGACTTTGGCTCTAGAGTGAAATAGAATCTAAAGTCTGGTCCCATTCCTGGCATCCCTGAGGCTCTGAGAAAGCTGTCTACTCTCTCTAAAACAAGCCTTCCAGTGCCCAATTATGAGAGTTTTTGTCAATGTCAAAGGCCAGAAGGCACCACAAGCCTTAGGATGGTTTTTACTGCTTCTGCCTGTCAGTAGATCCTGGCAATTATTTTCATTTTCAGACATGGAAAAAAATCATACTTTTTATAGTAGGTCACTGTTTAATGTTAGATTTTTTTCCCACAAAAAATCCTTATAAACTTAACCCTTTAAGTATAGGGTGGATATAAAAAACAAAGGACTTGCCTGGGTCTGTACCAAATCCTCAGTGTATAAGTTATGTCTACAGTTCAGCGCTTTTGTGGCATCCCTGAGTGGGTCTCCTGAGTGGGTCTCTGACTCCTGTCCATTTTCTGTCTCTTTTCCTTTGGTTCATTAACTCTGTCCAACTTCAATGTGATGGTCTCTGTTTCACGTTATTATATTATACTTTGTTACATTTTAAAAGAATGAATGAATGAATGAAACCTAGTCGCTAGGGTAAATGTTAACAACTAAACTGTCGTTTATACCTGGTGGGAGAGGAAAGGTCAGTTTTCTGCAATAAAGTGACGGTGTGTGTGTGTGTGTGTGTGTGTGTGTGCGCGCGCACACACACACACACATATATATATAAACACACACAGAGAGATCTCAACCACTCAGGGCAAACTGCAAGTTCAGGAGTAATTGACCAACGTATAGTGGACTCCACAGATTTTGTGTGTGTGTTCTTGGTTTTGAGGAGTTTTATTGTTGTATTGGGTTTGTGTTTGTTGGTTTGTTTTGGGGGGGTTGTTTTTTGTTTTTGAGAAAGAAATTAAAATTTGCTGGGTAGGGAGGGAGAGAGGATCTAGAAGGACTTAGGGGAGGGGAAGAATATAGTCAACATATATTTTAAATAATAAAAACATACAAAAGTGAATAAATTTGCTTAGAGGCTGAACGGTACGGACGGTTTCTCCCTGAGTTCCTCACACATGGAAGCCTCTTCTTGGGTGTCAAGGACTCTGGGTGTTTAGATTACAGGACAGGGGCCAATTTCACGAAGACCCTGTTGTGTAAGTGGTGTGAATATCTTAGTGCTTCTGGGGAAACAGGGTTACCTGTGTCCTCCGTCTTCTTCACGGCCCTGTTGCTTCTGCCAATGACTAAAACATTGTGTTTTTTGCTTTTCAGTCACTCAAGACTGTCTGCAACTGATTGCAGACAGTGACACGCCGACTATACGAAAAGGTAATGACCAGCCTTGCTCTGTGTGCACTTAGGACTCAGTCCAGTGTGGCTTATGCTTGCAAGTTTCAAGTCTGAGGTAGTGCTTGAACTGCAGCTCCCATCAGCCACCCTCCAGACTTCCTGTAACGTGGGCCTTTTCAAAATGACAGGGGAATAAGTACAGAGACGAGTGTAAGCACTGACCGCAGAGACATTGGTGCTAAATTTTACATAATCAGAACACATTGAGGTTTGCTTTTTTTTGTTTGTTTGGGGAAGTGTTGGCTTCTAAAGTGACAGACAACCATTTTCATATGACTGCCTGTGATCCTGGCCCGGAGCCTTCCTAAGGGGATTGAAGTGAGGCTGCCTTGTCCTCGCGGCTGTAACGTGCCGGTTTTAATGTCCACTGAGCACTTGATGATGGATCACTCACTCTTCAGAGTGGAATGCTTTCAGTGTGATTTTTGCTTCCTTGAAGTTTTGCTAGTTTTAATTTTAGAAAGAGAAAAAATAGTTTCTCTAATAGCAGCCAGACATAAGAGCACACTCCCCATGCTGTTCCCCGGATGGCACCACCCACAGTTTTGAGCCGGAGGAAGGTCCATGGCCCAGGGCTCTGCTGATAGACACCGAGAAGCCGCCTGCTGCTCCTTCCACGATGTTGGAGAACTCACGGGCTCTTTACCACACTGCCAAACTCCATGCTCTACTCCAGAAAAAAAAAAAAACTTTTCTCTCCCTAATTTGTCCAGTTTCTTATATATTTGTGTGACCACGCCACTGGACTGTGCAGCACAGCACCCTGAAAAGTAAATATTAGGGGAACGTCCATTCATTGCAGTTTTTGACTATGCAAAAATGTTCAAGAAAGAAAAGATCCATCTGCTCTGCATAGTTTCTGTTCATTTATCTCTCACTGGGGCACAAAGGCCTGGGCTGCGCGCTGGCCCCCTCACACGTGATCCTTGCTGTGCTGCTGTCACTCTCCCGCCCCTCCCCCACCCTGCTTATCTTGCTCCATGATTTGCCTCCTCACTTCAGCTCCCCTGCTTCATGCTTCCCTACATGTGTTCCTTATTCATAGTCTGGCACATTCAACATGCATGCACAGACACATACATGTGAATACACATGCCTGCATACATATAAATGTACACTCGCATTCTACATACATACACATGCTACATACAAACACATGCACAACGCAATACACACACACAAAATGCCTGCACACATACACATAAACATATGCATACACATGCTATATACATGCACACACACATGCACAGCACAATACACACACATGCACACAAAATGACTGCACACACATACACATGCACATACATGCTACATGCACATACATGCTACATACACACTCATGCTACACACACACACACACACACACACCATACCGTATTTGTCTTTCTGGGTCTGTCTTTCACTCAAGACAGGGACGTCCAGTTTCATCCAATTTCCTGTGAATGTAATAATCACATTCATCTTACACCTGGATAAACTCCACTGTGCATCTGTGCCACACTGTCTGCTCATCTGTGCCACACTGTCTGCTCATCTGTGCCACACTGTCTGCTCATCTGTGCCACACTGTCTGCTCATCTGCTCATTTCCTTATTCATTTCACATACGCTGATTAAGACTATGCAATGACTGAATCACTGAGGATATTGGAGTGTCTGTATTGAGGAAAATGTATGTGGGTTTTACTTTGATGAAGTTTGGCCACTAATGGGGAGAAAAGAAAAAAAGAAGAACCATATAAATTAACAAGTAAAAACTGTTTTTAAAAAAAAAGGGACATCTAGGAAGTAAGGGAAATAGAGCCAGCTAGGGCCTGGGGGTTTCTGAGTCCATCACCCACACACACGTGATGGCCAGGAATGGAGAGAGGCCTTAGGCCAGGCTATGAGTCCAGGCTGGCCTTCGCAGTGAGTCGCGGGTGCCATTTTGCATTTATACTTCTGCACATGATTTTAATGGTGTTAGGTGCCCGACAAACACCAGGGCATCTGAAAAGCCGTGATTGTTTATAGTGTTCACAAAGCAGCAGCTGGTTTTCTAAGCGTAGGCTTCAAGCTGGAAGGACAGCCCAAGGGCCTGAGACAACATTTAAGACAGTGCTTGGGAAAGATAAGCTCTGCACATTTGTCAGAAGGGGCGGGGGGACTAAATCCACACAGAACACCGCATCCTCTTTGCTTTTGCGCCTTGGGTGCGGGCGCGTGGGCTTGGACTGCTGCCAGGACTTGCTGGCAAGGGCTGGTTTTGGCCAGCCAGCTGGGCACAGGAACACACGCATGAGAACTGTGCCGTGCACTGGCACTGTAGCGAGGAGTCGGGCAGACTTACATATGAAGAGAGTTTGTATGCCATGAGCCACTGCCCCATGCAAAGGGCAGCAAGTCTTTCTCTGACAGGTAACACAGTTTTATCTTAGTGCTTACCGTATCATCCGGGGTCTTAGGTGAAGTCACGTAAGTTCCCGCGAGCACGAAGAGATGGGTGGTTTGCATTTGATGTGCTCACCCTCAGTCATGGCCGTGTCCTGCTGATCCGAAACACCCCAAAAGGAACTCACATTTATTCTTACTCCAAGTATGAGTGACAATGAACCAGGAACACAGATTTAGGTTGCCCTGAGAAATGGTCCAATGTAGAAAGTTTTATGACATTTTTATTGCCACAGCACAAAAGAAAGTCATCAGTCAAAGCATTTTTTTTTTCTTAAATGCATTGGTACAGTATCAGGTAGGTGGTGGCGAAGAGGAGAGAATTACCTGTTGACATTATTAGCTTCTGGGTTGGTGCAAAGATTCATCTGTTAACACATTCTAGAGGCTTTGCTTGGTAGCCACAAGAATGTAGTTTAAACTCAGAAGCAGACAGTTAACGGATAGACAGGGACCAGCCAAAGTGTGGCTTATTCACTGTGCTTGCTTTCCTGTCCAGTGTGAAGGGCCTCACCATGGTAGTGATTTACATTCCACTTTTGGGCTATGATCTTCAGCATCACTCCAATTTCTTCTGAATTTTGGAATATCTTTGCAAAAATGTCTGGACCACTCTGTCTTTCCTAATTGAGTTATTTTTTTTCCTTTTGCTAGTGAGATATGAAACTGTATTGTAGATGACAAACCTTTACAAAAATGCGTGATTTGAAGTTATTTTCTCTTACTTTGAGGATTGTCTGTACTATTTTGTTTTGTTTTGTTTTATTTTATTTTATTGAGACAGTGTCTACTCACAAACTCCAAGCTAGCCCCTGAGCACTGCGATTACAGCCATTGGTCAGAGTCTTTAGTTTGACAAAATCAAATTTTTTTATTGATTCCCCTTTGTGTCTCATGCTTTTGGTGCCATTGTTGTTTTTTATTTGTTTGTTTGTTTGTTTGTTTTTGGTACTGTTAGTGAATATATATCAACAAACTAGGCAGCACGATTGACACCTATGCTTTTTCCTGACGATCATGTACACTTTTATATTTGAGCCATCTGTATGTGTATTTAAGTCACTGGGTCATTTGGTCATTTTTGTGTATGGTGTGGACAATGGTACAACATCACCCATAATAACATAATAAATGATGTTATCCTAATGTTGTTTTCTGGAGAGGATTGAATGGGCTTGGCACACTTGTGAAGATCCAGTTGGGGTTAGAAGCATGGCTTTATTTCTGTACTCAATATTCTGTTGGTTTATGAGTCTACATTTGCAACAGAACACAACAACATTTTGCCTACTGTAGCTTGGTAAAAAATTTTAAAGTTGGGAATTAACTCAAACATTTGTATGTCATTTTAAAGACTGTTTTGGAGCCTCAAGTATCATTGCCAATAATAAATGAACGTATGGTTGTCTTTTGTATTTAGAAAAAAGAACCATTGCATCCTGTGGAGAGGCTGCACTGACTGTAGATAGCCAAGTTTGCCATCTTAATAACATTAAGATTGTCAGTCTATGAACATGAGGTGTCTTCCCATTTGTTCATATCTCCTATGTTAATTTTAGCACTACTTTATACCTTCTGTCACACGCATCTTTTAATACCTTGAGCAGACTTGTCCCTAGGCATTTATATTGATTTGAGTTCAGTCTTTGTTTAGGTAGCTACACTAACACAGACTGGATTGTTTAGACAACAAATTGTTTTCTTACAAAAGTGGGACTAGGAAAATCCAAGGCCAGTCCCCAAGAGCTCTGTTAAACATGCGTTTCTGTTTTGTGGTGGTTATCTCTTCACTGTGACCTCACACAAGGGTAAGAGAGCCAACAGGAACACGACACCAATACCAAGCCAGGCAGTGGGGGCACACACCTTTAATCCCAGCACTCAGGAGGCAGAGGCAGGCAGATCGCTGTGATCTTGAAGCCAGTATAGTCTACAGAGTGAGTCCCAGCACAGCTAGGGCTACACAGAGAAACCCTGACTCCGAAAACTGAAATAGATAGAAATAATAAATAAATACATAAATACATAAATATAGATAGATAGATAGATAGATAGATAGATGATAGATAGATAGATGATAGATGGATAGATAGATAGATGATAGATGGATAGATAGATAGATAGATAGATAGATAGATAGATAGATAGATAGATGATAGATGATTGATAGAGGTGTCATAATACCTCCTTGAGGATCTAACTACCAACAGCATCACTTAGCATGTGGGTTTTGAGTTTTGGGAAAACATGATCTCAGTGTACAACAAATTATATTAAAGATGGAATTGGCTTATTCAGTTCCACATTTTTCCTTTTCACATCTTTCCTTCTTAGTTAAAATGAAAGTGACTTTGTGGGGGGGGCGACTTAGCTAAACCCACTTGTTAGTTCTTGGAGGTTTAATGTCTATTCCATAGTTCACTGTTTTGTGTGGATAGAGGGTTTTACTTTACTTCTTTAAATGGGTGCCTTTCTTCCTGTTCATTCTGTCTCCTAATTGTTTTTAGCTAGAATTCCAGTGCAGTGTTGGCAGCAGTAATAAAAGTCCTGCCCCTGATCTTAGCGTCACACTTACGCTCCTTGATTAGTGTTTGGTATGGAGTTTCTTGTGGTTTCTGGCTTCAGTGCCAGGGTGATTCTGGTTTCACAGCACAAGTTCATAGCTATGGTGTTTTTAGAGAAGATCTTGAGGAGGTTGTTGGCAGTGTCTGTCTGTTTATCGGTCACTATGCTCATCTCCCTCAGTTGCATAAACATGTTTAATTGTTCCATGCCTGGCCTTTTTCCGGCATGGTCTCTGTTAAGGTTTTAATCTCCCTTGTGGTTGGGCCATGATTCCCTTATATATTTTTGTGTGGCTTTTAACCTTTTCCTGAAAATGAGACAGTTTGGAAATCACAATATGGTGATTCTGTAAATCAGGTACCCCACCTATCTC
>OU015752.1:52026435-52039287 GCA_907169655.1 Acomys percivali | reverse complement strand
AGAGAGAGAGAGAGAGAGAGAGAGAGAGAGAGAGAGAGAGAGAGAGAGAACAGAACAAGAAAAGAAAGCACAGGCATTCCTGTGGAATGCACCGGAATCCAAGGCAGATAAGCCAATGGAATACAGTCCTCCTCTTCCTCCTCCTCTTCCTCCTCTCTGTCCTCCTTCTTCTCCTCCTTCCATTTTTGAGAATGCACAGTTTCAAATTTAGTGGAAGGGAAAACTGCTTTTCTCCTTTTAGCTTCTCATGAGTAATTCCTCTCTACCATAGGATCTTACACGTTTGTTCCATGGCTTCTCAGCTTTAAAAGGGGAAATGCCTTGGAAGAAAAGGAGAACAAAATAGTGGTTAAGCAGACGGGTTACTTCTTCATCTACAGTCAGGTAGGATCGGGCTTCCCCACCCCCCTGCCGCCTTCCCACAACCCCTCCCAACCCCCCCACCCCACCCCCTGCATCATGGTCCAGTGCTCTCTCACTGTCTCGCACATCTGACGGAGGCCTGGCTTGTCTCTCAGGTTCTGTATACTGACACCATCTTTGCCATGGGTCATCTCATCCAGAGGAAGAAAGTGCATGTCTTTGGGGACGAGCTCAGCCTGGTGACCCTGTTCCGATGTATTCAGAATATGCCAAGAACGCTGCCCAACAATTCCTGCTACTCGGCTGGTATGTAGTTGCCCTAAGACCTGCTTAGTAGGACGATGCAGACCAGGCTGTGCAAAGTGGGGCTTTTTTTTTAATCTCAGTGGAGACACCTTCTGCTGTAGACCCTGCTGCTTAGTTTTGCAATAGTTCATGTTAACTGAGAACACTGATAGCATTGCTAAGGGTCATACCAGTTTTTATACAAATTAAGAACGCGATGGGGATGAAAAGACATCTCCCTAGGGAAAAATTTGGCTGCTCTTCGAGAGAACCCCAGCTTATTTCCCAACACCCACATGACAGCTCACAACTACCTGTAACCCTAGTCCCAGGGGGTCTGACACCCTCTACTGGCCTCCTTGGGCACTAAATATACACAGTGCACATATACCCATGCAGGAAAAAAAATACCAATACACATGAAAAATAGTTAAAAGAAATGAATATTTTTTTAAAAATAAGAATGAGTGTCACAGAATTTGACATTGGGTCAATTCTTTTTCTATTTATTCTGAGACAAATTAATAGAAGTACATAATGATTTTTTTGTCATTTTTGCCACTGTTACACTCTTTCACCACCTTCCTCTCCGACACTATCCCTTCCTCATATAAACAGGGCCTCCTCCTGCTTCCCTGTCATTTTCCGTGTTAGCCCCACTGAGTTTAGTCAGCGTTGCTTCACGAACACAGGAGGGAGGTTATTTGCTGGAGCCTGGGCAAGTTTTAGTAGTGACAGCACTGAAGAAAATGGTACCCCTTCCCCAGAAGCCATCGACTGTCACTAGTCCCTCATGGAGGGATGTGGCTGCGTGTGCCCCTCCCTAACCCATGAAGCAAAGCTGAGGATCCCAGTCCTGTTCTGGCCCTGTGCAGCTAACAACACCTGCAGAGCATCCATGAGAGCAGCGAGTCTGTGGTAGGTTTTCTTCTATCGTAAGAACAGCAGCAGGAACAGTGTCAGATATAAAAACCTGAGGGCCCTCTGGGATTTCTTTCCCTGTCCAGCTCTCTGGCTGCTTCACCGTCTCCCCGCCACACTTCCTTACTGTTTGTAACGTTCTCATCTCAGGAGAATCCAAGCCCCAGCAGTGACATAGTTTGTCCTCAGCTCCGCAGGCTCAGGCTACAGCACGTCTAGCTACAGGAGGAGCATGTGGTGGGAGAGAGAAGCCTGGTCAGTCCAGAGTGGGAGGGAGGGAACATTGCAGACTGGCGAGGTAAGTTCTCAGGACTAAGTAGGTGGCCACCGACACTTGACTAGTTGGGACTCCAATTTGCCCCAGCAGCCTTGCACGGAGCACAGGGACACCAAAGCACAGGGCAAAGCAGACCATATCTGCTCCAGCCTGTCCAAACTGGAAATCGCCAACGTTTTTCTCATTTTATTTCAAACTGGTCGGTGCTGGTGTTAGAAATCCGCATTTCTCTCATGCATGTACATCTCTCTCTCTCTGCTGTTTTTGACAAATCTACTCAGAACTCAAATAGCATCTTTAGTCTCAGACAGTTACCACAAACAGTAATGTGAAGCCCGGATTGTGAAATGCCCCTGAAGTTTTTTTTTTTTCCAAAGGCTTTTACAAACAAACATCCAATAAATCAGTTAGAAGCAGAAGCTTGCAGCAGGACTCTGTCACAGAGGCCTTGCCACACTAGATCTGCTGCCCTCATGATTCAGTGGCCAGGAGGAAGTCTGTCCTGGTGGAAGTCCCTAATTTGCATAGCGGACTCTGCCCTGCGCCTGGCGCCAAGCAGCATTTTGATACTGTGAGATGTTTACCAGTGGCAAGCCTGTCCACTGTGTTGCTCACATTTGCTGTAGAAAGTTACAGCTAATACTCCCAAACACTTCCCTCGTTTGGCTTCCTCACTGTTCCTTCCTATGTCCAGGTGCCTCACGTCTTAAAGGATGAGTCATCTGATGTTGAAAATGTCTCAGTAGCTGTAGACCAGAGACAATACATGAGACCCAGCTCTAAGACATTTCAGGCTTGCTACTTCAGTTTTGAGTTTGTTTTATGACCTTACACTAATCTGCCAAAAACCCAAGTGGTTAGCTTGAGACACCCAGCATGGTGCTGAGGAACGCTGATGTATACAAAGATGAATAATTGTTTTGTTGATATGTCAAATAGGCTTCTCATAGGGAAAAAACGTCGCAGCTCATTGCTACAGCCCAGGAGAGCTAAAGTAACCAATAACTCAGTGTTGGGAATTTAAGCTGGAGCCTGGAGTACAGCAGCAGCTCTCAACCTGCGGGTCAAGACCCCTTTGGGAGTCTCATACCCTGCAGTCAGATATTTACAATAGGTTCATAACAGTAGCAAAACTAGTTATGGTCACGGAGTAGCAGTGAAATAATTTTATGGTTGGGGGTCAGTACAACATGAGGAACTGTATTAAAAGGTCTCAGTATTAAGGGGAGCTTGAGAACCACTGCTAGAGCAGTTCACACCAGTTTCCAGAGCATTCAGTGTTTGCATAGCCCTGGCCACAGTGCTACATCACGCTCAGTGTCCAGGGCAGACAGATCCATGCAGCACACGTGCTCTGATCTCTTTTCATGCTTTTTTCGTTAACGTAAGGTAAGGAATCCTTTAATGCTTTGCAATTTCAAAACACAATTGTGCAAGTGTGTCTTTGGAGCCTTGCTTGTCTCTGTTGGGTACCTGATACACAGCATCTGGTTCCTGGACAGCATTTTCTGCTTTCAAGTCACAGGGTACATTGTTATAAATTAGGCACACACAGAGGCACCTGACATTTCAAGGAGTTTATTACTTTGTTTCTTTTGGCCATAAAGGTCAATCACAGTCATTTAAGAAAGCTCATAACACAGAAGGCTGTGAGAAGAAACTCCCAAGGATGCCAAAGCAGAGGCCTGCACTCAGGGAGAAACTGTTTAACAGTATGGATTGTTATTAAATAAGGTTTTTCTTTTTAGATGTTTGTTTACTTTTGGCTTTTTTTTTTTTTTTTTTTTTTTTGAGACAGGGTCTCACTGTGTAGCCTGGGTTCGTTTTTTTAAAAGATTTATTTATTATTTATACAGTATTCTGCCCACACGTGTGCCTGCCCACCACAAGAAGGCACCAGATCGCATTACAGGTGGTTGTAAGCCACCATGTGGCTGCTGGGAATTGAACTCAGTACCTTCAGAAGAGCAGACAGTGCTCTTAACCTCTGAGCCATCTCTCCAGCTCCCTGGGCTCATTTTTAATGCTGTGTGTGTAGCCTTGAACTCTGAGGTTGGGAATATTGGCATATTTTTTGAACCTTGAAAACTATAGTTTAAATGCAGATTTTAAGGTATAATTAGGGGCCACTGAGATGCCTCAGTGAGTAAAGGTGCTTGGCAATCTGAACTTGATCGCAGAACCTGTGTGAAGGTGGGACGGAGAACCAGCTCCACAAAGTTGTCCTCTGGCCTTCCCACAGCTGCCGTGACATGTGTCCTTACATACCACACATGCTCACCCAGTAATAACTAACACAAAATCAGTAAAAATGAGGCAGCATAATGCTAGGCTTCTCTCAGTGACTACACGAGATTGTCTGAAAGAGCAAGGTTTGGTCTACATGGCGTTTGCACTGGATCCCTGTCTACATACAGCGAGCACATGTCTGCTAGATAGAATCTGTTGTTTCCTCTCGTAGCTTGCTTTTATTTACTTTTAAAGCTAACAGAATTATGGCCAGCTGTTGTGAGTGAAGTGCGAGTGCTTGTGCTGACGTTACACAATAGCTTCCTCTAATGTACTCTCTACCGAACAGCAACCCCAGAATACTCTTGTCACCTCCTCTCTCCCAGGCATTGCGAGGCTGGAAGAAGGGGATGAGATTCAGCTCGCGATACCTCGTGAGAATGCACAGATTTCACGGGACGGAGACGGCACCTTCTTTGGTGCCCTGAAACTGCTGTGACCCACTTACTGGGCTGTGTGGCCCCTCCCCTCCTCTTCTCTGCACCTCCGAGGGGGAGAAAATGAACAACTGGAAATACCGGAAGTGAGGAAAGTCTTCACCAAGTCCAAATTTCTTGCGAGCTGTGTTATTTTGGTTCACCGAATCTGGTCCCAAACAGGAGACAGCAGACAGCCACAACCAAAATGTGTCACGTGAGTTACGGGAACTGGAGCCCCACACTCAGAGGACAGGACCAGGAAGGCTACGCTCTCCAGAACACGCACCGCACCCTTGCTTCTTGCCTTGACACACACGTTCAGAACGCAGGGAGATCCCCCCCCCCCTTTTTTTTTTATTTTTGGTGACTAGAGTGAAAAGAGGACCCACCTCCTCTGTAGGTCACCGAAACGTTCATGCAAAGTCTCAGGACTCACCTCCTCTCTCGCGTTAAGCAGACTCTCCTCTTCACCAGCTAGGACTAGGAAAAAGTTTCGTTGTTTGTTTTCGTTATTTTCAAGTTTAAAATAAACTCGATTAAAAAAATGTTTTAAGTGTCAAATAATTGGACAGAAAAGAGCTGACTGTTGGAGTTGTCCTCTTTTATAGGTTGAGCTTGCAATTGTTTCTGATATCAAAACATCCCCTCATTTTGGATCACATGTGTATTCCTTAATAACTTTCAGTTGTTTTATAAGATGCTATTGTAGACGTATCGGCGAGCACAGAAATCACTAATGGCGAAACTGTCGTCACGCTCACGCGAGCCCTGCTTTTGAGGGTACGTTTGCGGCAGGGGAGAGATTTTTCTCCATGTCTGGTCCCGTGGCTGCTGCTGCTGCTGCAGCGCTTCAGGTGAGAAATCCCTGCAGGAAACACCCACATTGTTTGCTCTGTGACAGTTTAGGTCCTTAGCACGTGACGTCACGGTGAGGCTCGGGTCCTGGAAGGGCTTCCTCACAGTCGCTCTTGGCGTTTCTGCATCTGTGTCCTTCATGGCGTCTGCCTCCGTATTCTCCTTACCTAATTCCAGTAGGTGCTTTACTTCATTAAAGAGGAAATAGAAGAAAAGACCTTTGTTTCTCTGTCTACCTTAAAATAGTGTAAAGATGCCCTTGCCGCCACACAGGAAAGAAATAATTTAAATCTGTATCACAGATCCACTGTGGATTAACTCTCCGTTCTACGCATCTTTTTTTTTAATGTTTTTTTAATTGAAAAATAAAATCATTCATATTGCATTTCAATTGCTATCCATCTCGTGCACCCTCCCATTCCTCCCTCCCTCCCCACTTTTACCCCATTCCCCTTCCCTATGACTGTGACTGAGGGGGACCTTCTCCCCTTGAATATGATGCTAGGGTATCAGGTTTCTTCTTGGTAGTCCGCTATCCTTCCTCCGAGTGCCATCGGGTCTCCCCATCAAGGGGACATGGCCAAATATGGGGCACCAGAGTTCATGTGAAAGTCAGTCCCCAGTCTCCACTTAACTGTGGAGAATGTTCTGTCCCTTGGCTAGGTCTGGGTAGGGCTTTGATGATGACTGCACATGTTGTCCTTGGTTGGTGCCTTAGATGGAGCAGAACCCCTGGGCCCAGATCTGCCCATCATAGTGTTCTTCTTGTAGGTTTCTAGGACCCTCTGGATCCATCTATTTCCCTACCCCCTATATTTTTCTCACCTAGAGTCTCAATAGGATGTCCTCACCTCTATCTCACTTCCCTGGTAGGTGAAGACTTCATGGGACATGCCCCTTGGGCTAGTGTCCAGTTATAAGTGAGTATATACCATTTGAGTCTCCCTGCTTCTGCGTTAGCTCACTCATTATGATCATTTCTAGTTCAATCCATTTGCCCACAAATGTTGGGAATTCCTTGTTTTTAGTAGCTGAGTAGTATTCCATAGTGTAAATGTACCACAGTTTCTTTATCCATTCTTCTACTGAGGGACACTTAGGCTATTTCCATGTTCTGGCTATTATGAATAAGGCTGCTATGAACATGGTTGAGCATATGTCTCTGTTGTATGCTGGAGCATCTTCTGGGTATATTCCAAGGAGTGGAATAGCTGGGTCTTGAGGAAGCCCTATTCCCAGTTTCCTGAGATAGTGCCAGATAGATTTCCAAAGTGGCTGCACTAGACTGCCTATTAACAAAGCTCAAATCTCTACATCTTTTGCTTTGGGGTTCAAGTGAGATATACTTGGGAGTTAATTTTGTTCTTATAAAATAATAATTTTTTAAATCTTTTTTTTAAAGATTTATTTATTTATTATGTATACAATGGTCTGCCTGCATGTACAGTGCAGACCAGAAGAGGGCATCAGATCACATCATAGATGGCTGTGAACCACCATGTGGTTGCTGGAAATTGAACTCATGACCTCTCAGCGGTTAAGAGCACTGACTGCTCTTCCAGAGGTCATGAGTTCAATTCCTAAAATAATAATTTTAAAAAGCACAAGCTGTAGGTGGGGACAAGCACTGACCCAGAGGAGTAGCTAGGACTGCCCTCGTGTCACCGCTACAGTTGATGGACAAATGCCCACTCCTGTTATTTCTCTGTACAATCATAAATTTGACAAACCAGGTGAGCAGTGTTCCAGGCATTATAAAATAATATCTAACTATGAAGTCGGGACATCTGAGACGTCTCCGAGAGATCTTTTTGTATCTATACATTATCACTATTTCTCAGAAAATGAAGTTCAACAAAAATACTGGATTTGAATAGGAACATTTTACAGAAATATCCTAGGAGTGGCATATGTAAGCCATAAGAAGACCCATTTTAGCTTTCTCCATCATTTGCACACTGATTTCCATAGTTTCTATACTAGTTTACATTTCCACCACTGGCACTAAGAGTTCCTCTTTATCCACATCTGTGCCAGCACTTGTTGCTAACCTTTTTTTTTTTTTTTTTTGATGATAGAATAATTTGACTAGGATGAAGTGAGTTCTCATTGTGGTTTTATTTGCATGTCTCTGGTGGTCAATGACATTGAATATGTTTTCTGTTTTCATGCCAACATCATCTTTTGAAAACTGCCTGCTCATTCATTGGCCCATTTATGCATTTGATTGTTCGGTTTATTAGTAATTATCCATTTATTTTGTTTGAGTTCTTATACTGTGCTCTGGGTCTCAAGCCTTTTACAAGTAGGGTTTTGACACCTTATATATTCTTATATATTCTAGATATCAACCCTCTGTCAGACATATGGCTAGTGCATTTTTCTCCTATTCTGTAGGCTGTTTACTCACTAGATGAGTTGTTTTCATTGTCACAAAGTCTTTTAATTTCACAGAATCCCATTTTTCAAATGATGGGCCATTTCCTGAGCAGCTGGCATCATGTTCAGGAAGGGCTTGCCTGTGCTGGTGTCTTGAGGTGTGTCTTTCGTTTTCCCCTATCAGTTTGAGTTTTAGGCCTCAACATAATAAAGGCTGTACCTGACAACCCTACATCATGCTAAACCAACCAACCAACCAACCAACAAACAAACAAAACTAAACTAAGCTAAAAGCATTTCCACTAACATCAGGGCAAAAACCCCACACCTATTTAATATGGAAGTTGAACTCTTAACCAGAGCAGTGAGACAAGAGAGGAAAATAAAAATAAAAGCAACTAGGAGAAGAAAATGTCAAAGAATCTCTGACTGCAGATGGTATGATTCTCCATACAGAACCATAAAGAAACCCCTTGGGGCTCATGCATTCCTTCAGGAAAGGAGCAGGAGAGAAAAGTATGAGACAAAAACTCAGTAGACTTTCTCTGGACCAATGGCAAACATGCTCAGAACAAAACAGCAACAACAAATCAGAAAAACAACTCTATTCTCAGCTTCCTAAAAACCAGAACAAATATCAAAAAACAAGAATAAGTCTGACCAAGAAAGTGACAGCTGTACAACAAACCCTTTGACACACAGGAGAAACTGAGACAAGAGAAGATGGCATGGTCACCCGTGGTCGTGGGCTACAGGAGCTGGTGTTGGCAAACAGTGATACCACTCAAAGCAGTCTACAGATAAGATGCCATCCCGTGTAGATTCCAATGGCATTCTCTTACTTCATTTTAGCGCTGAGCATCCTACGGCCTCTTATTCTCTGCGCGTTAGCCAGACATGGCGTCTAGGTTAGTCACTATCCACTGCAGGCAGAAGGTTCTCTGATGAGGGCTGAGTGTGCCTGTGGGCGCAATGGTAAGTCACTAGGAGTTGGCTCCACCCTACACCCATGTAGCAGAGCAACGCTAGCAGGTCTTTGATCTTTCTAACTACAGGTTCATCATACACAATGCTATTACTCACAGAATAAAATGCAATTCAAATGGAAACACAAAAGACCCTGGATAAACAAACCAACCCAGAGCAAAATGAACCATGGTATTACCATTTCCGATTTCAACTTATACTACAGACCTCAGTAGTAAAATCAGCACAGGCTGGCAGGAAAACAGACACGTAGATAAGTTGGGCAGAGGCGAGAGCCCAGATATAAACCCACAGCTACAGCATCTTAAATTTTGACAAGGATTCCAAGACTATACAGTGGAAGAAAGATAGCCCCTTAATCAAAAGTGGATAGAAAAAGGAAGGAAGCCAGATCTCTGTTGCCCAGTGTGGACAAACATCAGCTCAAAATGGATGTGAGAACTGGGAACACGAGAAGAATGTCAGAGGTGAAAAGTTCTGCCTGTGACAAGTTATAGTCAAAACAGGGCGACAGTGACTAAATCCACCCCAGGCTGTGTGTACAGGGGACAGAGATGAACCTGTTTAGACAGGGAAAGGGGAGCCGCTCTCTCTTCCTCCAGCTTTCTCTCCTCCGTGAAGGATATTTTTCTGCCTACAGCCACAGCTCTTTTTGATTGTTTTTTGTTTGGTTTGGTTTGGTTTGTTTTGGCTAGAGCCATTAGATTTTTCCCCCTAATGCTTAGTTTCTTATTAAATAGTTTCTAATGAGGGTACCATGATTTCAGTACCACTGAAGCTTGCCGTTGCTTGGAAAGCTTAACAAATATATATCAGTCATCGGAGTGCTGCCTTGCAGGCTACATACGCTAATCAAGAAGACAGCATGCTCAGATCTACACCCATGGGTGCAGAAGACAAACTTAAACTGTAATGCCAACGAGAAGGAAGTGAGTTGCCTGGTCTCGTGTTGGCATTGCAAAGTAGTGTTTGCAGAGACTTGCCGCTTGTGGTTTGGATGGGGAGCTGCTGCTGCTACTGCTACCCAGGCTCCTGTGTCTGAACACTTGCTTCTCAGCTGCTGGTGTCCCTGCCCAGTTTGTGAGACCCTTAAGGTGGAGTTCCATGGTGGGAAGTGGGTTCCCCACCACTCCTGGCCTGAGTTTCCTCTTTCCTGAGATTTGATGATTTGTAGCCCCACACACACACAGACTGTGCCCTCTCAAACCTGAGGCCAAATGTGTCCAGTGCCCCTTCCTTAAGTTGCATCAGTCAAGAATTCAATTCTAGACATCAGAAAAGTAAGCAACAGGGGAAAAAAGGGCACTGTCTTTAGGCACCTTGAGTAAGGATGAGGGAAGGAGGGAACTATGGGAGGAAAGGGAGGACTGAGGTGAAGTTTCCTCCTGGTTTCAAGCAGAGGTACAAATAATGAAGCATTGTCAGTCATGCTTACACGCACCCGAGGGCCCCACCTCTGTGACTGGCCGATGTGGCAAGGGCTTCAGTGTGTGGGTCAAAGGTCGCTTGCCATTTAATCTAGTGTAAGATTGGCATCATGTGACTGCAGCAAGAAAGCAAAACAAACAAACGGAAACCAGCAGCTGGATGAGGAAAAGCATCCAGGCAGAAGGTCTTCTGGAGACTGGAGGATGTTCACATTGGACCACCCTGTGGGTGTGGGACCAGGGCAAGGAATGAGGAGAGGCCCACGATGTCGGTGCTTACCCAACATGCCCTTCCTGAGTCTTTCCTGCAGATGAGAGGAACCCCCGAGGCTTGCTGTGGACTCTCCCTAGGGAGGGAGTGTGTGCTCAGGTCACCAGTGGAGTGGGGGACAGTGTGAACAGCACCGAGGAGAGGGTGGGAAAGTAACCTCATCCCCATTAAATTCTCATTTCCAATAAAGTTATTGCACAACATGGTCAGGGTGACTCCTGGAAATTAAAGAGAAGTTGTTCATTCTTTGCCAAGTACAATCCACAAAATTAAGAGGGTTTCCAGACCCTCTTCCAAATTTCACAGTAAAAAACAAACAAAGAATTTCTAAAACAGAGTGCCATCAATCAAGGAATTGCCTTGGCCAGTCACAGAAGGTTGCCATCAAGGGTTGGGGTGGAGACCTGCAGGAGACAGTCGTGTGGTGAGCACAGCCCTTGTCTCCTGTGAGGAGCTGGACATGACTACATCCCTAGGGTTTCATCTCGCCATATCCCAGGTCCCAGATCCCACTGTGTCTTCATATGCTCCTTATTAATTACACAGTGTGTGTGTGTGTGTGTGTGTGTGGTGTGTGGTGTGTGCTGTGTGTTTGTGTGTCTGTGTGAGTCTCTGTATGGGGTTTGTGTCTCTGTGTGTCTGTCTGTGAGTGTGGTGTGTGTATGTATCTATGTGTATATAGTGTGTGTATATGTGTGTGTCTGTCTGGGGGTGTCTGTGTGTGTGTTGTGTATGTCTGTGTGTATCTGTGAGTCTCTGTGTGGGGTTTGTGTCTGTGTGTGTGTGTGTGGTGTCTGTATGTCTGTTTGTTTGTGTGTGTTGTGTGCATCTGTGTGTGTCTGTGTGAGTCTCTGTGTGGGGTTTGTGTCTCTGTGTGTGTGTGTGTGTGTGTGTGTGTGTGTGTGTGTGTGTGTGTACTATCTCTGGCATTCCTTATCAAGCGGCAACAGTGTCTTTCTTTCAAGTTACTAGAGACTGAAGATCTTCACCTCTAGACCAGGGACTCTTCAAGCACTCAGACATGTCTAAGATAATAACATGCTGGTGATAAACATAGAAACTGTCCAGTAACGGAGTGGAGAGTGCCTGGAAGCCAGCGCGGGAAGAGAAAGAGGACCTGTAGCATCGCTTGTGCTGGCCTGTGCACTTGTGTTGCTGTGACGCAAGCATAAGGCAAAAACAAGGTAAGGCAGATTTATTCAGGGGACAGTTTCAGAAAACACTCATCCCACCATGGCAGGGAAGGCTTGTGGCAGGAGTGTGAAAGGGTGTGTTCCTTCCTAGTGTGCACCAGCAGAGACCCCCCACTGGAATCGGGCTCTGGGTTTCAGGGGGATTTATATTGATTATGGCGGGCAGGGCTCGTCAGCTCACTCGCTGTAGTGGATGTAAACACGCTTTTGTTTTGATCCCAAGTGTGGGGTGTGAAACAGACTTGTGTGAGGCTTTGCGGTATTTGTCCACTAGAAACAGACTTGTGAGAGAACAGATGATGTTTGTCCACTAGAAGAGGAACTGCCTCTTGTGGGGGCATGGTCTTTGCCAACTGATAAACATCCTAGTATGGAGTCTGAGAGGAGATATATAGATATGTGTCCAAAACAAGAGGCTTGACTTTTTGGTTTTGGCATCGCTTCCTATTGCTTGGCTTCAAGATACTCCAGAGACTGTTTCGGGGTTTCGGGTTCCAGTTGCTGCCCCGGGGTCCGGCTCCTGCAGTTGCAGTCACCTTTGCTGAATTGCTGGTTTGCTGTTTAACGGTTCTGCTGGTTTAATTCTCCTGTTCCCTATTAACCCTTTTTTTCTCCTATCTAGGGTAGGTGGGTTGGAAGGGAGGTATAGGCATTAAAGAACCCCAAATAAAGTAGGTTTGAAAAAGTCCAAAGCCTACAACTCGCTACTGATGAGAGTTCCTATAATATTAACAGCAGCTCCACCTCATCCAAATGCCCACAGTTCAGTCTCTTCTGGGCCTCAAGACTATATCTGAGCTCCTACGCTGTGTAAAATGGCCCTCCGGCACACAGTAGCACTGAGCAGACGGTATCATCCCAAGGGTGGGATTGGAGCAGCAAACAGCTACTGAACCAAACAAGGGCAATGCAGGACAAACACTAAACCTTGCAGCTCTGGGTCCTGTGCCTGTGGCACGTACTATCGCAGTGAGATCCCCGGCGGGCTTGCGTAGCCCTGCTTCTCTGGGGCCCTTGCTTCCTGCAGCACACTCAGCTCCCTTGGGCTAGCTCCACATGGAGTCTGCAGCTTTCCACGCCAGCTATTCCACCCCTCCAGTGTTCTCATGTCCACGCTGAAACCCGGACCACATGTGCAAAGCCTCATGAGTCTGCCGCATAGGGACGCTGACACAGGGACCGCGCT
>OU015752.1:51982872-51995663 GCA_907169655.1 Acomys percivali | reverse complement strand
CACACACACACACACACACACACACACACACACACACACACACACACTGGAGTGCTTGACGTGAAAATTACAAAATGGTACAGCTTTTATTAATGTAGCTAGGATACATTCTGACCCGTGGTGTGATGGGAATTTCCCCTCATCCAGGTGCACACATCCTCCCACACACACGTCTTTCTAGCTCACAGGAGCCCTGGGGGCAGGACTCTGCTAAAGGACCCGGTAACCCCCATTTCTGCCTCCTTCAGGGCTTTACATCTGAGCCTTTTTTCCTATAGGTGGCACAGAAGGGGCAGGGGCCTCAGCTAGGGGAGCCTGCCTTCCGGACACAGGCCTCACCCACCCCAGGTATCCTCACATTCCTTTGTGCTGTGGGAAAGCCAAGGCAGGCCCTTCAAGATCTTTAAGCTTCTCCGATGGCAAGAGATGCTGGCAACTGTATCTCAGCCAAGGCCTGGTGTGGGGTGAAGCATTTGTAAGAGAATTACAAATCCCAGATGCTTGCTGGGAAGGAGGAGAAAGAGCCAATTAGGAAAAGTGTGCTTTACTATTTCAGTCTTGTGTCTTGGCCCCAAAGGAAAAATATTTAAGCCTATCAAACTTAAATTATGTTCAAAATGCTCAAGGCAAGAACAGGTGAGATGTGTGCCTAGGTTGAAAGCACATCTTAAGTAAACCAGGGCATCCACGTCAAGGAGAAGGACAAAGTGTTTGGAAACCAAGGAAGCCAGTGAGCGCTGACAGCCAGCTTAACCTAAACCACACCATTGATCAGTGATATTTCTGGGGAGAGAAAGGAACTGATGATCAACTCCTGTTCAAGAGTCTAGAGTAGGTCACAGGGGGCTACAGTCAAGAAAGGAGCCTGCAGATCACAGGTGTTCTGATGTTCACGCAGTCCTTGTGAATTTCCTCCTCTTAAAGCTCGGTGTTGCGGTGGGGATGGCTCAGATTCATCAAATGCTGCTGAAAATATTCCTGGCTCCCCTCAGAACTTGGGTACATAGAAAGCAGGTGGCAGTAGCTATCATCTTCTAAATAAGGGTAATTTGCAAAAAAAAAAGGGGGGGTGAGGTGTGGAGTTAGTGTTTATCCTTGTGCTGCCCCCACACTGCACACCATCACCTGCAGTCTGTGAGCAGACCACTTCTCTATGCTTAGTTTAAAAAAGAAGTGAGCAGAGTTCACACGTGCACTTTTTGTTGTTGTTGGAGATGATAACTAGGACTGCCTGGGGACGTTTTACATTGGGAAGAAGGGAAGGCAAAACACTTGCTGAGAGCTTAGGGTGGGGTTTGCTGCATTATTTTGGATGGACTGATTTTCCTTGGATTTGCCCTGTCTCCTGCTCCCCCAATAGCAGTATTAAAAACAGGTACATAGTGATAGTATGGAAAGAGGGAAGTGGGGAGGTAGGAGGAGGAGCAGGAGGAGGAGGAGGAGCAGGAGGAGGAAGTGGGAGCTGCAGCAGTAGGTGATTGAACAGGGAGGGAGAGGGAGACCTCACAGACAGGGGCACTGGGGCAAGACAGGGAGCTGGTGAGATGAGCCAGGGTGGGGAAGCCAGGCCCTCTAGCTACTCCTCTTTCACTCTGGACAGAAGCAAGTGCAAGCAGGAGTGAGGGGGGAGTGGAGGGAGAGGGAGGGAGAAGGAGAGGGAGGGGAGGGAGGGAGAGGGAGGGAGGGAGAGACAGAGACAGAGAGACAGACAGAGAGGAGAGGGAAGGGGGGAAAGAGGAGAAGAGACAGAGGAGAGAGGGGAGGGTAGGGGAGAGAGGAGAGAGGGGAGGGGAGGGGAGAGAGGAGAGAGGGGAGGGGAGGGGTAGGGAGGAGAGGGATCTCCCTTTAGTCTCACCTTCTTCCACCCTATCATGGTCTCCCCCCCCCTTTTCTATAATGCCTTTTGTGTGACTTTTTGGATAGTGAACCCATGTTTGTTCCCTTCAGCTTAGGGCACCAATGACATGGCAGAAAATAGCTATGGTTGGGTTTAGTGTGACAAACCAGCAAGAATATTGCGTTACTTTCAAGGCTGTAGAAGGGGGCAGCTCTGTCATCAGAAATGGGTACACATGGCAGGGCGGCCATGAAACAATGACCCTACTTACCTGAACAACAACAACAACAACAACAACCCCAAAATAAACAAACAAAAAAACCTGAGTTCTGTTCTGACTTTCTCCAACCTAGCTAATGTTATTCAACAGGTTCTTACTTAAGCCCTGAACTGACCCTAAGGACAGGACAAAACCCACAGACTCTCTACCTTAGCCTCGCCGTGTAGGGACTGCTCTCCCTCTCCTCTCCGTGCTAAGACTGTGGAGGCCCGTTGCTTGCTGTCTCCACTTCCCCATTTCTCATCTGTCTTTAGCTCACTTCAATTTGTTTCCCGCCCTCATCCACTCACTGGGGCTGGGGATCTCCTGACAGAGAACCAACCCACAGAGTGCTTTCAGGTAAAACTGAACATTGTGTTTACTGAGCCACCTCCAGATGTCACAGCTCTCTTAGGATTTGTGCCACTTGCTTCTACACAGGGAGGTATGACCCCCCGCTGAGTGTGTCTCGTTGTGGAAGTCACCTTGTTAACCCAGATCAGACACACTGGGAAAGGCACAAGGAACGTTGGGGGTTGTGAGGACCCCACTTAACTGCTAACAAAAAGCGAGGTTCCTCAACCACACTCACAAGAGAAAGGCACTTAGAGCGGCATCAGTGCGCTTGGCGGTTGGTCTTCCCGGGTCCAGCCTCTGTGGTGGAGCCTAGCCCAATCAATGCTTTGGCTCAGCGCCTTGAAACCCTGAGCCGAGGAGCCGGCTGGGATACATCCAGCCTTCTGACTCCCACACATGTAGTGAGACTTTGCTTTACCTCAGTAGAAATCTATGAGCTAAGGAATATTTGCACTTGTTCTTTCTGGAATTTTCCCTTTTGTTTCTCCTGGGATATCAGTTCCTCTAGCTTTCCATGCTCATTCATGGCTTGCAGTGCAGGCTGGTTTTCTCTCACATGAAGTATTCTTTGCAGGCCCGTACCCTTACCTCGCTTGTTGGCCTATGGAATGGCATCCTTGCTGTTTTCTTGTGAACCAAACACAGACAGTGGTGGTTTCTTAGTGAATTCGCATGCTCCAGATAAACCACCGCCAGAGAAAGAGCTGGGCTTTTGCATGGATTCAGTGTTCCATCGGCGTGGATTCAGTGTTCCATCAGCGTGGATTCAGTGTTCCATCAGAAAGGGCCTGCTGGTGGCTGGTGGTCTCTCTTCCATAAGGAAGTCACTGACACAGTCACCAGGTCCACAAGGGCAGTCCATCGGGGGATCAGGGTAAGCACAAGAGATTGTGTGGGTTTGGAGTGGGGCAAGGGCGCCCTTGCTTCCATCGTTCACTTGTGTGTTACAATGTCTTTATTTTTGTACAGTGCGTTCACTCAGCTCCGGTCAATAGGCTCTGGAACGGAGAATTGGGACTTTCTCTGGGTGAACGACATGAACTGCACGGTTGATGAAGACGTATCCCATCATACACGGGGGCGTTTTATTATTATTAACTTATACTTTTTCAATTTTATCGTATTTACCGTGGCCACACATCTCCCCTGGGATAAGAATACACTTCCTAGCTTGCACCAAGTGCTCTATGACTATCCGGGCTCAAGCCTTCCTGATGGGGGTTGGTGTGGTCGCTGCCCAAATAAGCAGACTCAAGTACCCCAAAGTGTTTGTAACCGTGCCTAAAAACTTAACTACCATTTGACCAATAAAAAGCCAACACACTGGCCAGGGTGGATGGGATAGGCGTGGCTAAGGTTCCCAGGCTTTGAGACAGAGAGGATCTTGGGAAAGGAAGACGTCAGAGGGACCGGAAGGGGATCTTGGGAAGGAGGCGAGAGAAGAGAGAAGAAGGAAGAGGGGGGTGAGGTGGAGGAGGAGCACATCGCTGGCGTGGATGGAGGACTCAGCCCAGATGAAGAACATTAGTAAGTATTTGGGGTTATGGATGGGAGGTAGCTTGGTAGAACTTATTAGAAGCAGATGGCGTGGGGTTTGGGCAGAGAGATAGAGGAGCTAGTTTCGGGGATGAATATCTGCCCTGCCGCAGGTGAACTACGGCTATCTTAAAGTATAACAGGGGTCTGTGCTTTTATTGATTGATACTAGGTTAGAAAATACCACTGTAATAATTGTAGGGCTAGTAATAACCGTTTATTAGGCCATACCTTTAAATTAACAGCCACACCTTCCCTCACACTACAGTGTTTCATGCTTTCCTAGTATCTCTCCCTTCATGTGAGGCAGAAAAATTTGATTTTGCCCAGCAGTTAGTCCCAACAGCAACGGAATAGGCATATTCTCTAAACAGAATGCTTATGGTTTGATATTTATTATTAATTTGCTTTTAATGATGTTGATTGCTTATGTATACTCCCAAAGAAACTAGATAATTCAGTGCAATGGGAAATGAGTCAGCATAATTGCTTCCTTATATTTTATATCTCTTATTAGGCAACTCTCCCCCTCCCCCCAAGATAAGGAGTGAGTGTGTGTGTGTGTGTGTGTGTGTAGCATCAACTGTCCTGGGCCCTGGGCTCACTCTCACAGCAATCCTCCAGCCTCAGGCTCCTTGAGTGCTAGGACTAAAGGCGTGCCCCACCATCCCTGGGTAGGCAACTCTTTAAAATGAAATCACATCAGGGAAGAGAACGAAACAAAACAAGATGTTTTATTCATTATAAAGTCTGTTTGAAAAGATGAAGTTAGGTCATCTATTTGTGAAGTGCCCAGGAGAGGAGAGTCTGTAGAGACAGGGTGTTTCTCAGTGTTCATGTGGTGCCAGCGGGCCTGGGATCAGACTGGTAACACATAGAGTGATCCGGGAGGTAGTGGCACACGCCTTTAATCCCAGTACTCCGGGGGCAGAGGCAGGTGGATCTCTGTGAGTTTGAGGCCAGCCTGGTCTACAGAGTGAGTCCAGGACAGTCAAGGCTGCACAGAGAAACCCTGTCTGGAAAAACCAACAAAACAAAACAAAAAACTACACATAGAGTGTCTCTTCTGAGTAATGAGAACTTTCTAGAGTTAAGTACTTGAGGTGTCTCAGTTCGGGTCACTACTGTGTGATGAAACACAATAACCAAAAACAACTTGGGGAAGAAAGGGTTTATTTCACTTATGCATCCTGAATTAAAGGAAGTCAGGGCAGGAACCAAAACCAGGAAGCAACCTGTATGCAGAGGCCATGGCGATGTGCTGCTTACTGCCCTGCTCCCGTGGCCTGCTTCCGTGGCCTGCTCCCTTGCTTGTTCCCATGGCCTGCTCCCGTGGCTTGCTCTTGTGGCTTGTTTTCTTACAGAACCCAAGACCTCCAGCCCAGGGATGGCACCACACACAATGGGCTGGACCCTCCCCCATCAATCACTAATTAAGAAAATGCCCTACAGGCTTGCCTACAGCCTGATCTTATAAAGGCATTTTCTCAGTCGAGGCTCCCTCCCCTCAGGTGACTCTCGTTTTTTGTCAAGTTGACACAAAACCAGCCAGCACAGAAGGACTGCGTGCCTCTGAAATGTACTGAAATACTGGACTGTAACAAGGTGAGTTTTGTGAGGTGTGAATTACTTCATAAAAACGGTATTTAAAAATGTTATATCTATATAGAATCTTCAACATGGATTTGCACTAAGTGTTGTTTTCTGGTGAATGCCATTATTCATTGTCTGGAGAACAGACACACTAATTTTATATGGCACCTCGTGGCTTGTGCATGTTAGAAAACACTGCCCTGGAGGCCCAAGGTCTGCAGGCCTTGCTGCCCTGGGATTGACAAATGCCTTTGCTTTGTAAGGATGGATTGAAGCTCACCCTTAGCAAAGAGAGAAGCAGCAGGGGGGTGCCCACTGCTCCTGACTCAGAGAAACCCATAAACACAGCAAAGGACCAATAGGCTGTGAGGGAAGAGTCTTCGAGTGCCAGCCAAGAGCAGCGTTTATACTGTCAGCCTTAGGAGCCCTGGATCTAAGAAGGAACTTGTGTATTTTGGGGGCTTACGCTAATTTAGGAAACTGCCAGTGTCTTTTCTTTCTTCAGCTAAAGTTAGCTCCTCTCTTTACAAGACCTGAACACATTATAAAGTAATATGCGTCAATCATCGGGTGCATTACATTTCTTTTTTTTGTGCTCTGATCTTTTAAGACTCTATCAGACAAGGAAACATAAGCTAACTTCCATATCCAGGATTACACAACTCTAATAGTGCAGTGATATAACTCCCATTTTCCCTGCAGCTCAAAGTGTGCAGAGCTGAAATATAGCTCACAAAAGACAGCAGGTGCAGCTGCGCCAACGAGCGCCGCTTGTGTCTAAAAAGGAGCTGGTTTATTTCAGTAGCTAGAGCTTAATGTGTGAGTGTTTATATATATATATATATATATATATATATATATATATATATATGTTAAAAGTTCTTTTAGTGAACACGTAACTGAGAATATCTTACAGTAGGGACATTCTAATCTACAAACTGCCTCTTTTAAAATAAGAAATGTAATTAATATTAAAACATTTGACTTGCTAAAAGCTTCTTAAGGTAATTTTGCAACCTTTAAGATAAAAGGATTTTAAATAATTTATGGGCAAGTTATAGTTACTGATAGCTTTCAAAACAAACTCTCCACATTACCCCCATGTCTGGAGAGGAGGCAGGGCTTGCTGTTCCTGGTCCTGCTTACCTCGGTCCTCCAACACCAGCCGACAGGACTTGCCAGTTGCTGAGCCCAAGGCACCTGGGTGCTCTCTGCACCGTCCAGTAAGCTGACTCCAGGAAGGCCATGTAAATCCACAGAAGTTTCTATTTAAAGTACCTCAAATAAAATACATGAATGCTACCTTAGCAGAAGCTTAGAGATTTGAGCAATAGTACAAGTGAGCTGGGGTAATTAAAACATTATTAGTAATCATTTCTTGTCAAACGTGGTAGTTCCCATGATGACATCATTGCCCAAGTGCATCCTATAGTTTGACCGGATGCCTGCCTCCCTGACCTCACTGACCTCCCTGACCTCACTGACCTCACTGACCCTTCCCGCCCTGCTCACTCCTCTTCTCAGGCAGCCCCTCTTCTATTGTTACATATGTTAAATTAATTGTGTTATTATAGTGTACACTTCGCATATGACAGTCAGAATGACTTATTTGTATCCTCGCGTCTGCTTTACTTCACCTAACCTGGTGATTTCCAGTTTTATTCATTTTTCTGAAAATGTCATAATTTTTCCCCCATTATTTTGGCTGCGTAAACCCAATTGTGTGTCTAAGCTGTTGGCAGAGTCCAATGTATTGTCTTTATCCACCACCTGTTGGTGGAGTCCGCCAGTTGGCTGCACTGAGTAGTTCTGCAATAAACACGAATGACTGGGTGCTTCTGCAGGTGACTTTCTGCAGATGTACTTTCAGGTTGTAAAGAAAGCTCTGCGGTGATTTCCATATTGGATGACCCAGTTTACAGCCCCACCCCCCAGCAGCATGCTAGGCCCCTCTGCTTGTAGTCACCCATCATCCTTGTTTTAACGATGGCCAGTCCCTCAGGGCTGAGATTTCATTGTTAAGGATCTGGTAAATTTTAACTGAGAGTCAAACCTCACTGGCTTTTCCTAGCAGATGCACTACTTCCTCTTCAATACAACTGCTTGGCCTAGGCATATCTGAGTTTTCATATCTTGGTTCGGTTTTGATTGCCGTGTGTGTCTAGAGACTTATTCACTTCCAGATTTTCCAACTTATTGCTATGTAGGTCTCTGTGGTGTTCTCCAGTAGTTCTGTGAATTTCAATGCTACCAGTTATGATTTCCCCTTTTCATTCCTAGTTTTCTAAATTTAGATCATGCCCTCTGTTTGGCTAGTTGTTTTAGAATTTGACAGTCTCGTCTATTGAAGAACTGAGTCTTGGTCTCATTGATCCTCTGTATCAACGATAGTCTTCCTGTTGTGTAGAAATAATCATGGCTACCAATTTGATATCTTAAGACAATTTCATTTTCTCTGTAGTTATAGGATCCCATTGTACATGGTAAGCCATGCAGACTCACTGGCTTTTCTATTTGTTTGCATTTATGACTGTCAAGACTGAGGAAAAAGTTATTGAAGAACTAAGTCAGAGGCTGAATATTGATCCTTCTGTGTGGAATGATGAAACACTTGATGCTCACAACACTTGAAACAGACACACAGACACCAGGCAGATGGGGCACTCTGACCCCTCCTCCAACAGGATGGTAAAGGAAGGCTGTGTCCCCCTCACTCATCACTGTGTCCTTAATGTCTCCAAAGGGTTTAAGGCATGGTTGAAACTTCATAGTACTTGGGGAGTTAATATCTGCTATGTTGAGCCACTTTAATTAGAAAAAGATTTAAGACATCTGTGTGATTCTATTATTTAAATATGTATTTTGATCCTAATTAACTCACTTCCACAACTGTTGGTCTGATGTATTTTGATGCTAAATAATAAAAGGCCATCATCACACCTGGGCAGGGCAGATGAGATAGGTGTGGCTAAGGTTCCTGGGCTTGGAGAGACCGAGAGGATCTTGAGAGGAAGAGAGACCTGAGGAGAGGAGAGGAGAAGGTCACGCCATCATGGGTGAGGTGGAGGAGAAGCACATGGCCAGCATGGATGGAGGATTTGGCCCAGATGAAGAACATTAGCAACCACTGGGATTATGGATGGGAGGTCGCTTGATAGAAATTATTAGAACCAGATGGCATGGGATTGGGGCAAGTATGGGATACCTGCCCCAGTATGGGAAGTAGTTTAGGGGATTAATATCTGCCCTGCCCCAGGTTAACTTAAGGCTATTTCAAAATATAACAGGTGTCTGTGTTGTGATTGATTGCTAGCGGGTTAGAAAATACTGCCGTAATAATAATTACAGGCCTAATAATAAACATTATTATACAATCCAGATAAATTAACAACACACAACCCCTCCCAGACCCTCCCAGCCCCTCCCAGCCCCTCCCAGACCCACCCAGACCCTCCCAGACCCTCCCAGACCCTCCCAGACCCACCCAGACCCACCCTACTGCCCACTTCCCCAGACATTTATGTCCTCTCATCTTTCTCAGTGGTTATGTCATGGGCTCAGAGATAACTGATATTTTACTTTTAATGATTGTCAAAGGGACAGGACGAAAGATGTGGCCACCCTCATTGAGCGTCTCCCTAACCACACTGGCTTGGAGGTTTCAGCTCATGTGTAAAGGACAGTGGGAAACCATTTGCCATTCCAGATAGAAAGGACACTTGACTGCAGTGGCTTCAGTATTGAGTAACCACAGAAACCATCTCCCAAAATCAGACAGCTTTGCATGGAAATATATACATATATATATATGTGTGTGTGTGTACATATGTGTGTAAGTATATGCACACATATGTATAAACACATATATGTACATATATATGTATACATATAAAATTGTGCCATACCCAAGGGCTAAGCAACATCAGTGGTTCTCAACTTCTGGGAGTCGTATATCAGATATCCTGCACATCAGATATTTATATTATAATTCATAACAGTAGAAAAAATTACAGTTATAAGTATCAATGAAATAATTCCATGGCGTGGGGGGGTAGGTCACCATAACACAAGTGACTGTCATGGCATTAAAGCTTGAGAACCAGCGAAGCCTGGCAGTTTGTAATCGGATCACAGTTTTTAAGGCGGTTTTCAGCAGGAGCCCTCACTCTGCCAGTGGCGGTGGCCATGCAGCCTCTGCAGGGCGCGCATGTGGGCGTCTCACTGATGGGAGTCTCCTGTGGCAGGTTCCTTGGAGACCCCTTCCTGCTTGCCAAGGCCCTGTGGTGGACTCTGGTGGCCTCTACACTTTTTACCTAGATTGCTTGCGCTCCAAGCTACCCTTGCTTTTCCTATGCAGTGTATGCTCACAGCAATATAGTTCCACTGTGTCAGTGCTTGGCAGGGTTCAGGCCAGGCAGGTTGAAAGCCATGGGGATGATTCTGTGTTTTTCTCAATAATCTTTCAGGGCATAAACCCCTCCTCTCCTCTCTCTGTCTCCATTGATCTTCCTGATGTGACCATTAATCCTGGGTATTTTGGGACACGGAGTCACGTCCCTAGAGAAACCGTTACAGTCACACTGAGTAAGCCTGTGGCAGTTGTGGAGAGCAGTGGGTCCTGCTTCATAACTGTTCTGAGGAAACTGTGTCTGAGCAACAGAGATGTAAAGAGTGGGCAAGCTGTGCCCGATCGGTAGAGACTTAAAACACGGTTCTTGGAAAGATGGTATCAGAAACTGGTAGGTGCATATCAGGAAAGGTTTCTTGGTACAATAGGTACATCTCTGTCTACAGTTTTAAAGTACTGTGGCAGAGGGGTGCTATTTGATGAGAGGACTCACACCTACAAATGGTTAGCCTGTCTCTCACCTCACGTAAATGTGTAGCCACATTTGCCACTATCTGGGTCTAGGCTCACGTCCACAGGACATGCTTGGCTACATGTTTATTCTTGAGTGGCTGAAATTGTGCTTTGTAGTGCAAAGTATGGTTTGAGGGGTGACTGACCCAGCGGGAGGTGGGAAAGAGGAAGGAAACTATTTGCGGGCTTTTTGCAATGAGGGGGTTTGTGCGGTGCTGATGCTATGATGCATTTAAATAAATGACCACTGATGTCACTGCTCAGGCGGGCCGGATTGTGACTGTATGAATAAAGATGGCTCAAGCAATTTGGGGACCACTTGCTTGAGAGTCAACAGGTGGTCAGTGTCTTCACTTTTACACCGATGCCCTTTCCCCGGCTCAGCCCCTGAACCTTTGAAGCTGGAGCTGGTATCTGGCATCTTTAAAATACTTGTACAAAGCATGCATTGTCCGAGCAGAAGTGCCCTCCAGGGCTGACTCCCGGCTTGGAGCTAGTGATGCTTTCCTGTAACCATAGCCACCGGGAAGTCTGGGCTACGTAAGGAAAGTCTCCATCAATAAGTAATCAACGAAAGTTTTCCTAGAAAAACTGAATTGGGCTAAGGGCGAATGCAGAAAACAGGGGAAAGTAAACATGTTTTTAATGAAAACACAGCAGGAAAGTGTAATAGGATGGAGTCCTGATTCAAAACACTCAAATAATTCCATAGAATTCAGGTAAGGAACACTAAGTTCAGTCAATTAACTGTTCAGAAATGGTAACTAGCACACACAAGCTGGCCGTTTACACAGGAACCATGAAGTAATTTAGTGACGACACAAAAGAACAGTACACAAAGCAAACAAAAAGCAGCAAAAAAACATACAAAAGAAATCACAACACCTAATGTGATTATACTGCCAGGAGATGTGGAAACTGGGCAAAATGATAAATCTCCAGGGAAATACATAACAGTAAAACTGACCCAAGAGGTATTTAAATATAAAATAGAAATTAAACAATTTTAAGAAATAGCTTCCTCTTAGTAGTAAATTAATAGGCCACAAACATTAATGTATCCAAGGATAAAAAGGGACAGCTTGGCTGAGGGTGGAAGTTAACAAAAGATCTATATAAAAACTAAAGGAAGGAGCGAGGGTTACAGTTCAGTCAGCAAATTGCTTGTCACGTGCAAGCATACAGACCTAAGTGAAATCAGAAGAATTTAGAAAGCCAGGTGGGCTTATAATTGCAGTCTGTGTGTGTGTGTGTGTGTGTGTGTGTGTGTGTGTGTGTGTGTGTGTGTGTGTGTGTGTGTGTTGAGGAATATGGCGACAGGCACGTCCTTGGGGCTAGCTGGCTGGCCAGCCTGGCATACCTGGTAAGCCATGCGAGACCCTGTCTCCAAAGACAAAGTGGACAGGACTTAAGACCTGTCAGCTGAGGTTTTCTCCTCCCTCCCACAGCTTTACCAAGACAGTGGTCAAGACTAATGAGCCTACAGGATGTCCTTACTCCCTGCCCCTCCCTGCCCCTCCCTGTCCCTGCCTGTCCCTCTCTGCCCCTCCCTGCCCCACCCCGCCCACCTCCAGGAGCAGCTTAGAAGTGTTCTCCTTGCTCTGTCCCCAGCTAGCTCCCTGCTCACTCCAGTCCCAGACAGACAGTGCCTATGACTATGGCAGAGTAGGAAAAGTGCGTCTGGGTGCCTGTGGCCTACACGCCTCGCATGCCTACTCACTTAGCTCCCAACCAGAAATAACACAAGTGCGTTTATCAATAGTGGGACAAATAAAACAACAGGTGTTCCAAGGCACTAGGAGGGAGATGAGAGGAGGTTGCAACCCACCAATGAAAATCCCACAGGCAGGGAGATGAGCACATGAGGAGTAGGTATGAATAACAGCATGCATTTTATGACATGCCCCAGCATGAAGGCCTAGGGAAGAAGAGGCAACAGCGACGGGGCGGGGCGTGTGCTCAGCAGCAAGGGCCTGAAAGGCCTCCGAGGGCTGCAAACTACCTGTGTTTTGATCTGGTTGGTACTTTCACTAAGAGAGGGGAAAGGAGGCCGCAGGACAAGGGGGATGGAGGGGAGAATGAAGAATGACAAGTAGAGGGGCAGAGAGACCTCATCTGCTTGTTGGATTCTTATTCTAAGAACAAGTTTGTTTGTTTGTTTGTTTGTTTATTTATTTATTCCTTGTTTAACTCCAAAAGCCAGAAGATTACAAGATAAGGGTAGAAAGAGGCTTGGCCAAAGCTTGTACAGTGTCATCAGGGGCAGCAGTACATCTGCCAGTATGAGTGCACCCAGTGTTGGTGTTGGGGCGGGGGGGGGGGGGGGGGGGGGGGGGGGGGGGGGGGGG
>OU015752.1:51961424-51982772 GCA_907169655.1 Acomys percivali | reverse complement strand
GAGAGGGAGAGAGAGAGAGAGAGGGAGAGAGGGAGAGAGAGATCACCTAGATAAGGGAAGGACAGGGATTTCACACAGTCACATCCGCGCCACACACGGTTGATTCAAGTGCACATATCTGTATAACTTACAGAAGAACCCCCATTCTCACACGTGGTACTGCGTCTACTGTGTAACTGTATTCTGTGCCTCGTTTTACAAACCTTCCTGGGATCATTTTTCACTCTTCTCCAACAGTGTGCCTGACATTCAATCTGTGTTGTGACTCAACAGCAGTTTAAAAAAAAAAAAAAGTCCGTTAGGCAGCTAAGCATGACAGTGTCAATCATAATCAAGGCCAAGGGGAGTGTGCCTGCACACGGACACCAGCCCGTCCGTGGTTAGATTGATTAGTGCTTACATTAGGGCACTGGTTCCTACACAGGAAACAGGGAAGGTATGCATTTAAATTTTGGTAAATATTACCCTGTTCCTTCCAGACAACTTGTGAAAACTTACACTCCCACCACTGTTTCACCTCAATTTGCTCTTGCTATGAAATGAATCATCAAACTTTATTTGATAATCGGGAAGTGTCATAACACTACATCTAATTTCCACTCCATTAATTGTGGTACTAGCTGAGAATAGCTGAGTCGTCAGTCTCAAGGTTTGAGGCCACCTTGGTCCTGCCACAGACTTTTGCATGCGGCACGGCCAGTTCTTAGAAGCTGATTGGTGATTTTCTTACTGGTTAATTGAAGACAGACGGCAGGAAACAGCCTACCCTTTGTAAAAGTGTTTCGAGGATCTTGTGGTGCTTAACACAGCTCTTGTGACTCTAATGTGCATTCTGACATTGAGATGACTGACAGTTTCCACTCTAGGCCAGGACGGGTGACACACAGAGTATCCGCAGGAAGTCACCTAAAGTAAACTGTTTGGCCTCAGGTGTTCTTCCCATACCACTGTTGCACGAGCAGCCGGTAAATGTGGTCGTTAATGTTCTACACAGAACAGTTTTATTAGTATAAATAACCCTAGAAATCGTACTTATTTGTGGCCTTGCTATTCTTCTGGTCTTTTAGGAATTTTTGATTCTCTGGGCCATTATATTTACCATTCTATCTTATGTAACTATTTGCAAAAGATACAAGTATTTGGAGAAATATTGGCACATTTCATTTTGTAAAAACTACTTGCCAATAACTGTTAATTTGTGCTTGGAAGTGGGCGGTGCCCACATGCATAGGCTCATATAGAAGAGCTTTTGATCATAATTATACATTTTGAATTGCTACTGGGCATTCAAATTAATCTGCTTCTCAATGTATCTTATCATATCCTCAAGCTCTTGAAGCTTCAACCACTGGACTTAGGACTTAAAGTTTAGTTTGTTATGGGCCCTAAAGTGTCTTATAAATGACATTAATGATTCGCCCCCCTCCCCCCAAAACCTGTTTCCTATTTACTTACAAAAGCTTCTAAAGCCAGCGTTTGCAAGTCTTATCTATTTTGGTCTTCCCAAAGCAACAGCTTTCATTTCAGTTATGAGGTTGCTGAGTTAACTGCCGTCCGCTGCGTGAGGAAGCTGCTATGATGTCAGAGAGCTGCACTAATATGTGTGTATAGAGGCGTGAAGGGTAGCTTGGTTCTGTGTCTGCTCACCCCTGGGGTCTATGAGTTCCCAGCTGTGGGGTTTTGGCCGTGTGATGGCACCAGGCACGCATCCCTCCTGTGGCATGCACATCAGCAATGTGATGAAAAGGCCACATTTCACTGGGTATTAAACAAAATTCAGGTGGATGCCACACAGGAGGGACTGCAGTGGGTGAGCGAGCTTCCTGGAGGTGGTCCTCCATTTTGCACAGCCACGATGGATGTACCTCAGAGAGGCACAGCCCTGGGCTTGTCGCTGGATTGCTTCTTGTCACTGCTGCGCCTTCTCATGGATGTCATTGCTGTGTTCCTCAGATATCTGACATGGCATGACTCGGCACGGGGAGGCCCTCACTGTCTACAGTCTGGCGTGATGGCGTCTTGGGAGACAGCTCACTCTGCTGGGTAGTTTTCCTGCAGATCTATATGAAAACGAGCTTTCATAAAATAATATTCTTTGGGTGAGTTAGTGATTTTACAGGATTTCTGATTCTATTTAAAGAGTTTTAGGAAGTGAGGGTAGTTGATAGGATGTTTGAGGAGAAGGTTTAAGTTGTTTTGCCAGAAAGATGTAATGAAGTTAGAATTAAGAGCAGAATGTGTCCCCTCCCTTGTAGAATAGTCAGGGCTACACAGGTTAGAAAAGGACAGTCAGCTTTCATGCATTACAACACGTGTTGTGCTAGGAAGAGAAAAGTGGGCTTGGGGCAACCAGATGGTCAGAGAAAACATTCGCTCTAGGTTGGGTCTGAGTTTCCAGATGGATCTTGTGATTTAATCTAAGCATGTGGTCACAGGTTTCGGTGTGGACCAGTAAAAGGAGGGTTATGAAAAAAGAGTAAATAATTCTATTATGACTATAAGAATAGAGAATAGATGATTAGCCAGTTTAACTGAACAAGGCCTCAAAAATAAGATGTAAGAGAAATGATGTGTTTCTTGGTCAGCTAAGCACAGGGGGAAACATGCTGCTGCAGACTTGGCTTGCTTAAATTTTGTAATCAATGACAAAAGATTGATTGCTTTGGGTTATGATGAACTTATAGATAGATAGATAGATGGGGCATGTTTAGCTAAGCATGAACTTCAAAAGAAGAATACACAATCAGAGATCCTGTTATAACTGTCCTTTGTGTGACAGTTTTAGTGTGTTCTGGAAGAGTATTTTCTTATGATGATTGTTTTAGGAGAATATGTAGCTTGTGGCTATGAGATACTCTTTTTCTTACATACAGAACTTTTGTCTTAGGTAGTATAAAGACTAAGAGAAAAAATAAAGTTAATGGTGCTTTCTCGTTGGGTCTAGGCTCCATCCACCAGATGTAGGTGTTTGTATGTATGTACATAGGTAGGTGTGTGTATGTATGTGTGTATGTATGTATATATATGTGTATGTATGTATGTATGTATGTATGTATGTATGTATGTATGTATATATGTATATAAAGTGGTTAGAGCTTATTGGAGCCTTGCTTCATCTACTGTGTATGTGTGTATGTATGTGTGTGTGTGTGTGTGTGTGTGTGTATACATGTGCATATGTTCCCCCCCCCCTTTTTTTTGCTAGCACCAGAGAGTTAAGTTTTACACCCTCAGAGAAAAAGTCTGCTGACTCCACGCATCCCCTCAGTACCTGACATGCTAAAGCTGGCCTTTGGTAAAATTTAAGCTGAGAACTTCAGGTGAAGTTAATGGACCATTATGAGTGAACTCATGAATTAATATTTTATGATATTTTTTAATTTTCTTGATATATTTAGTCATTCTTCAATTAAGAAGTAAAAATATTTCCAAATAGAACAAAAATAAAAGTTAGGAGGAAGAAAGCATAGTCCCACCACCATGTTCTGAAAGGCAAGTGCCAGAACCCTTCTGAATGAAGCTACATTCATTTTGAGAGTTCCACCAACATAACCCATCTGCACCTGCAGAGGAGGAGCTGGCAGAGGCCTCAGGTGGAGCAGAAGCTGTGGTGTGCTTTGTGAGCCTGTAGAGGGCCTCCTGGCATCGTGGCCTTAACTCAGGCTCGCACTGTGAGTGACACGAACCAAGAAGCCTTGACTTTTTAAAGGGAGGAAAATGAAGTAAAACAGAGGCCAGTGAAAAATGTGTGTGTAGGTGTGTGTGTGTGTGTGTGTGTGTGCGTGTGTGTGTGTGTGTGTGTGTGTGCATGTGTGTGTCTGCGTGTGTGCCGGTGTGTGTGTGCATGTGTGTGTCTGCATGTGTGCCGGTGTGTGTGTGCTTGTGTGTATGTGTGCACGTGTGTCTGTGTGCGCATGTGCGTGTATGTGTGTGTGTGTGCGTGTGTGCTGTTTTTCTAGTTTTATCCTTGTGTTAAATGTCATCTTAACTCAGCTAACAATCAGGCATTTCTCAAGTGGCCTCTCATGGGTCAGAACATAAAATAAAAGGAGCCCATATTCCCTTAGGCTGCTGGGCAAATGCCAGCATTTTACCCTCTGACATGACATGTCCAGGGATTTCTCAGAGTCAAGCCTTCCTTTTGGAGCTATTCTCTCCCATGTCTCTGCACAGTCCAGGGCAGCATGCTTGCAGCCGGATTTTGCATAAGTCTGAGGGTAGACCAGGAACGCCAAGCTCAGAGATTGTAAACTGGCCCAATACTTCACCTGTTCCCACCCGGGCCTCATCCTGGAACACAGGAGGCCACAGGCAATAGGTTTGGCAAGAGTGAGCTTTGGAGAAGAACTCTATCCCAAATTCTTCCCCCCAGTGCACCTTCCTAGCCTGGAGCTCACTAGAACTGGAAGAGAGAGAGAGAAGTACTCTGGGTACGCGGCCACGAGACGCCAAGAACACCCGTCAGTGTTTTAACATCCAGGTGCAGAGCTGAAACGTGTTGCCCTGAATCATGGGTAGGCCACTGCTTTAGCAAAATAATGTCCTGAAAGTTAATTTGACGATGTCAGTATGGTGCCTAAGTTCCTAAGGGGTCGTGCCCAGTCTGCTCTCCCCAGCCTTGCAGAGGCACGTTCCTATCGGCCCCTCAGGAGCTCCTGGGCCTCCCTAAGACAGGCCATGCTCTTGACTTAGCTGTTGCTTGTTCACCTGGCTTCATTCAGTTCACAGCGGTCTTTCTCCTTCAAATCGAACTGCATCCCGGACAACCCAGTCGCAGTAGCAGCAGCTCATGAAGCCTTCCCTGACACTGCAGCCTGAGCTCCTGTCCCCACTTCTTTGTCGTATTCTGCACTTCAGTGTTTTGCAGCCCTCATCATACCGTGCCAGGAGGATGGCCCGACATTTGCTCTTCCTCATTGTACCTGACATTTCCATGCATTTTGTCGCTGCCATGTCAGCCCGATGGCCTAGCACTGATGATCTGCTAGTTCAATATTGGTGGCTTGTGGTTCTGTCAATGCTATATATAGTTATGCCATGGACACTTATAGGAAAAATAAGGTATTTTGCTTAGGCTCAATTCCTCGAGTCAGAACTGTTGATTTAGCAAATAACAACTTTAAAGAGTCCCATTTGTATTAACATTGATGTGCCACCATGTCACAATCTCGAGACCTCCCATAAATTTCACCAGGCATGCCAATGATGCCTCTTGTATCTAAGGATCAGAAGCAAGCATTATGCTTGATTGTTTGTTCTCTTCTGCACACACACACACACACACACACACACACACACACTGTGAATTCTCTTTCTGTCTCTCTCTTACACACATGTATACACACATGCACACACAAGCATGCACCTATGTAATATAAGTTCTCTCTCTTACACATATGCAGACACATAAATGTAATATAAATTCTCTCTTATACACATGAATATACACATAAATACACACACACATCCACTATAAATTTTCTCTGTGTCTCTTGCACTCACACACACATAATATAAAGTCTCTCCCTGTCTCTCTCTTAAACACACACACACACACACACACACACACTCATAATCTTACTAATGAGGCATCATTTTAGTCATTATTAATTTTATTTTTTGTGTTTTATTTATATATAATGCAACATTATCCCTTCTATGAAAACTATACCCTACTGTGGTCAGTGGTAGTAGCTGGCTTTTTGTTCATCCATCTCACTCCCCAAAACATTTTAGTAATAGCAATTGTGTTAGACATGACAAGTGGGAACTATTCATTTTCTGAGACTAAATTGCAGTTTTGAAATCTGAAACACACAGACACACTCTAGACGTCCCCGAGTCTACACTGGCTACAGAGACAGGGGCAAGGTCCATGTCAGAGGACACATGTGTCACAGAAGCCAGCAGAGGAGCCGAGAAAACCTGAACTTACATGAAGATTGTCTCAAGAAAGCACAGGGACACCGAAGGGACAGGACACGCATCTGGTCTGAAATGCAACCTGACCTGTGGCCATTGCGGCTCTCTGTGGAGTCCTGGGATCCATGAGGAGCTTGGGCTATGACGTGATGGGACACCCACAGTGGAGGCTGTTGTGGCCCGGAACCCTGAGAGGTCCGACCCCTGGCACCACGCACAATGCCCCCGACATGAGCAGTGCTGCGTGTAGAACCTATGGGAGGCAGCCATTGTGGTTCCTGTCTGTGAACAAGCTGGTGGCCTTCACGGCCAGAAGCTAAAGGCCCGGTTCATAAAAATGTAAAAGATTACACAATAGAAAAATAAAATGATAAAAATTATGTATAGACAGACAAATATACCTTTAAAATCCTCTTCCTTATAAATACAGTAAATCTGCACATTCTAGAGACTTCTTGTATTACAGGCTTGAAATAATGGGCAATTTAATGTCTAGCACTAAAATGTGTTTACAGTTTTCCCATTGTGCAAATTAAAAACTTGACTAGGTCAAAAGAAAGTGATTATCATGTTTTTTTTTTTGTTTGTTTACAAAAATGCAAAGGAGAAAGTGAGATTAAAATGCTGCATCTGTGTCTTCTCTCAGGTGAGTCCCTGGGAAGGAGATCACCTGGTTCTTGCCACCATATTCGTCATCTTGCCAGGCGGTATTGTGCAGCTTCTTGAGACAAAGCGCTGCCTCCAGTCCACTTAGAGAGATAATGCTCTTCTGTTTCGCTTTGAGCGAAGAAAGGAGCAGACACTTAACACCAACAATGTGATAACCAAGGGGGCTGGCAAGTCACAGTGTGGGCAGAGCGTGGGAAGTCTAGGAATGGGAGCATCGTGAACCAACAATAACTAGGTAATTGATTCCAATAAGGCTATTGTGACTGGCAATGCAAACCTCTGCATTGGGAGAGAGACCTGGCAGAGCAGAGGCAGCTTCTTCGGCAGCGCAGGTCGGACGGAAGCTCTGTTGCATGAGCTGTTGTGTGTGGATGGGTTCATTTGTCGCTCCCTTCCGGGGCCTTTGGCTGAGGGTGTTGTCTGTTAGCAACAGAGGACCTCCCTCCATTCCCCCCCACGCCCCCCCACACCCCCCCCCATTTCTGCTCTGCTGTGTGGAAATGCTGCTCGTCTGCGCCCGTGCCAGGCCGCTTCAAGCCTTGAGCTGCTTGCTGCCTCTCACTTTCTAAACCTAACTATCCGATCGCAGGCGTAACTATTAATTTATGTCCTGGAGACATTTGAATTGTAGATAGCAGGAGAAGTCACAGCCTTAGGAAAAAGTGTCTTTCGGTGGAGATTAGGTCCAGAAATTTCTATTAAGATGGAGTGAGATTAACCTTGCGCTGAGTTTGTGTTTATATAACCTTGTGCCTCTCATCATCTAATTCTCCAGTAGTTAGGAACGAGGCCCTGTTGTCCCCTGTGGAAGGGAAATAAACACACTGTCTTCACCAAAGTGTGCACAGTCACACTGCCTTAGCTGCCAGGAGTCTGCGCACGCAGGGTCAACAAGCTATGCTTGGGTTTGCTCCGGAATCGAAGCTTACCACCAAGACTTTGGATCCCTTCTTTAATCTGGATTTCATCCTTTTTATTTCTGGAAGTTGTGGTCTTCCAAAGGAAACAAAGTATCTCTTCACTGCACAACTTACCCCCCTAACTCTCCCCCCAACGCAGCAGCCGAGAGAGACAAGGCAACTCGTAGCCGCAGCTTGGCCCTATCCAAACTTAGCTTGCTTGGTACTTACTGTCTCTGTCTTCACGTCAAGCTGGGCTGCAGACCCATTCCAGATGGATGGGGAGCTAAGTTCACGGATCCCTTTGTGTTAGGAAAGTCAGAGACTGTGAGCAGATACTGGCCCACACAGCCTTCCAAGGAAGCCGCAGGAGCTGAGGAAGAGGTTGTAGTGTCCACTATCCTTAGAAACCACTGTTCCACTGTTTTACCCATAACCAGGGACAATTATGCAAGGAAGATGATTCAAAACCTCTTGCCATGATGAAAGCCCATGATCGAGGCAGCATATAAAAGAAAACACTGAACTAGGGGCTATTGGTTCAGAAAGTTGAGAGCCCATGATCATCACGATGGAGAACGTGTCGGCAGGCATACAGGCATGGCATTGGAGCAACAGCTGAGAGCTTACCTCAGGTCACAGGCAAGAGGGAGAGAGAGAGAGGTTGCTGGGATGAAACCTCAAAGTTTACCCCCAGTGACTCACCTCCTCCAATGAGGCCACACCTCTGAATCCTTCCCAAACAGTTCCACCAACTGGAGACAAAACATTCAACCTCATAGGCCTATAAAGGCCATCCTCATTCAAGTACCCACATCCCATTTTGCTTTAGAGAGCAGTCACTTCTGATGCTAGCTTTGCATGCATCCCAAGCACACATCTGCATGCTGATTTATAATTTGCAGGAAAATCATCAATGCAGGCCAGAAATATTGTGTGTGTGTGTGTGTGCACATGTGTGTGTGTGTGTGTGTGAGAGAGAGAGAGAGAGAGAGAGAGAGAGAGAGAGAGAGAGAGAGAGAGAGAAGCAGCTGCACCAAAGTCCTTTCTCTGTGTTATTTTCAAGGAGGATGCTGAGCAGAGGACCACATCCATGATGCCACCCTGGGCTTTGTAGCTGCATCTTGGATCTCTGTTACCAAGGTCCGGCCCTCCTGTTTTTTTTTTTTTTTCTTCTTCTCAGTGTACCTATGTGGATAGATTCTAGTCTGTTTATAATTCTGTATGTTTCAAATCAGAGATAAAACAAAACTAGTATTTATCTAAGAGGTAACAGGATTTGCAATCACCTTGGACTCAGTGTATAAAAGTCAGGTGATCTACAGAGCCCTCTATTTGGTTGTTTCGGACACACAGCTAATACCTTTCAAAGAAGAACACTCCAGATGTCTGTAGTTACAATTTGTCCCCCTCTATTCTCTCACCACTTTGGGGGCCTCCAGGAGTGGACCCCGAAGAAATCCATGACTAGTGCTGTCCACGTTAGTCTGTGTCCCCCACTCCACGTGTTGTGAAGTAACTGTAATGCTTCATCCTTCATTTCCCAATTTAGCCTTTTTGGTTCCTCCACGTGTTCACAGGAACCTCCACTTTTCAGTGCCCTTCTGAGGTGGGGTGACCCTTTTAGACGTCACACTGCAGGCCGCACACGTAGTACAACTGGTGCCGACCAGAAATCCTCAGGGTAGTGCTTACGTCAGGGTCAGGGCTCTCTACAGTTCATTCCTTAGAAAATGTCCTTGGTTTCGTGCCACCTCAGCGCTGGGTTTCTTGGCAAATCATGAAAACTGAGTGCAGAGAGCAACTAAGCCAGTGTTTTGCGAACACAGACTTCCCCCGTCCCTTGGAAGCTTGTTCTTAGTCCGCAGGGAACACATAGGAAGACTCTGAACTCACACTTCGATCGTTTCACACAAACATAAGACAGACTTTCACTCGACACAAACAAATTCTTTTTCTCAAAATAATTCACCAATGTGTGGGACATTTTATATAAGAAAAAAATTAAGGAAATAAGATTAGTTCACCACCATGTAGGACTGAACACAGAGAGCCCGGCAGAGTCAGAGGGATTGCACCTTCCAGTCACAAGACCAGCTTACTCCTCAGCACCACAGGATGAGCACAAAGCTGAAGACTCTTTGCATCTTTATTTTGGGCTGGGAAAATGGGGACAAAGACAGATTCCTTTTTTTTGTTGTTTCTGAACATATTTCAATTTGGGAAAGTGTTGGAAGCGTTCCTGAGAAATGGAACCAGATATTTAAAACAGAACGATGGAAGTTAAGGGCGCTCCTGGGAAATAATATGGCAGTGTTTAGCCCAGATAATCAAGTTAATAGATCCACAGATGAGCAGCCCCGATCTCTGTTAGTCAGCTGGGATCCTCTCTGCAAGCCGTCGGTGTCCTCTCTGGGAGAGCACAGAGCAGATGCCACTTGCAATCCAAGGCAGGCACATACTTGGTTCAGCTTGGACCAGGGAAGGATTCACGACCTGAGATCTGGGGAACGCCAAGCACGTAGAACCCACCAGTGCTACTCTGTGCACCTCAGTGACATCGGAGTGCAGCAGGACTGAAGGTACGTAACTACGTCACCCGTTGAACGGCTTCAGATGACACAGACTCGGCCCACGTGATTTCCGCTCCCGCCCTTGAGATCCTGGGATGAGGTGAACGGGGGGGGGGGGGGGGGGAGGGCAAGAAGAAGAGGGTGAGTGAGGGACACACAACGGAGTCAAGCTTGGGGCTCAGAACCAGTACGGCTTGAGAATGTGTGTTTCAAGCTTGTGGCTTTAACATTCCGTCTTCCTTCAAAGGTATCCCAGTGTGTTTCTGCTTGCCTTGATGTCAGCGGGAGCATAAAGCAAGACAGATGGCATTAATGGCCTTACGTGCCAGGAGCCAAACTCCCTGCCCAACTGTAACCACAATGCGCTTTCAGATCTTAATAACACCTGCCACCCTGGGGACTCATGACCCTCCTGAAGCCTCATTATAGGCAATGTCCCCGTTGGGTCGGCTGGCTGTTGTTCCATTCTCTGGCAGGGAGGACTCATATTCAGGGTATGCAAAAGGCTTAATACTGACAGCCATGTTGGCTAATACGATTTTAAAGGTCTCTTAAAAACAACGAGACTCCCGGTTCCCCACACGACACGTTGGTTCCCACCGGATCTAATGGCAGCCTTGATTCTTACCAATGCGTATCTTGGCCATAAAGGCTCTGATGGAGAAATAACTGTTGACTGCGTTTGGCCCTTCAGCTGGAAATGCAACCTAAGATCTCCTTCAGGAAGTCTCTCCTGCATATCTTACCTTTGGGATCCAGGGCTGGGGGATGGACCACTCTGTCACCCCTTTGGGGATATTTAATGATACGGTGGGTCGTGAGTCCACCGCGCATTAAACCTTAGTGCACAAAGGTCTTGCACACAGCGCTCTGATCAACTGTGCTCTGAAGGGTCCGTCTTCCCTGCCACCCATCCATCCAGCCTCCAGGTGAGCCCATAACTCTATCAGTGTCTTTGCTAGTCACCACTAACATGTTCTATGCACGCGTCAACTGTGTTTCTCTGAGTATGTAGCTTGTGTTCCTCCAATGAGCGAAGTCATTTTACTGGAAAGGTGAAAGGGGACCTGCGGTCTTTATTTTGATGGATTCAGCCACTTTGTACATCTAACTTGATAAGCCTGGGTTACAGACTTTGGCAAAGGTGTTTGGCAGCACCGTTTCATCAGGCAGACATAGTAGTGACCAGGACTGTATTGACCATGCACTCACACTGTGTGATCCTGTCTGCCCTGTGTCAGGTCTTTGTCATACATGTTTCCTAGGAAGCGGGCCCACCAGCACTCTCAGTAGACATGGATAGACGGTGGTACCCAAGGCCCACAGATGGAGGATCCCTTAACCTCACTGGGCACAGCACTCTCACCATGGATACGGCTAGACAGTTCCAGTCAGAGCCCACAGACCAGAGGCCCCTATGCTTTGTCAGCTTCAGGAGGAACCTTAGCCCAAGCTGACCTCTGTGTTCTTGCTATGACGTGTGTGTCCCTAACGCAGGACCAGCTGTCTTTGTGCAGGGCTCAGAATGAAATGAAGGGAGAGACCTCTTCTCCAAAACTTTAGGTGCATCTCACAGAATTTGCTGTCGATCGTTAAAACTAAGCACAGATGCCTCCAGAGCTTGTGCTCCGCGCAGCCGTGTGGGCCTCTCATTTGGGATGCTGCTCTGATCCCAAGCTTCCCTTTCTTGACTTAGAGAAGGGCACCAGGGAGCTGAGCCTGCCACCCACACCCAGCGCGCTGTGAACACATCCTCCACTGCTGAGCAAGGAGGAAGAAGGTTCCTGGCACAAGGCGCCTGACGGTTGTACTCACTTACACCACATTGTTTCATAGCCATATAATATTCTACAGATGTTCACATCAACCTTGAAAACACACCCATGCATGCAAGCGCTTACATACATGCTCACACTGTATGCTGTTGCTATCTCAGTGACTTCGGTGCCTCTTTTCCCTGTGAGGGTGTAGGGATGTTTGCACCTTTTTAAGGAGGATGACCTCGGCAAGCACCAGTGCCAAGGAGCCTCACGATCACGGAGCTCACAAGTTGTTTATTTCAGAGCACCCAGTAGTGCTCTTTTCTGTGAACCTGAGTGACAGAAAAATGTTTTTCTGTTTTATTTTTTTAAAGCGCTATATTTTTGTTAATGTTCGTGTGTACGTACCTACATGTGCGTCTGTGCACCACATGCGCGAAGGTGCCTGCTGAGGACGGAAGAGGGCATCAGATCCCCTGGAGCTGGAGTTGTAAGTGGTTGTGAGCCGCCTGATACAGGTGCTGGGACCCGAACTCAGGTCCCCTGTAGGGGCAGCATGTCCCCGTATCTGCCGAGCCAGCTCTCCAGGCCTGAATCACGGTTCTCGTTCAATTGTTTTCCACCCAATGGTTTTCCATAAAATTTCTTAACGTTCACAAGTGGAGCAAGCTCAGGTATAGTCAGTCTATCCTTGTGTTACACAGTTTGAGAAGTGTAGCTTCTGATTTTTTTCTTGAAAAGTGTTCGACCTATTTAGACTGGATTGTGCTTGCCTGGCATCCACACTGCCCCTCACGTCCAAGAAGTTAAAAGTGACAATTGCCCCAGATTCTGCGCTTTCCACTTCATTTCCCAGGATCCATCTCCTCCATCTGTCTCTCTGGACTCAGGATTGCAGGAGGCGTCCTCCCATGCAACCCCCAGCAGGCATTACACAGCTAACTGCTCCTGCCAGCACAGCAGGCAACCATCCTCCCCCCCGGGGCCACGGGGCTGTTCTGTGGTACTCAGAGTCTTCTTGCCCCGTGGTTCTCAAGCTTCCTGTGACCCTTTGATTCAGCTGCTCATGGTGTGGTGACCCCCAACCATAAAATTATTTCATTGCTACTTCCTAACTGAATTTGCTACTGTTATGGATTGTAATATAAATATCTGATAGACAGGATATCTGATATGCAGTCCCCACAACCCACAGGTTGAGAACCACCGCTTTAGACATCTTATCTCTGGCCAACGGCTCTGTACAATGCTTAGTGTTTTATTATGTTAAGGTAAAAAGGGAAATTTTTACCATCCTTTCCTTTGACTGCTTCTCTGTCCTTCTGTGGCTTTCAACCCTCTCAAGCAAATAAACCCTCTAAACCCTCGCTCCGTGTTTATTATACACTGGAGATTTTGTTTACAGATTCACAAAAGTGGTTAATTGTGGTTGAAAATTTTCCTGATAACTTAACATTCAAGTCAAAATTAATCACACAAAAGATATTTCAAAAACAAAACAAAACAAAAAACGAACAGCAACAAGCATTTTTATTCTTGATTTGTGCTCATAACTCAGAACGACAGATGAAATTCAGAACAGGAAGGGACCTGCTGAGGTCACGCTGGCACTGCAGAAGGGGGCACATCTGGAGCTGTCCGTGGGCCTTGACCTGCTTCACGAGTGGGGTAACTCCTGAACCTCAAACTCGCCACTCACAGTTCTGAGGCTAACAGTCCACAGCCACAGTTCCAGAGCCGTTTTCTCACTTCTTCATCTTAGGATGGAGGTGAAAGGGCAAGGCTGGGGCATTCACCAGGGCATCCACCTTGCCCACGGTGAATCTCGGTTGCCATGGAGGTTGCGCTGGGACACAGGGCCTTGTGGAGGTGGCTGAGCCATGGGTGCTGCTTCAGAGGTGGGCTTAGTGGCCTCCATGGGTTTCTGAGGAAGAAGACATTGAAGCAATGGTGCCGAGGCCTCCACCATGACCTTCATACAGGTGTTTGTCTGTCATCGTGTCTTATGAGGGTCTGTGTGTGACTCGGGGTCACCTGCACATGTTCGCTTGCTTGCCCTCCCTCTTTCCTTCCTTCAACCCTTCCTGCAGATTCTGGAAATTCACACTGAAATTGATGCAGGAAACGGCCATCTCCAGACACAGCTGCAGTCACTAAAAGCAGACAGAGGAGAAATCAAAGTTGCAGGAGCTCATGCTTGGCTCGCCTTTTCTGCTACAATTCATGTACCTTTTGGATTTTTAAAATTTTTTTAATATGTTTTAAAGCATGTATGTGATGTGTTCGTGTCTATGAGTTCTGAGGGTACACGTGTCATGGCACATGTGTGAAAATCAGAGAACCACCTCAGCGGTCAGTCCTCGCCTTCTATTTTCTTGGACACAGGACCTCTGACTGTTCACTGCTACACTTGAGGGCTGGCTGACCCCTGATCTTGATTCTCCTCCACGCTTCCCATCTTGCATCTGGGTGCTAGGAGTTCTTGCCGGTGACTCTGCCTGGGGTTGGGCTCAGATACCCACACTTCCACAGTGACCGTCTTACCCACTAAATCAGCTCCCTGGCTCCCTCAAACCTGTACGTATTCATTTCCAGTAACTTCCAGAGATGGGATTCCCAGAATAGCCAGGACACCAGCACACGAAGGACACATGCATTCTTTACCTAAAGGATGCAACATTTACAAATCCTTACATGAATTCTGCTGTGTGCTTCAGAGCATCTCTGGGCTATTTATGACCCTGCACAGCACAGACGTCCTGCAACAGCTCTGGGGCACTTCCGAACACTTTCACTCCATACTTGTTACATCTGTGGATAAGGATGGTGACTGTGTGTCTTCTGGCTCTATGCATTTAATGTTTATCTCCTCTGTTTTATTTCTACGTTGTTTCCTCTAAATTTTCAGGGAGAGTCTTAGCTGAACTTCATTCATTCGTATTTCATGCCGTAAACACGTGGGTCAGTGAATCACGCATGAGCCTTGCCTTGTCCACAGGCTAGATTTCTAGCACACAAGCACTATCTCCTTCTATAATTACTCTACTGTCCTTCATACCTGAGCATTTTAATCAGACCAGTCCCTGGGAAGAGGCTGAGAAAGGCAGTTAAGGTTGGTGCCTCTGTGTGAACATGGATTTGTGTGACCTTTGTGAAACAATTTGGTGATTCATTTGAGTGCATTTAGAATCTTTATGTCTTTTACCTTAGTAACCACATCTTTAATTTGCCCCAAGGAGACGATGTGGCTTTACATGCAAAGACCTCAAACCCATTGTCACCACCCTGCCCCCCAAATCGAGAAACAGCAGAAGTTTTAGATAATAGGGCCAGTTGTTAGATATACCCAGGAGCCTGTTTGATGGGATGACACTCAGCCCAGTTAAGAACAGCCACTAAAACCGCTGAAAGTTATTTTCTTGAAGAATATTTTAAAGACACAGGGAGCTTGTCATGATGTATTTGAAGGTAGGAAAAATTATCCCCATAGGCTAAGTATTTCTCAGAATTAGTAAGGGAATAATTTGTGAAATGCACATAAAGGCAGAGTTATTACCTCTGAGGTGTAGAGCCATAATTCATATTTTAATTTATACTTGTAACCATTTTCCTCAACCTCTTTATTTTATTTGTGCTTTTCTGATGGTGATGGGGGAAGGATGAGGGGTATGCAAGAATCAGTTGCTGTGGCTCCTCGTTCTCTCCTCCCAAAGGAAGTTCTGACAATAACAAAAGCTAAGCCTTAATTGCGCCCTCCAAACTGGGTTCTTTCAGTCCCGAAACTGAAGCTAGGTTCAGTGGCCCATCCTTTCCTCGTGGGACGCTGCCGGTTCCTATACCGAGCCCATTGGTTCAGTGTCCTAGGTAAAAGTTGATGTAGCTGTAGCAGATATGACTGACACTGCCTTAAAATACCCCTCTATGATTTTATGCTGTCCTTTAGTCATCTTGCCGTCTCTGTTTTTGGCTCTACCAAGGAGAGACTCGGTACCCTGTGAGCATATACAGGGGGAGGAGGTCCTCCTCAGTCACAGTCATAGGGGAGGGGGAGTAAGGGGAAAATGGGAGGGAGGGAGGAATGGGAGGCTACAAGGGATGGGATAACCATTGAGATGTGATACATATAAATCAATAAAAAATATTTAAAAATAAAATAAAATGCCCCTCTATTTGTGTTCCTGCCATAGGACAAACAGGACAGTCTTCAAACAGCGGTCAACTAGAAGGGAGGGGCCCCACAATGCCACTGTGAAACCAGATCAGAGCAGATGTCTTTAAGTTTTTCCACATTAACATGAAACCGTCAGTAAGGGTCAAAGTTGAGGTGAATCTGGGGCATAGCCAGAAAGATGAGACCCGGGTAAATCCAGGAAATCATGGGAACCTCCAAACATTGACTACATTTTAAGTTTAAGGGATCAGATAAGTTCAAATATGTGGAATGTGGTTTTACTTTTGTGACTAAAGAGCAACTTGGTTGACATATCTTCTCACTAGCAAACATGTTTGAACTCATTAATGGAAAGCCAAACTAAAATCAAGACATTATAATGTCTGGTCCCTCAAGTTCATCAACATCCACGTCAAAGAGGATGCATATTTAATATTGCTCAGAAATGTTCAAATTTTTGTTTGAAAGGCCCATTCCCTTACATAAATCACTAGCCAATATTTGGTAATGAAAAACAAGACACCCCCTAACCCCCGCACCCGCAAATAATTGATTACCAATATAAGGAAAGGGCTCCTAAGAGTTTCTGCCATATTGGACCACTTGCCTTTTCCTTATGCAGATCTTCCTGTCTGATCTTGATGGTCAAGAGCTCCTAATAATCACTGACAATGTTGTTTGCATCCATAGCATTCCAGCCTCTTAAGGTAGACCCACCAGCCAAGGACAATACATGCAGTAAACTTCGAACCCCTACCCAGATCTGGCCAATGGACAAGACATTCTCCACAGTTGAGTGGAGAGTGGGAACTGACTTTACACGAACTCTGGTGCCCCATATTTGACCACATCCCCTGGATGGGGAGGCCTGGTGACACTCAGAGGAAGGGTAACAGACTACTAAGAAGAGACTTGATACCCTGTGAGCATATACAGGGGAAGGAGGTCCCCCTCAGTCACAGACATAGGAGAGGGGAGTAGGGGGAAAGCGAGAGGGAGGGAGGAATGGGAGGATACAAGAGATAGGATAATAATTGAGATGTAATATGAATAAATTAAAAATATATATACATATAAAAAAGATTTAAAAAAAGATAGAGCCACTGTGTGGCCTGTTAAGATAGAGCCACTGTGTGGCCTGTTAAGAGAGACCTACTGTGTGGCCTGTTAAGGTAGGTCCACTGTGTGGCCTGTTAAGGTAGACCCACTGTGTGGCCTGTTAAGATAGACCCACTGTGTGGCCTGTTAAGGTAAAGCCACTGTGTGGCCTGTTAAGGTAGAGCCACTGTGTAGACTAGACCTTGCGGCTTTGTCTCAGAACCAGGAAATCCTACCCAAGGAGGATTCAGAAATGTCATTGATAAAACAGTATGGGAATACTAGGTGCCTTTTAAAAGAGAAAACGCTTTGCTAAAATTGAGATGTCCCCCCCAGAGGGTTTTCTGTCTGCCAGCATGACACGACCAAGGTGGGAGAGCCTGCTGTCCTGGCAGACTTTGGTTTTGGGGATGCTGTTCTTGCTCAGGGGTAGTTCTTCACTGTTTCCTCCTTTCTCAAGCAATCTCTCCTGACAAGGTGGATTCTCTTCTGTGTGCGCAAATCAAGTCAACTCACCCCAGAAGACATGAATGGCTGTTGCTGTCCTGACCATTTGTTATTATTCTCTCTGGTTTAGAGGCCTTTCTGAACAAGATTAATTGGAGGAATCTGAGAGTAAAAGGAGCCTTACAATCTCAAGTGTGTCCTTTTAAAAACCTCAAATATGTACAGGCAACCGCTGAAGTTAAGGGCAGGGCAATGTGAGGTCTCAGTGGCGGGAAGGGAGCTCACTGAGTTCACAGTAGAGTGGCGAAGGGGCCTGAGGAGGGCGTTCCTTTTGGCATTTGAGCAGAAAATTTCGCAAACCTGTTGAAAATATGAACTCCAATAAATGAAGAAGGAAAAGCAAACAAAAACAAACAAAACAGGCTCTGAACACGAGTGTTAATACTTCTGTAAATCTGCCAAGGCTCTCAGTACAACCACCACAGATTTGATATTCAGAGAAACACAGCGGAATTGCTGACACACACATTGCTGCATAGACGGCTATTCACCGAGTGAATGCCGCAGCTTTCCTGCTACTTCTTTCCCTGGCTGACTAATATATCAAGCACGGTATCTGTTTTGTGCTCTGAAAAACTTGCTCCATCACCATAGTAACCTCTTCATGTTGGCGGAAGCTGATGTCATTCAAAGTATTATTCATTCTTGGTGAATTGATACCCAGAGTGCTAATAAGTCTTGGGAGGCAAAAAGAGCTAACTATACGTACTGGCTAAACATTGCTTAACCCTTTCCCCTGAGGGTCCTAGAGTGCCCAGCGAGAGCCAAACCAAGGGCAATTCAGAAAGCCATCTGTGTTCAAGCTTCTTACACCATGCATGTCTGTGTTCACCCACAGCTTAGTTCTCTCAGTGGGTGTGGGCCACGGTGTTCACCTTGTAGGGCTGCCATGACAAAACACTTCAGGCTAGGTGGCTTAAATAACAGAAACTTATTTTATCATCAGCCTGAAGGGAATCCAAGCTCAGAGTCCTAGAAATCTCGAGATGTGGTGAGGCTTTAGACCACCTTCCCAGGGAAGGCAGGACAGAGGGCAACAGGAATGATTAGTGATCCCAGAAAGTGGTTTTAACAAAATGAAAGAGAAAACAAAACAAAACAAAACAAAACAAAACAAAAAAACAACCCACACATTTCAGAATCTAACTTACAAAGACAAGGAATAGGAGCAAAGTGATAGGGAGAGAAAGACAACTTCCTGACACAGGATGGAGGGTGTTTACGTGCAGTCAGCAAACATGAGTAGATTCAAGTAGTTAGAGAGGAGAGTGAGAGATAGAAGAGTAGAGATTCTCACTGAGGAAGGTGCTCACAGGCTTGGAAAGGCAGGGTATGCGGTCAGAGGTCTTCTTAAGATCTTGAGGTACCAGACACTTGGATTGTGGAGCTTCAGAGACCCAGCTGGGCACCTGCTGCCGTGGGTGGAGGAGACAGGCCAAAAACTACAGAGGCTGTGTGTGAAGGGAAGATGTGTGAGATATTTTGACTTCTCTCCAGGAAGAGAGGTTTTTCATTTTACTCTATCGATAACAACAGTACGTATTTGTTTGACACAGTGAGACAATTCAGCACGCGGCCTCATGGCTAATTATCACATTAAGGTCATGAGTACTCTGCTCTTGTCATCTCTTTGTTTGGAGGCTGTGAGCTCCGCCCTCACTCTGTGGTAAAGCAAATCACCTTCTTCTGTGCTGCTCTACCCTGTCACCTTCTGCTCCCTAGCATCCTGTTCACTCTCAAGTCACCACTACTCCTCACTGTTTGAGTCTTCTCTGGGCACATGTTTAGCTCTCAGGTATGAGGAGAGCTTGAGTCACTTCTCAAAGGAAGATGCAAATCATGCGAAGGTCCACAAAGGGCAATGCTCAGTCCTGCAACCGGCCCGGGAGCTGTGAGTCCAAACTGTTACAATGTTAAGGAGACAGAATGGCACCTGTAATCCCAGCACTGGCAGAGGTGGAGACAGGTGGATCTTTGTGAGTTCGAAGCCAGCCTGGCCTACAAAGTGAGTTCTGGGACAGGCAGGGCTACACAGAGAAACCCTGTCTTGAAAAACTAAAAATCAAACCAAACCAAGCAACCAAAGAGACAGAATGGGCAAATCCTGCTAAAGATGCAAAGGGAAGAAAGATTCTTGTCACGGATACTGGGGCCACAAATTACAATTGTCACCATGGAGAAGGAAGGGTATCTTGGTCCTCAAGAACCACAAATAGAACTACCGCCTGGCCCAGCTACCTACACCTGGGTGTAGTCCCAAAGGAAGTACACAGCCTCCCAAGCAGGCGACGAGTAAGTAGAGGAGGGAAGGGAAGGGCCAGAGACAGACTCTAGATTAAACAACCAAATAGGACAAAATAAAGTATAATAAGATGGACAGAGCAAATCAGCAGGAGGGAAACAGCCCCAAGAGCAGGCACAGGAGTCAGAGACCCACTAGTTCTCACAGGCGGGAACTATCATAGACGCACTAAGTTTTAACAGCTGTAATATATACCCAGTGGCCTGGATGCAGACCCATGTAAGCCCGGGGCTTGCTGCTTCAGTCTCTGCACTCATATGCTTGGCTTAGTTAACTCAGGGGGCAATGTTCTGATGTCCTCCATCCCCTCTGGGTCTGAGCTCCCTACATCCTCTTCCACAGGCTTTCCTGAGCTCGGAGGGGAGGGATCGGATGGAAACCTCCAATTCAGGCTCCTTCTGAGTAATGTCTGCATCTGTTCTCATCTGGCGCTGGAGGAAGTTTCTCTGATGATGACAGGATTAGACACTGGTCTCTCAGTATAGCAGAGTAACATCAGTTCTTTTACTGCTATTTTTTTAAATTAATTAATTTATTTTTAATTAATTTATTCTTGTTACATCTCTATGGTTATCCCATCCCTTGTATCCTCCCATTCTCCCCTCCCTCCTATTTTCCCCTTATTCCCCTCCCCTATGACTGTTCCTCAGAGGGATTACCTCCCTCTGTATATGCTCATAGGGTATCAAGTCTCTTCTCAGTGACCTGCTGTCCTTCCTCTGAGTGCCACTAGGTCTCCCCCGCCAGGGGACATTTTAATTCAGACCAGTAGTGTTTGGTCTCAGCCTAGGTCTCAGGGATATCTAGTCTCTGGTTCCTTGTTACCCAGACTATGTCAGGTCTGGGTTCCTTCCTGTAGACTGAGGCTTAAGTCAACTCAGCTTTAATTAGGTGGAAACTCCCACAAGTTCTGTGCCACCATTGCCCTGGCATGGTTTGCAGGCAGGACAGAGTATAGGTCAAAGACTTCCACATGTTCAATGGCTTCTTTGGTTGTGGTCCTCTGCGACCGGGGCCCTGCTGTCAGTCTGTGGAGAGCAACTGAGCAACTCCTTGTCTTATCAACAGCCTGGGTTGTTTGGAGGTTTTCGTGGGATGCCTTTGGCCAACTACTCAACTGAATGCAATCCAGTCCTGCCACTGGAAGCCTCGCCTGGCTACAAGATTCAGTTATATCCCTCACTCCAAGGAGTCTTGATTAGGATTGCCTTCATAGAGTCCAGGAAGTTTCACTGCAGTAGGTTTACACACACACACACACACACACACACACACACACACACACACACAAATCCTTTCTGGATTTTCAGAGTGTAATGGTTGTGTATTGCCTGTTTTTACTGGCCTGCTCAGCAGGTGTGTTCATGGGGAGTTCCTGGAGGCTGGGACTCTGGGACGAGTTGGGAGAGGGAAGGCTGGAAGGAACCATCTTTGTGATCTACTGGGG
>OU015752.1:51889547-51910980 GCA_907169655.1 Acomys percivali | reverse complement strand
CTCTCTCTCTCTCTCTCTCTCTCTCTCTCTCTCTCTCTCTCTCTCTCCCTCTCTCCCCCTTAAAGCACTGTATCCTAAATAATTTGTTTATTTAGCCCACAGCTGGGTCCCATATCTTACTTCCTCTCCTCATTGCTCCCTCCCACACCCATGTCAGAATGATTGTGTTATGCTGATGTTAACATGTTTTAAATGGCTATTTAATTCTGTTGAGGCTTTGTGGTGTTCAAATTTCCATCGGTGAATACAGTAACAGTTCCAGGCAGTAGTTATGACTCTCAGGAACACATCACAACTTTTAATTTCCACCTCCATCGACTGGAAATGTACTAATATATATATATATATATATATATATATATATTATATATATTTAATACCTGTTAGTGATGATAATATAAATTCTATAGTAGAAGTTGAAACCTGAAAGAAAGTCACTGGGGATATACTAGTGGCTTTTGGTGCTTGCATAACCTTGTTTAAGAGTATCTCTCCATGTTACCTGGCAGTTGCAGAAACTGAGTCATCTGACTTCCTAGGAGGGGCTGGGGGAGCTGATATCTTTGGCTTTCGTTTCCCCATTTTCAACGCACATGCAGCAGTCACTAAACCCTGGAGTCCTAAGCCAGTGGTGGCATAGGGCATAGGCTGAGCACATTACACTCCTAGTGTGTGTGAGTGACAGCCAGTCCTTAGTGATACTAGGAAGAAAACACTTGATGGAGATATGGGGAGAGGAGTAGCAAGGCTGGGGTAGTGGAGAAGGACAACTTTAAGAATACAGAGCTAGTGGACACACAGGAAGAGTGGAAAGCACCCTAACGCTAACCTACGCTTCCGCTAGAAGATATTCGAAGGAGACTAAAGCTTAAATTTTTCCTGATACATTTTGATTTTGAATAGACATTAATTTTGGCAACGATCCAAAGAAGAATAGCTTTGAACCACCCTTTGTTGGGTCAAACCATGTTACAGGCTCTCTGGACCCTTGGGGGAGGGTGAACTCCGTAAGCCTGGGTCTTGCATGCTCTCCTCCTGTGCAGCTGAATGGCGGTCCACCCCTCCTGTTTCCGTCATGCCCATGGCGTCGGCTGGCCAGCCCTTCTTCACACTGCTTTTATGCCCTGGGGATGCATGACCCCTTGGCTGTAAGGAGTGGAGTGTGAGAAGAAACAGTGAGTCTCAGAGACAATTCAGCCACTGATGACAAGATCCCTCACCCATGTGCTGCGTGGCACAGCTATTCTTTCCAAGGCACCAGCCTTTCAGCAGCTGCACACTCTCAGAAGGAACCCCATCTTTCCCCTGCCTGGTAGTTGGAGCCACCTGGTAGCTGTTAGCTTTTTACTCCAAAGCCACTTGTGGGTACAACACAGAGCGTGCGCGCTGGTGAACTCCATCAAATCTGAACTCTTTGCTCTTTAGAGAAACCTTAAAAATAGTTTTATTCCCCCTCTCACCTACTGGAGTAGAAACAAGATGAAAAGCAGGAGGGCAGGCAGTGGAAGTTGGAGCAGCTGCTTGTACTCTGCTTTAACTAGTGGGACAGTCACGGCCATTTGAGTTCACTGACAGGACAATGCCTTTGCAGTGGACTTGACCTGAGCTGAGAGATGGAGCTCGTGACCAGCCTTTGTGTTTATTGTTGTGCCGACCAGAGTGACCTCCCGTGACTGAATTTGATCTTTTATTTAAAAAAAAAAAACCATTGATTTTCTGCTAATATTTGGAAGTGAATTAGTGCATTTCGAAGAAACATGTCCCGTTATTTTTTGTTCTTTTCCTTTTGTTAGCAATGCTACTTTGTTGCCCGAGATAACATCTTAGAGATATTCTGTATCCAGAAGCATGGTGTTTGATTGAAAATGGCTGTAGTACACCATGTATTTGACAGATATCACAATCATGACACCTGCAGCCTGAAACACTTAGTGACGAGCCCTTGGCGTTTTTATGGAAATGTCTTTCCTGGGTTCACACTCACAAGACCAGCTAACACTGTCCCTGAGTTCACATCTCCACGCTACCTTGTTCCCATCCTCCACTTCCCTGTGGTTTTCTTCACATTGGGTTTCTAGAGAACCCCCCCTTTCCAACAACCTCTGCGTTCCTAGCACATAGCTACCCTGAGCGGTTCCATCTGTTTCGTGGTTTCTCTCTTGCAACTATACCTGGTAATGTCTTAATCTACACCTTCAACACAGTCTCCTAAAACTCAGACATGTCCATCTACCTAACTGTCCAGTAAGCTCTTGTTTCCTCAGACTGATATGGAGGACACCGCCTGCCCCACCACACCTTCTCCACGATCTCTTAAACTCTCAAATAATCTCTTACCTCTACCTACCTACTTCTAAGTCTATGGCATCTCGCTGGCTGTGTTCGTTCCTTCATCTCTCTGATGACCCACTTGACATAAGTCTTATTTGGGGTCATGACATCAGAGGCACGTGATAAGATGAAGAAGAACGTGAGTGATGGTGCAGAGTGTGTAGGAGAGGAAACCCACTCAGCTCATAGCAACCAAAAAGCGAAGAAAGAAAAAAGAGGCTAAGGACAAAATACACTGCCATCAAGGCATGTCCCTCCCTGTACCCTGGCTTCTACCTCCTAAGCTTTCCAGCACCTCCCAGTCTCTCCTTCAGCTGTGAAAACATCAGTGGATCGATCTACTCATGATGTCAAAACAAGACAAACAAACAAACAAACAAACAAAAAACCCTCATGATCCAATCACCCCTCAAGGCCCCACCTTGAACAAAAACATACCCTTGTCATATTGACACTAAATAACCACACCTCCAGCAACACACAACAACCACTCCTCCAACCTTGTTGTTATAGGACCATGATTGTATCATAACACAAAATACAGTTTTACTTCACAAGTCCCTATAGTCTTCAAATGTCCCAAGTATTGAAAGTCCGTGTCTCATCTGAGACTTGAGGCACTCTTTACCTGGGAACTCATACAAAGTTAAAAAGGTGAAATCCAACATACAGTAGAAGAGAATAAACATTCTCATTCCAAAGGGAGGAGATAGGGCATAATAAAGTTTGGGACAAAACAGGCTGAGAAGGGCAAACAGCATATACTTTACCTGCATGTTCAGCATCTTGGACTCAGGGTAGAACCATATGCACTCCATAAAACTGGGCATCCTCATCTTCCAGTTCTGCTCCTAGAAAACACATGGCTGCTCTTTGGTGCAGACTCGGCCCCATGTTTGATATTTCCTTAGTCCGTGACTCACCAACAACCTGAGGTCCCTGTGCAGTGACATCTCAGGGCTTCGGCTCGTGGAATCCAACCACACCACACATCCCCTGCCTATGGAGCCCTGTGGTACAAGACGAGATGACTCCACCAATCTTGCACCTTTCGTGCCTATGAGATAAGTGCCGCCACATCCTGCTACCAGCTTGGAATGGAGCCTGGCTCCTGTGGACCACGGTTTCCGTACTTCTCTGCTGACCCTGGGGAAATACTTCCCAGACAGTTGCTTCCCAGAAGCAGGGAGCCATTTTGCTGTCCTCGTCCCATCTCTCCCCTGTCAAATGAGTGCGTGTTTTCACAGATTGGATCCTTTGATGGGTGGGACCTTGCCTTTCCCATCGATTCGGCGACACGGGGTTTTTGTCTTCTCACGCTTCTTTCTGCAACTTTAAATTTGCTCCCGCAGCTCCTCACTAAGGTTCACAGTTTCCTTTCTGTTGGTCATTAAGCACCTGTGGTGCACACCTCAGACTCAGCCCTAGGTTCAAATCTCCTCCTCCACCAAAAAAGAAAAAAAAAAATTAGTCCACTATCCCTTACTTCCGCCCCAGGCAAGTTCTAAAGACACGGACAGAAAGCAACCTGATTCTTCACCAGAATGAAGCAAGGATGGCTTCCGGCCTGGGTTGCGCCACCGTCCCCACTCCACCTCATGCACGAGGCCTCCACTGCATTCCTCTCAGCGTTCTGATATTCCAGACTCCCACCAGGCTGGCCCCGTAAGCTCTGCTTTGTAGACCACAGCCCCAAACACTTCCCTGTTACTCTTGGAAGCCTACACACCACATGGCAGATTTACCCCGGGATCGGCTCCACTCCCACTCTTGCTGCTGTGGCAGAACACTGACAAAAAGTAACTTAAGAAAAGGGTCTGTTGTGGCTTATGATTTGAGCGGAAGTCCAAGATGGCAGGGGGAGCAGGTCAGCAGAGGCTTGAGAGCTGGTCACACTATCTCCTGTCAGAAAGCAGAGAGTGGTGAATGGTCACGCCCCCTCTTCGTCCTTTTTGTTCATCCCACGAATGCCTGCAGTTAGCAAGGCCTTTCCTAATTATCCTAATTATTTTCTAATTATGCTAATCTTAGCAACACCTAGGCTTGTCTCCTAGGTGATCCTAGATCCTGCTAGTTAATAACCAGAGTTGAACATCTCGTAGGAAAAGCCTTTCATAATTTAACTCGCATCTGCTTTTATCAAGTTGTTCATGGCTCAGGCAGTATTTGAACCCCAAGCCCACTAAGCCCTGCTGTGGTTTTTCTCATGGACACTGCTTTCCGTAAAATAATCCTGACGCAATTGTCACTTCCACATATTTTACTAGCCAAGCTGCCAAGGAAGTTTCAGGACAGAAAAACTTGTACGGGAGATCAGAACTGCTGGATTTCCCTGACCATTAGCTTCAGCAAATGTGTAACAAGAGGTAAAGAGGAAGATGGGGCTGAGTCACCCTTGATAGGAGAGGCAACAAGCAGGGAGGAAGGCCGTCCCCCAGCTAAGTGATAGAACACTACTACTGCCAAAGAGGTTAGGTGGAGCGGTGCCCAGGAGTATGAGAGCTTAAGCCACTGTCACATGCTTCCTCCACTGGAAGACAGGCTCCCTGGCGGCCGCTGTCCACACTCACAGAATCCTCAACCACACAGTTTCAGTCCCTATCCCTGTGTCAAGCACAAGTGGGTCTCACAGTGAGAACATCTCAGCGCCGTCCACAGGAGGCAAAGTAGGACTCTACAGAGGCGGTGGGCGCCCAGGAGCAGCAAGACAAAGGCCTCAGAAGCCGTGTTTGATGTTTTCAGCCCCCTTGTCCATGTTTGATGCCTTTTGTGGAAAGGTATTGTGTTTTGTGCGCCACAGCTCTGTAATGATCTTCTCGATGAATCTGTCTGAAGAGGGAGCAGCTCAAACTCCCAGGAAGGCATGGCATATATGCCCAGTCTCTGGATGTGCGCTCACACTGTTGGTGTGTAAGTGAACACTAGTTAGTGCCCGTGTCTGCCGCTCTTCCCAGGTGCATGAAGCAGAGCCGGATGAATGCCTGGTCTGCCTTTCTTCTGTTTCTGTCTTGTGAATAGGATGGTAAAACCTGAAGCTGCTTCCCCGGAAAGCACTGAGTTCTTAAGCCCTAGCACTCCGGGGGGCTGTTGGAAAGGAGTGTCTCCCATGCCATCAAGTGCAGATGAGGGTTCTTGGGTTGGCGGCAAGCCAGCAGGACGAGTGTCCTGACCCGAGTCGAGAAGAGAAGGAGGAAATATAAAGACAGAGACAGAGGTGGGAGGGACACAGGCTGGCAGCTGCAGGCAGCCATGGCAGGGGACAACTGGACCCCAAAGGTCACTGGAGGAGGAGGAGGATTCCTGCCGACACCACGTCTGGCAAGCTGACCTGGGAGAAGCTTAAACTTCAGTGTTTTGAGCCTCTCCCTTCATGTTACTTTGCTACAGTGCCAGTTAGGACACAAACACCAACAGATAATCACAAGGCCAATGAGGCTGTATAGGAAAAGCAAGGTGTGTTGTTTTTGTAAGTTTCCGTAACAGCGGCCAGTCAGTTCAGAGCACATCCTGGTTGGGTATTCAATCACCTGTCACAGCAACAACTCAAGTTAGCTCAAATGTCCCTTTGTAGGACTTTAAAGAAAATTTATGTGTTCTCCTAAAATATTCTGTTCAGCATCACAAGTTACTGTTCGGTCAAAAGGCCCAGAGCTAGGGGCACAGTCCTGTGAGTTCATATGATGTGGTTTGTCGAATATTAGGACTCCATCAGTAGAGCTTAGCTGGAGTGTTACCATGCTGCAGGGTTGCTATAGCAACACCAAACCGATGAATGGACCACCTCCCAGAGACAGGGCTGTGAGTAAGTGTGAAATTGATTCAGTTGTACACAGGAACACATTCAAGCCAATTTTGTGAGGATAAAATTTCTGGTAGGAAACTGCATTTTTAATGAATTAGGTGTTATGAATATGATATTAAATATTTGCTCTGGATATTCCGCTAATGTGGTATTTAAAAATTAAGAGTGCTGTGCTAATTTTGTGCTTCATTGTTTAATTTCTATTTTGTACTTATTTCGGGTAACACTTGTTCGTTTCCATTCATTTAATTTATGTATCTAATACAGAGTTTTGCGCCTGTGGTTAATATTTCAGGTGTCTATCTCCACAGCTAAGCTGCTCAAGTGTTTGGATATTTCACACTAATCATGCTTAGAGCAGCGTGTTTTTGTTGCCTTTTTTAAAAAAATGAAGAATAAGTGGGGGTTGTTCTGTGCAGACATGGTCTTAACGTAACATTTGTTAATTGCATTTTGCATTGAACAGTATCTGTGTAGTAAGATGTGCAAGTCAGGGACAGCAAGTATTTTAATATTTCAGAGCGTAGGAAGATTCTGGCTTGGCTTTATGGAAACGGTGCATTCACACACTATCACTTTGTGTTTAGAACTCATTTTAGGAGCCATGCATCGTGTAGTATGTCTAGGCATTAAGCATAGCTTAAACACGTTCACTGTGTTCCTTTAAGGTAAGTTGCTTACTGGGGAGCTGTGCTGAATGATGGGGTTTGCCTCCACTCCTTCCTCCAACTCACAGACTTTGCCTACACTACAGTATTGGTGAATGCACTGAGCCTGGCCCTATGTGAGTGAGCGTCCTTCCATGGCTTTCTCTAAGGGTCTGTCTCTGGCTCTACCACAGGCTCCATCCAAGGCTCTAAGCACCTGTTCTGTGTAAGGGTTTCACTAGGATGTGCTGGCTACCATCCCCACCCTCTGACATGTAGTGTAGCTCATTTTAACAGGGTGCACGTATCAGGCACAGTCAGCTGGAAATGAGAGCATGTCTCATCTCTGGGGATACCCCTCCCTCCCCCCAATACCAAGGGCTGTCGACTTTCCCATTAGTTCAGCTTGTAGGACAGAGGAGCATGACTTGCTTGCATAACAGAAAGCAGCATTTGCTCTTTTCTCTTCCTCCATAGGCTGCCATGGGTGGTGTTTGCCAGACTCTGGCAGAACCATGCGCACAATGCGTTTCTTCCTTGCTGACTAAATGAAGAGCTCTGAGGGAAAAGCGTGCCTGACTACGCTTGTGACTTCCCGAGAGCTACATCCAACACCTTTCATGGTTTTGGTGAAATGGGGCTTGTGCTTTTTAACTAAACCCAAGGCAGTATACCACAAAACACTTTTTTTTCTTCAGGTCTTAAACTTTGGAGATGTGCCGGTATTTGTTTAAACACATTAGCACATTGAAATAATTCCGTAAATTAAATTTTGTTTTAAACTCAATCATGCTCTTAAGGTGTTACCTATTTTTTTTTTTTTTAAGTTTGTTAAACCGTGCCAACCTAAAGAAAGCTAACCGTTCCAATAAACTTGCCAAGTCACTTTGTTCACTCCACAGTCGCTTTGGGTAATGATGCTGTTTCCTAGTGCAGAAGCAGTAAGTGTATCCAAAATAGAGCCAAATAGAAGGGAAGGGAGGCATCTCTACACCCAACAGCACTTCATCTGTGTTTGCCACTGAGATAACCAGAACTGATGCTTCTATCCTGAGTGAGCTTTTACACGCAGGTGCCTGTCGCTTGGGCTAGCTTGGGCTAGCTTGGGCTGGTGCAGCAAGATGCCCCTGCCTGAATGGTTTCTAAGCAAAGGGATCTGCCGGTCTGCTCTGTGCTTTGCGGATGTTGAAGGACTGAGGTCAATGTCCAGTTCTGCAGACACAGCAGCGCCTTGTGCACATCGGCTCACAGGCAGCAGGGAGGCTGAAGGGCTCCCTGGTCTTCTTTTGAGCAGGTGCTGTGTTATCTGTGTACTCTCTATACCCTCATCACTCACTCACTCCCTAAAGGCTCACGCCTCCAAATCCTACCACCTAGAGGGACGGGAGATGGCAACACACCAGAGGGATCTATTCAACGTGCCAACAGATCCTCATCTAGAGAGGAGGACGCTGGGAACAGTACAACGGCTCACCTTAAAGTCACCGTCACATTCACACCAGCGCGCGGTTCAGTGCAGCCTTTCAGGGGTCTCTACTTAGATAGTAAGTTGTTTTAGACAAACTCCACCACCGTGTAGGCTGCTTACAGTGTACACATTTAAAATTGCTTCATGCGCCCCTGAGTTATTTCAGCACAGATGGGCATGTGTGTGAATAAGTGTGTGTGTATGAGCCACTGCAAACATTCATTATAGTCCTTTTTGAGGCGCAGGCATCAATGGGGTGCGCCTGGAATACTTGGAACTGTATGGGCTACTGTGACCTCGTCTCATTTTTATGTGCTAGACAGGACTTCAGAGTTCACATGGCTGGCTGAAAATTACGTGAGTTGTGTATTTTTGATAGTGGTAAAGCTATGAGTTTATATAATTTTTAAAAACTTTTTGGCTCCTTGTGAATTTCATATCATGCACCCAAATCTCACTCATCTTCCAGTTCATACCCACCCTCTGTCTTTGCAACCTGCTCCCTAAAATTAAACACACACACACACACACAGAGAGACACACACACACAGAGACACACACACCCCCACCCCACCACCACCACCACCACCACCGCCGCCACCACCGCCACCACCATCTCACTGTGGAAACTGTAGTGTTGTCACAGTGTGTCCCACAGTATATACCCTGTTGTTCACACTTCTTTGCTTGCAAATGTTTGTTGCAAGGAGTCATTGGTCTGGTTTGAGGCCTCTGGCTTCTGCTACACTATTAACGCTGGAACTCACTGGGGCTGCTCCAGGCTATCCCACCATTTTCCCATGTCACGAAGAGCCTGCAGCTTTGGATCTGTAAGACTGACCCCTTCACATGCTCCAGCCGTTCATGGATGGGGTAGATGTTAGAGTGGGCCAACTCGGAGCCGTGGATTGGACCTGGATGGTAGCCGAGCTGGTCAGCCCACCAGCTCTCTTGCACTCACACCCCCCAGAGTGAGCTCTCTAGCATGGTCCCCCTACCCCAAGATCTCTAGCTGTCCTGCTCTAACCCTTAGGGCTGGCTCATCTGCTCTACTGTGCTGCCCAGATCGGGTGTGGGTGCTCACTCCCCGGAGTCCTACAGCCAGCAAGGAGATAAGCCAGCTTTCCCACGCTTGTGACCTTGGGGCCAGCTCTCCTGCCTGCGTGGCGAGGGGCAAAGGGAGTAGCGCATCTCTCCCTTGCCCATGCCACCTCATGGCAGATGAGATTCTTAAGCTATTCGTAATTTTTTTAAAGCTCATTTTCACAGACAACTTAAAAACCGTGGGATTTATTTTCACTGAGAGATAAAATAAGACGTTGTATTCATGACTATAACACATCTGATCCAGAGATTTTATTTAGAAAATAATTCTGTCTGTGATAAAAAATAATAACGGGCCTAACACAATAAAAACAGACAGACAAATCCTTGTCACGTTATGAGCACTGAATATGTCTTGGGACCATGCACCATTCTTCAATCTCATTATTAATCTTTAAAACCTTCTAAAGTGGTGCTATCGTGTCAATTTTATTCTTATCTTTTCTTTTTTTTACATTTGTTGTTTTGCGAGTGGGCATGGGTGTGCACCCTCGTGGCTTGGTGCATTTGTGGAGCTCAGAAGCAACATCCAGGAGTCAGTTCTCTTCTTCCTCTTCCGCCAGGTGGGTCTTGGTGACTGCAGTGAGATTGTCATAAGGCTTGTTATCAGTCGCTTTTGCAGGCTGAGCCATTGCACTGCCCTTCGTTCCATTTCGAGGTGAGGGAGTTGGGTGTGAGGTTTCCATCCATGTCTGTCTGAACCTTAACACCAGGAATGGCTGCTCTGGGATTCAGGCGCCGTGTCAGGTGTAAATTCCTGCTGAGAGACGAGGCAATGGCTTCCAGAGTGGTTACCGTAAACATGCAGCTAGGCCATACACACAGGGGGAAGTCATTCTACACGAACATAGCTACTGTGCCCACAGGCACGGATTAGAGGTTGGCACCAAGGGCACATTATTTCAGGAAGATATTCTATGGAGTAAAATATGGGGTAATAGTGTGATGTTTGTGATCTTCTTATTAAAGTGCTTGAGATAAATTTAATGCACATTATTTTCCCTTCGATCACTTAGATGGAAAGTTCTAAGAAGGCAACTTTGTGCTGTGTCTTCCATGGCTTTTCCTTAAGGCACTGACAACACTTTGATGACTGAATCTGTGTGAGCCTTAGAGATTTGGGAATTGGTTCACTGGTTGAGGATGAGAGGATGTAGGGAAGATGAAAGCCAGGGGATCAGAGGAACACACCAGACTGATGACTAGCCCCAGGACCAAGCAAAACCAAATTTGTCAAGGGTTGTGAAGAGCTAAGAACAGCAAAACCAGAATAATTGATGCCAAAGCTGGGGAGGACTACAGATGTTTGTGCCACGATATTGGTGACAAATCTAGACATTTCTAAAGTAGCCAAGGCTTGTCGTAAGTGTTGGAGGGGATTAAATTTTATTTATTTATTTATTTTTTGTTCATTGTGCACTGAAACAAAATTTAAAGGATTGTCGCACGTTTAGGTCATGGGCACATGAGCTAAGCACATGGTCTTTATCAGAAGTGACTGCCCTGTGGGCTCGCTGTGTGGACCTTCATGCCTTAGCAGCTCAGAGCAAAGCAGAGGAATGGATCAAGGGCCATCCTGTGCTGGAAAAGAGATCTAGCTGAAAGTTCTACACTTGTCTGCACGTGAGTCTTCATGGCTTTGAATAAATGACTCAATGTCACCTTTGCCTCCTTGGTGTTGGGTTGGGCTCCCGACATTGGTGCTTCCTGTGGTCTGTTAACTCTAGTCCACGCCTTCAGTCCACTCCCATGAGCTCTTGACTATATGATCCATACCTTTTCAGCATTCAGAATATAAGCAGCATTTGTTTTACTTGGAAGACTTGAGATTTTACAGCATTATAGTGATTGCAGAGTCAAGGGGACTGGCGGTGAGATCACTGGCTTCAAACTTCTCATCTGTAGTGTATTTAAGTGAGGACATTTCCAGGAAGTCCTTACGAGGCCTCAAACCACTGTGGCTGATCAGTCGTAATGTCTCCATTGTCTCCATCAGCTGCTGCTGTTCATAGACTTCCCATAGCCTGCCCTTTGCTGCCCTTCCCCCTCCCCCAAGTCTTGTATCATTCTCTTCATGTCAGAGCAGCCAAGACTACCGTGATCCCAGCTTCATCTCTCAATTTTGGCTCTCAAGATCCCTGCCTACTTTAAAGCCATAGTTTAAAAAATCTTATCTGAAGGTCTGTTTGGCAGAACTGCTAAATTCTGAAAAGGGTGTTTATGTTACCACTATCACCAGCCTTCACTGTAGTAACACAAGATCGGCACACAGACCTGCTGCTGTCTAAACGGCACTGGGGTCTTGCCTCTTGCTTGATGACCTGGTTTCAGCTGAGAGCATGCATTGCAGGTGAGCTGGGCTTGGTTCAGCCTCATATGTCATCATCCTGGCGACCTTGGCAGTGGAAGCAGACACTGCTTACCTGGGATGAGACATGCTTACAAGTATAAGCAGAAGCTCCCAGTGCCTCCTAATATCTCTGGCTGTAGCTGCCACAGCAAATCCTGTGGCCATATCCAAATGCCTCCCCTTACCATGAGGCCTGGAAGAGACATGTGGGCAAAGACTCAGATGTGAATTCCAGCTGTGGAGTGAGTGAACGTTGTGGGTTCGAATCCACCATAAGGAGTGAGACTAGGGGTTATTTTACTTTTCGTAATATTTACCTTTAGGAATATTTTTGTAATAAATACTAGTTACTTTAGTAGATAGGAAATAATATTTTTAAATGAAAATTTAAAAATAGGCATATCTTAATACGCCATGTTTAAACTTATAGATTTAAAGAATATTTTTACATGTCTATTTACATTTTTGCACATTTTGCTGAAGGTATTTTTCAGCTGTAGGAGTTCTCTGGGAAGTCACTAATGTACACAATCATATCATATGTGAATAGGGATAATTTGACTTCCTCCTTTCCCATTTGGATCCCCTTGATCTCCTTTTGTTGTCTTATTGGTCTGGCTAGAACTTCAAGAACTATATTGAAGAGATATAGAAAAAGTGGGCAGCCTTGCCTGGTCCCTGATTTTAGAGGAATTTCCTTGAGTATCTCTCCATTTAATTTGAGTTGGCTACTGGCTTGCTGTATATAGCCTTTATTATGTTTAGGTATGTGCATTGTATCCCTGATCTCTCCAAAACTTTAAACACGATTGGGTGTTGGATTTTGTTAAATGCTTTTTCAGCATCTAAGGAGATGATCATGTGGTTTTCTCTGTCAGTTTGTTTATATGATGGATTACATTGGTGGATTTCCAGATATTAAACCATCCCTGCACACCTGGAATGAGGTCTACCTGGTCATGGTGAATGATATTTTTGATGTGTTCTTGTATTCAGTTTGTGAGTATTTTATTGAGTATTTTCACATCAATGTTCATAAGAGAAATTGGTCTGAAATTCTCTTTCTATGTTGGGTGTTTATGAGGTTTAGATATCAAAGTGACTGTGGCCTCATAGAATAAGTTTGGTAATGTTCCATCCATTTCTATCTGTTGGAGTAGCTTGAAGGGTATCGGTATTATCTCTTCTTTGAAGGTCTGGTAGAATTCTGCACTGAAACCATCTGGCCCTTGGCTTTTTCTGGTTGGGAGACTTTTATTGACAGCTTCTATTTCTGTAGGAGAAATAGGACTATCTATTTTGTTTATCTCATCTTGATTCAATTTTGGCAAGTGGAATCGATCAAGAAAATCATCCATTTCCCTTAGATTTTCAAATTGTGTGGCATATATTCCTTTGAAGTAGGATCTTATGACTCTTTGTACTTCTTCAGTGCCTGTTGTTATGTCTTCTTTTTCATTTCTGATTTTGTTGATTTGGATAGTGTCTCTCTGCCTTTTAGTTAGTTTGGCTAACGGTCTGTCTATCTTGTCGATTTTCTCAAAGAACCAGCTCTTGGTTTTGTTGATTCTTTGGACTGTTTTCTTAGTTTCTAATTTGTTAATTTCAGCCCTGAGTTTGATTATTTCCAGACGTCTACTCCTCTTGGGTATTTCTGCTTCTTTTTTTTTCTAGGGCTCCCTGATGTATCATTATGTTGCTTATGAGATGTTTCCAATTTCTTTATGAAGGCACTTAGTGCTATGAATTTTCCTCTTAGCACTGCTTTCAATGTGTCCCACAAATTTGGGTATGTTGTTCTTTCATTTTCACTTGAGAACTCCCGCTGGGTTGGGGCGGCTAGTTAGTTTTCTTCCCTATTCCCTCCAGGCAATCCAGTCTCTCCCGAGAGCGTGGGGGACCCTGCTGGGCTGGGAGACTGGCTAGGCCAGGTCAGTTCTGCCAAATATGCAGGAACAGTCCGATAGGGCAGGTAGCTAGGTTTCTGCTCAATCCGATTCAGACTGTGCAGCTGTGGCTGGATAATGTGTCCACAGCTGCCTAGGCACCTGGAGTTTTCTGTGGACTGGCGTGGGGTGGAGGTGGGGGTCTGAGTTCAGATCCACCCATTTTCCTGAGATTTCTGCAGGCCAAGAGCTCCGGGGCTTCGCTGCCCAGAGTTCAGTCCCAGCTACTGAGTTCGTGCTGCAGGGCAGGGCTGCTGTTTGCAGGTGGGTTCAGGTCACGAAGCATTTCTTTCTCCCGGTTTGCTACATACAGTTTTTAATCACCACAAAATCAGAGTGTGGTCAGCAGCAAAGGTGAAGCTGGACAGAAGCCACATATGATTGATCTTGTAAGTTGCACATACACTCTGTGTTTAAAGCCATACCCGACATGCAGAAAGCACCCACGGGCCCATGAATGCCCTCTGCCAAGTTCAAAGAGTTGGCCCCATGTCCCAGGCCCCACTTCTGCAGCCCTAAACAATGGGTAGCTCGGTTTTTATCTACATGGCATTGTCGACTCCTAAGCAGCTTATGGAGGCAGAATTTTCCAGGTCCCAAATCTGTCTGTCTTGGCTCAAGCTGGTTCTCAGACCATAACAATATCTTCCAAAGTCTAGTAGAGGGTCTTAGCAGACCCACTAACTTATTACAGATTTCTAGAAAGCATCAAGCCTGAGTCTACCATATACCTTCCCTGTGGGGATGAAGGAAACTTTGCACGTGGTTCCCCAATGAGCCCACAAAAATGAGCCCATCTTCCTTGATGGAGAACCTACCACGTATTTTCCCCAAAGGACTCTTCACAACTCTTCCCTCTCCTGGTCGACAATGTCTCGACTCTTTTGGTAAATGCAGGTGCCAAACTTTAGAGTACCAAAGAAAATACTGAAAATACCCAAGTGTGGGATCAGGACCCATGGCCTTACTGTGTGTTGGCTAATTTTGACTCTAATGATGGGCAGGGCAGGGCATGGCCACTGGGTCTGAGTGAAGCTCACTCTCTGAAGAGGAGTTACCACCCCAGCTTGCTGTGTTCCTGGGAATCGGCAGCCATGGTACCTCTCAAGCTATCTGGAGTGCATGGGGGTCTAGGGATGTGAGATGCTGCCCACAGTCATATGGGTGATATAGTCCATGAGCAACTCTGGATTGTTGTGCTGTGAACTCAGTTGTCTATTAAGTACAAACCAAGTGAGCCACAAACAATGCTGGTATAATCAGTTCCTGGTCACTTATGAGCTGTGTGCTAACCCCTCACCCCCTGAGAGCCCTTTAGACAGGGTCATGATGATTCAGATAAGTGACAGGTCCATAGATGGGTCCTGAGGACGGATGGTCTCCTGTGGTTAGTTGCGATCCTGGTTTCTGGTCTACAGGTTTGGATCATGGTGGGACTCTCATGGTGTGAGGATGGACTGAAGGGAAGGTGGAATCTCTGTGTCTCCAGGCTCTTGCCTCAGGGCAGATTCTTGTGTAGTTATCACATGTCCTCTATCCGGCTTCCAGCATCTGAGGCTCCCTTGCTTGCATGTCTGTGGTTGTTTGAGTGAAGATGGCCTCTGTAGACTCATATGTTTGAATGCTTGGTCTCCAGGAGCCAGAACTCTTTGGGAAAGATGAGGAGGTGTGGCCTTGTTGGAGGAGGTCCCATCACCGGAGGCTGGCTTGGTGGCCCCACCCTCATTAAAGTCTCTCTGAGCATGTGGATCAGGTGTAAACTCCCAAGTACTGTTCCAGGAACATGCTTGCCTGCTGCCATGCGCCCATCATGATGGTCATGGCACACCCTGTGGAACTGTGAGCCCCAAATTAAATGCATCCTTTTATAAGTTGCCATGGTTGTGGTGTTTTGTTGCAGCAATGGAAAAGTAACTAAGAAAGACTCTGCTAATATTTATTCTGCCCTCTACATCAAGCTCCTGACCACGCCTCAATTTCCTTGGGAATTTTGATAATTACTCTGTGATTTCTGCGGTTCTCCGACTCTGCATACTGCACTCTTTACCACTCAGTGATGAGGGACAGCAGAGACCAGGTGCTGTCTTATGTGTCCTGGACCTATTTTGATTGCATCTGTTTTTACTTTAGTAGAAGTGTACAAGAAGCCTTCTCATGAGTTTGCCATAGAATTGATCCAGCAATTAATTAATAGTAAAACTATGGTTTTTTTGTGTCTTAAAAAAGAGCCAAGACACCAGCAAACACAGTTGCTGAAAAATCATCAGCCTGTTAGAGCTTCCCACTTATGATTTGTGGAATATCCAACAGGGGCTGATGAAACAGCTTTATACCTTCCGCATGCTATGAAATGACAGGGTGTGACCTGCTCATGCGCTTCTCCATGGATGGATTCTCCATGGATAACTGTACTTTGAGGCCTACGCATGGCATGGAAAACATTTTTTTATCAAAATTTATTCAGAAATATCTACACACGGCAGCCAATTTCAGCAACTTTCCAACTGCACTATAATGTGCATCTTTAAGTGCAGAAGGAATTAGATTTGTTCTATAATGTAGACACTTCTGTTGGCAGATAAATGGTTTCACGCAAACATGTTCACAATTGAGATACAGATATGAGATATTTGCCTGGCTGTTGTTTCAAAGACTCATGCAGAGGTGTGGACTGAAATGTATATGATGGTTTTTTAAAAAATAATATGATTTATTTCAAATAACAGTGTTGGCCTTGGCAGTTCTCTCCAGTAGCAACAGGCTATAATGAGTTATTCCTATTTGGAATCTTCTTTACTTTAACCCAGGACACAACTAAGCCTATGCTCCCACTGCAGCACACTGCCTGACTTCCCCCAGAACACAGAGGCCACACTTGCTGCAGCTGCAAGCCCACCAACCCCTGGGGTTTTCTTTCTTTCAAAAAAAAAAAGATTTATTTATCTAGTATGTATGCAGTGCTCTACCTGCATGTACACCTGGAGGCCATAAAGAGGCACCATGTAGTTGCTGGGAATTGAACTCAGGACCTCTGGAAGAGCAGTCAGTTCTCTTAACCCCTGAGCCATCTCTCCAGCCCCACCCCCACCCCTGCACCTGGGGTTTTCTTTTGGCCTTTCAAACTATGGGCATCTGGTATCAATGTCTTGTACTGGATTCATTCAGCCGATGCTGTGAGCAGTACAGCCCTGACTTTGTGCATGAGGTCAAGGCCTGCCATTGTAGTCTGTCCCCTTAAACCTCAGCACAGTCCCTTGTTCATGTTTTGGGGTTGAATAAGTCAAAGGAGAATGTATTCTCTTATAGAAACTGTGTGTTTTGGTTGCTTGGGGGATTTATTCTTATGACTTGAATGCATGTATACAATGATCATATTATGTTCATACCCACTGTATGTTCACATCCACAGTATGTTCACACCCACAGTATGTTCATACCCACAGTATGTTCACACCCACTCCCATGTCCTGTCTCTAGTTCCCTCTAGATGTTCCCAGACCAAAAATTGACACCCCCCCACCTCTCAACTTCATATTTTCTCCTTTTTTCTCTGTAAATAACCTGCTAGATGAGTTTGATGCTCATGAAACATCTTATAGGAGGGACAAGGAAGATTGCAAGAGCCAGAGGATGGGGAGGGATGCTGTGAAATGTTGCCTTTCAGATTGAGGTTTTAATGTAGCCATACACACACAGGCGCACATACACACATATAAACACATGCTGTTATTGAATTAGTGTGATAAAATGCTACAGAAATAATAATAATAATCCAAAAGAGAATAGTGTTTTAGATGCCATTGTTTCTACCACCAGAATCTCTGGGGACAGGCTAAGAGGTGGAGAGAGTGACTAAAGGTGGATTAGTGAAGTTCTCCTGTTCCAATTCACTTACACAAAGGCCGACCATCCCAACAGAATCTGCATAGCACAGAGACCACTGAAGGAAGACATGAAAATACTTGAAAAGTTGGTGCATCATGTTAGCCTTTTAGAAATGTGCAAGCATATTGTAATTCACAAATAAGTATTATTAAAATCGTGCTATTCAAATGCATTTGCAAAATTTGCATAAACCTTCAACACTGTGTGCTTAGAGGAAATTATACCTCTACATTTACTATCAAAAACCAAGGAGATAAATCAAGGTGCAAACACCAAAATGCTCATAGTAATAAATATTTCATGTTGGTTTTATAATGCACTTTCTTGATCATTTTAGCCCAGTTGTGTAAAGGAGCCATGAATAATTATAAAGGAGGAGACAGTAGATATGAGAAATGGTAAGGAAAACACAAATTTATCAAATTATCTTCCTAAAAAAACCCTAAAATGAGATGATTATTTTTAGGGAATGGCACACTGAGAACTGTGATCAGTGTGTGGTTAGTGTTCTTTCACACGTAACAATTTAGGAGCTGTATAATGTGGCAAACAACCCATTCAGCTCTCAGAGACAACTTAAATGCTGGTGTCTATAAGCCCAGCACCTACATCCCCACACCTTTCCCATCACACCTCTCCCATCACACCTCTCCCATCACACCTCCCCCATCACACCTTCCCCATCACACCTCTCCCATCACACCTCTCCCATCACACCTCTCCCATCACACCCCTCCCATAACACCCCTCCCATCACACCCCTCCCATCACACCTCTCCCATCACACCTCTCCCATCACACCTCTCCCAACCCACCTCCCCATCACACCTCCCCCATCACACCTCTCCCATCACACCTCTCCCATCACACCTCTCCCATCCCCTGCTTCCCTCTCCTCTTACCCTGGGCCTTGGCACTTAGTGGCCCCCACACCAGGCCCAGCAGATCACAAGCTCACTCTTACCACCGTAAACACCTGTCTACAGTGTTCTCTCCTTCTGACATGTCTTCTTCAATCAATTCCCATCAGAAAAGGTAAAAATAAAAATGGCCTTGTTTTGGGTTGTCACCAAGCCTGTGGCATGCACACCCCACACTACCTGGATGAGCCTGACCCCAGCATCCATTTGGCACAGGGCATTCCTGACTGAAGGTCTGTTCTTTCAGGGGTACAATGTGGTACCTTGTCCTCACTCAATGAAGCTGTACAACGTTGCATGCTGGGAGTGATGGTCAATTGAACACAGGATTCTGCTTCTCACATTTTATCATATGGCTTTCTGTTTGCAAGTCTGTGGTGTCTCCATTAATTCACCATTATCTTTCCTTGGGATCGTGCTAAACTGGAATCACTTCTGTATCATACTTTATATCCTCCTGAAATGAATATGTGAAATAGTAAATGTTGGTTAGCCAGTAATCACTAAAGCAAAGAAAACCCAAAGAAGAAATTGGTGCTCAGTATTACTTTTGATGCCCCCCTCATGGCATTTCTGTAGAGATTCAAGTAGATATATAGTGAACATCTTCCTGACTTTTGTTTTATGTCTATCTTTCTGTTTCTACCTCTTACCTAGTTCATTCCCCCCTTCTCCCTCCTCCCTTCCCCTTCCCTCTTTTCCTCCCTCCTCCCTCCCTTCTTCCCTCCCTCCCTCCTTCCCCTCTCCCTTCCTCCTTCTCTTCTTCCCTCCCTTTCTGCCCCCTTCAGTGATATTTACCTATTCTAAAAAAGTCAGAATCCATTATCAAGTATTTTCTGGAACCATGACTCTGGGTAATTGGGGTTAATTTGGAAGAAAATTTCATGGACAGTTCAATATTCTGGTCACTTAAGAGCCATAGGAGAAACACAGAGCCACAGGCAAGCCTCAAAACAGGCACCATAATGCCATGGCTTTATTCACACCACCCTCTCCAGCCTCAGTACCTTTGGTATGTGCTTTCTGCCTTTGCCTGGATTTCTAAATGTGCACAATAAACACATAGAGACAGGCACACAGGCATACACGCACACACAGATACACACATGTTTCATAATGCATAAGATGTTAATTTAAATGTATCAAGTAGTTATGAGTGAGATCTTTTGAGTTCTTGATGGCCATTTTATAAACCCTCTATTTTCTTAAAAACAAACAAACAAACAAACAAACAAACAAACAAACATATTTCCAGCATAAACTGTATTGACAGGACATTTTCTGCTGCATATTGAGAAAACAAACATTTCATTTAAAATATACCAAGCTTTAACAAAGCCCTGAAATTTGCATCTCTTTCAGTGTTTTTTTTTATTTTTTGTATGCCACTATACCACAGAATGACTTAAGAATTATTAAAGATTAGCGGCACTATGTTACACTGCTAAAATCATGTTTCATAGGATGCGTAGCTTAGTAATGGTGCCATTTTTAGGCTCCCCTCCTGAGCCTAGTGAGCTTCCACTGTGCAGATGATGGACCCCAAGTTTGGGCAAGCACATTTGGATTAAATTTTTACCCTCTCTTCAAAATGTGTTGAGTCTCTAGTTGACGCTGCTTGTGTGTGTGAGCATATTTGGAAATAAGGTCTTTGCAGATTCAATCAAAGGTCATAGTGAATTAGAGTGAGCCCAAATCACGTCCTGTCATCAGTGTCCCTAGACAAAGAAGAGAATGAGGGGCCAGATATGCATACAGAAGAAAACCATGCAAAGATGCTAAGACAGAAGAGGCATCAATGGCGGACACAGGCAGATGGAGGAGGAGACAGAGCAATGTCTACGTAAACCAAGGAATGCAAAGATTGCTGTCCTCCACCAGAAGCCAGGAGAGGCGAGGATAGATTCCTCCCAGAGCCTCAGGCAGGAGCATAGACCTTGAGCTCAGAGACAGAGCATCTGACACTGCGAGAGAGCTCACTTCCAGAGTAAAGCTTCTGGTTTGTGCTGCTGGGTTATGGTGGCCATGGACCAATGATGCACTGTGGACATCAGAGGATGATGCACCGTGGGCATCAGAGGATGCTGAAGATTAGGGGGGTTGACTCATATTATACAGGGACCTAAAAGAGTTTCCATGGTCCACTGCTGACCTTTGTAGCTCTCTTGTCCTTGCTGTCACCCTGAGTGTCTCTGCAGTTGGCCAAGATTGTTGAGGGAGACCCTCCAGTGGCACTATAACACCTGGGTCTGTGAGCGAGTTGCATGTTGGAAAGTCATGTCTCAAGGGAACTGCAAGGCACCAAGAGGTGTGGGTGAGGTTTCTGCAGACTAGAGACTAAGATGAGGCTGATTCTGTCTGTCAGAGAGTGAGGTTGGTTGCTAAGAACTCAACTGCATCCCAGACACAAAAGGGCCACGTCCAGCCTCGCTTTGAGAACGGAGCAGATTGCTGATCTCAGCAGACGCTGTTGAATCCTTGGCTTCTGTGACTAGAGCTGTCTGCTTCTGAGGCCCCTGAGTGGTTCCAGCCCTGTCTTCCTTTGGGCACTGGGCTGTTTTTCTTTTCTATTTTTGGTTTTCCAGTCAATGGCCTTTCATAAAGATGGGAAGGAAACAACAACAAAATCCAACTTCATGACTTATTTCTTCTCACAACAGTGGGCAATGTGTTGTAGGGAGACAAGGACTCAGACTTAGCTTGACTTTCGCTGAGCCTTTGTCTTTGTTCACTCTTGTCTCTTTTTGTTCCCTCCTCTCTTTCACTGTGTAAATGACCTACTTTGAAGCTGCAAATAAAAGAAAGTTAAATGGGCTTTTATTTGGCCTCTGATTCTGTCTTTTTCCCTAGAAAATTTGGAAAGAGTCCTGACTCTGAGGGTGATGTGTCTGAGGGAAGGGAGAAAAGAGAGCATGTGGCCTGGCACACCTCCGTCTGCAGGTGTGCCCCAGTGGCATGCCCCCTTCTGCAGGTGTGCCCC
>OU015752.1:51853266-51889090 GCA_907169655.1 Acomys percivali | reverse complement strand
GTGTGTGTGTGTGTGTGTGTGTGTGTGTGTGTGTGTGTGTGTGTGTGCCAGTGTGGGCCTGTTCCCCACAATACTTGATGGCAGAGGCTGCTGTCTAATGAAGAAGGCATGCTGAACACCTGGTGTGGTGGATGATTTTATGTGATTATTAATTTTTATAATTTATAAAATATCCTGTATTCCAGAAAACAATTATAATTACAATGACCTCATAATAAAACACTCCACCCCCTAAGAGCAATGCCTAAGCCAAGCCAGTTTGATGACCACATTTTGCACTCTCCTGAACAGGATGGAGTGTTACATCTTTAAGAAGTGATAAATGGGGACTGGGCACTCACATGGTGCTCTCCATGTTCTCCAGGCAGGGAATATTCTATTCAAGCTAAATAAATGTAGAGCAGCAAACTGGGGCAAACATAAGAAGGAAGAAGGGGACAATCTCCCCGTGAGGAGAAGTCGTTGATAGCTACTGAATATGATGGCGCACACAGAAAGAGTCAACAGACAGCTGCACGCAGGGGCAGCTTGAAGCATGAGTTTATATGCTAGTGTGACGGTGCTTATGTCAGATTGTGGGCGGAGGAAGGTCACGGCTGGCCAGCCTGACAGAACGAAGTGGGGAGGGATCCTCGCATAAGCCACCAGAGCCGCACACCCAGCTCTGCTGTGCTGCCGATGGCTGGCCTGTATTGAGTCTGGACGCAGCTGGGATGCCACAACCTAGTCATTACAGTCTGAGGCTCTGGGATAAACAGGTTTTTTTTGTACATCTTAAAAGGTGAAGAACCATAACAATATTTACCTATGTGTCTGGGAAGTTACTCTAAAACCAGATGCCCCCTCTCTTAACCAGCAAGACGCTTCTCTAGGGGCCCACTGAACCCCATCGCCAAGGCAGGACCTACTACGTCAGCTCCTTCACCTGAGCACACAAAGTTAGCTGGAAATCTGTGGCCCTACTGGTCAGCCCACGGGTCCTCCTGCCCCTGACAGTGCCTCTCCTGCATTCTCACAAGGAGCTGATGATCCCACGTACCCAGAAGCGCCCTGGAAGACAGCTGGCCCACAGAGTCCTCTGGTGAACATAAATGATTGCTGGCAACTGCCACCCTCAAGGCTACTGTGGTGCAACGGTGGGGACCAGCTTGTGACGTCAGAAGATGGACAAAACAAACAGACACCTGATAAATACCCAGCAAGCCAGCTACACGGGCCAACATGCTGACCAGTGTCATGTGATTTACCAACTGCAGCCCTAGCCTTCCTCTTGTCTTCCTTAGACATAAGCTTTGCCAAGATGCCCAAGAGGAGAATTAACCCCATGTCAGGCTGACGACCTCCAATCCCCAGGAAGGCTGACGACCTCCAACCCGCAGCAAGCTGCTTCCCTGACTTACTCACATTCTGTGAACTGCTCCTACTCGGGTGCCTGAGCTTGCCTGCAGTGAGCTCCGTCTCTCCCTGGAGCGATGGCAGTGCAGCAGGCATGTTCATCCTCTAGGGTGCTTGGGTCTAGGTGAGTTAGGAACACGTTGTTACCCTCTTAGGTCATGCTTTTTTCTCGCCTATGACCACCTGCCTCATACCACCTTTTGCTAGTGCTCGTGCTCATGTGTACACAAACACACACACACACACACACACACACACACACACACACACACACACCACCTTGCTAGCCAGGACATTAGCACCCTTTCATCTCTTAGCCAATGCTTTGGCATCTATGAGTCACTGGATTGGCTCCGGATGACCGACACTGGAGTTCCCCTGATGGACACGTGACTTCTGTGCTTTTGGGTAACCTTGACGCTCCAGCAGCTGACACTTCCCTGCTTCCTTCGACACAACCTTTGGAGTCTGGTCAAGTCCCAGGAGAGTGTTATGGAGGAAGGAGTGGGTTAAGTGCCATGCCCTTCCCTGTGCATCATGGGTATGAGTGCTCAGGAGACACGAGGCTTGCCTTGAGACACCTGCACTAGGAGGGATCTGAAAATACCTCACCATGTTATGGATGGAAGAAACTGAGTCAGAGAAGGAAGCTATGCTCCTTTAGGCTCGGTTATACTTTGCTCTTGCTGAAAGGTGGCTTTGAACTCTCTTCTGCAAATTCAAATTGTACATTTCATGGCTATTTTGGCTGTCAGATATGTTCTGAATACAAATGTCAAAATCTTGACTGTTTTTACTGGAAAGGTAGTTGGCTGTTTTTAAGGCGCAGGTTCCTATTTGTTCCGTTGACAAGTCACAGAGGCCATCCAGCTTAGGTTGGAAGTCATAGACCACGCTGGCATTGTTAGCTTTGCTCTGGTTTCCACAGGAGAGGAGCACCAGGCTTCCTTGATTCATTTAATGGAATTGAATGGATTCATGGAGTGGATTCATACCCCGTGTGTGTGTGCGCGTGCAGGCACACATGCATGTATGTGCGCACGCGACTTGACTAGACAGACATTTGCCTGATAGTTTCCGTGAGGAATCTGGCTTAGGGCTTGCTGTTGAGTTGAAAGTGTTTCTTGGCAAACGATTTTGTGTATTTTTTGTATTTTGTGTATTATGTGAGGTGGGTTTCCCGAGTGGCTGACGTGCTCATGTGATTTGGGAACGGAGAGCTCTGCTCCCATCAGGAGGCAGAGTCAGCCCAGAGTGCCAGGCGGCTTCTTGGCTCTCCGCCTTCCACTCTGTGTGCTACTCTCCTCCACCTCTGCAGCAGTTGTGACATAACTCCTGGGCAGTTTCTGGTCCCTCTGGCAAATAGAGTTGGTGTACAGTCTGGCTCTGTCTCTTTGCCTGCACACCAGTCTGTCTGTCCCTGTACCCCAACCCACCCCTCACTACCCTCTTACCGGCAAAACTTTAATTTGCTGTCATTTTGGTGTTCAGTGTTCTGGCTACTTAGAACATGAAAAGCCGCACTCAAGTCAGTCACCCGAGATCCAGGGCCCTTTCTTTTAACCTTGCACAGGCCGAGGCTTTCGCTTTGTGTTAATTGAAGCGCTGCACAAAGTCACAAAGGAACCGTGGCCAACTGCTGTGGCACAGAGCGTGGGCTTCCCTGAATGGGCCAGAGTGCTGCTGGCTTTGGAATGACTTTCTCTTAAGTCAGACTTTGACTTACAGGAACCAGCCACCAAGCTGAGTGGGGGAGGGTGAGCAGGAGGGCTGTGTGCAAGGACTGCAGCCTTCTGAGCACAGAAGAGTGCCTTCCTCCTGATAGGAGCTCTGTCTGCACTGGGGTAAGCGGGTCAGTGCCTGCTCAGTCTTCCTTCTGGGAAGGCAGGGTTGAACCTTCTGTCCCTGCAAGTGGATTTCCATCCCCACGTTTTAACTTTCATGTGTATTTTGCATTTCCTTTGTTGGACTGTTTTCCTTTCTGATCTGTTTAGCTCAGTGAAATACAACCTTCCCCTTTAAATTCTTATCTCTGATTAAAACACTACAAACTCTGAAAAAAAAAAAACTTCCTTCGTGGAAATACAGGAAAATTTCTGACAGACAAAGGAGATTTTCTCAGCTGTAAATGCCTTAACAAACTCCTCGCTGTGGTCTGAGTTTGAAGCCTGTAGTGAAAAAGACCGCTTTTAAAACTCAGGAAGACACAGTACACGTCACGTTAAATGCCTGCAGAGTATAGATGGTACGACACAAGGCTGCCCGTGTTCCCTCGAAGGGTCTGGTGTATTTTTGTGTGTCCCGTTTTTACCACAGGTGATGCATTCTGTGGGATCCCTGCTTCTAAAGTGCCTGGCATTTTCACCTTCAAAATGGTGACCCCACCACCACCAGCCATGAACACATCCCCGTGTGGCATCAGAACAAACGAATGACTTAGAAAATTGTCCCCTGCCTAAAAGGTGTTGTTATCAAAGCGATACAGACTCAAGATTAACAGGGTCTGAGCACCAGCAAAGGCTTGCTATAGGGGCCTGTTGCCTTTGCTGCCAACTGCTTTGTGTGTCTCTGGGTGCAGGACATGTTGATGTGTTTGCATCCGGATCCCTAAATCAGACTCCAATCTGGCAGTGCCACCTCCGACGCTGTCTGTGGTTCCCTCAGTGAGAGTAAAGGCGTGCTCCCCTCTCTGAGCCTCCCCTACCCTGTCATCTATGCACACACGACTCTCACTTTTCTCCATCAGATGCCTTTGTAACTTCAAGAGAGGAAACACAACCCTTCTGTGTTTAGTCCACCACACAGAGCATATCTCCCAGGCATGAAGCGTGCTGGGATTTTTCCTACCATCTCTTGCTCTCACATCTCTCTGTGTCCCAGACTCTGTCTGCCATGTTTTCTTTCTTGGTCAACTTGAAACAGAGTTGCTGTCAGGAAGTGGTTTTGATCTGCGCAAGCGAGATTCTGGGACGGGTCTAATTTTGCCTGTTTACTGCTTAATAATATCTTGGGAATGGTTTCAGGATGAGAAATCAACCTATGGTATCTCTACTCTGGAAGCTTCCTGGATGCTTTGTGTAATGGAAGTTTTGGTTTCTTTGTAAGCTCAGTTATGTTATGTAAACATGTTTTTGTTTCAATCCCAAGTATGGGATTTTAGTTTGGGCTTCCGTTTGTCCGCAGCTGATAGTAGTCTCGTGCAGGGCGTGGCCTTTGCCAGGTGGTAACAGCCCGCCCTGAGTGGCAATGAGAGGGGCGTGGCCTAGGACTCTGAGGGAGATAAGTAGGAGAGCGTGAAGTGTGCAAGTGTGGTTTGTGGTGGTGGTGTGTGGTGTGCAGCATGTAGCGGTTTGGAGAGAGCAGAGACTGGTGTTGCTGACAGAGAGAAATGTTTCAACACAGTGGCTCGGAGGAGACTGTGTCTGCTATTGAAGGTGACTGGTATTGCACCCAGGCCGGGCGTGGCGGTGCACACTTTTAATCCCAGCACTCGGGAGGCAGAGGTAGGTGGATCACTGTGAGTTCGAGGCTCTGCACCTCTTCTCCCCACGAACATTCTCTCTCATACCCAGGCCTGAGGGGTTGGTGGAGGGGAAGTAGAAGTGTCAATACCTCAAATAAAATAGATTTTAAAAGCAAGCATCAATAGCATTGGTTCTAGGACTCCACGGGAGGTGATGATGATGCATCCTCATCTTCACCGTGGGATGGGTCTGCCCAGCCTCCCCCAGGGGCTGATTGCTGCACCTCTGAAGATGCTTTGGTCTGACAGGAGGCCCCTGCAGAACACTGAATATCCCCTAAAAGCTCTGGGGACTTCCATTGCCCCCCTCACAGAAGCTGTGGCCAAAGGTTGGCCATGGCCTGCACTGCTGTTAGCTTTCATCGCCTTTCATTCAGTCAGATACTTAGCAGTAGTCATGAGCTAGGCAGCATGGGACCAAACGAGCGTTACAGGTAGCTCTGCCTGCAAGGTAATTTATTCATAGTAAGAGTTTTAGCTGTGACTCTCTGTAGAACAAACATTAGAGTGACAATCTGTGCAGGCAAAAGCCAACCTACCTACATTGCAACTGTGCCCAAATTCCCAGAGCTTTTAGAAAAGAGTCAGAGTCCTCTCAGTTGGAATTTTTCATTACTACTGTTTTACTACGTGTTGATAAGGATCAAATACATCTGGTGTACTGATACCTTTCCCTCTAATCATTAACACCCGATTGGTGAAATTCTCACTGTGGTACCTGGTCTGAAGAGACCTCATAGTTCCGTCATCTCAAAAATTCAATTTCAAATTGATAAAGCAAACCAAAAGTTTGCATTCTCTTTACATAGTAGGAAAATATATCTGAAAATACTGTCATTCTCCTGGTAGTTTGAGGCTTTTTGTTTCCTTGTCCTTGGTTTTTGAAAGTGACCTTCATCTGTGGGTAGATTTCCTACTTCCAGAGAAGTCAGCGGTGTTAGTGATGCAGGTGGACTTCTTATGTCGCCTGAAGAGACACACCCACCTCGGTCTCTAATATAAACCCATTGGGATGTAAAGTGAAATTGCTCCTTTCATGGCGCCCTGACTCCAGACCAGCACAGGAAGCCTGTGTATGAACAAATGAAGTATTGAAGCGAATTACCTGGCATCTCTTTGCCCTCTGTGTAGGTATTTCCCATCCACAACAGTGTGGGGAAAGAGCTACCCTCACTGAAGTACCAGCTGCAGGCCATGGCCTTGTAATTTTTAAGAGGGGCTCAGGCCCTGCTGAGAGTCGCAGCAGATGCAGGGAGAGTGCTTAGTAAACGTGCTTGGAATCAGAGAGGGGAAGGAATTAGCTCAAATCCCACTCAAGGGCATAAAAAAAAAAAAAAAAAAAAAAAAAACACGTGCTTCCTTCCTTGCGGTTGCTGTGAATACTCTAGGCTCCAAAATGTTTGCTTTTCTCTCTGCCTCTGAATCACTCCTTCTAGCAACCAGTGGAAATTTCTGCTTGTCTCATGAAGCTGCGCTCTTTCAGTCTTGCATTTGGAGACAAAACAAGGTCCTTGCTCAGGGTTCTTCACGTACTCGGTTAGGCAAGGAAAGAAAAGAAACAAGATCCCTTTATAAAGGCCAGTCGTTAGCAGAGCAGACTTAATCAACATTTAGGGAACGCTCCCCCACTTTTCTGTGGCAGCCTTTGGCCAGCCACTACTTGCCTCTGCACATTATATTCCCTGCACTTATGTAAACGAGTAAAGTTGTTGAATGGAACAAGTCAGGATCATAGCTGACTCCCATTTGCCCTAATCATTGGCCCTGCAAGATTATCAGCTCTGGCACTTTGGATCCCACTGCCCCGAGACTGTGGGGCATGAGGCCTGATGAACAGGAGATGCCCCAGTCTGTGCTATGTCCAACAGACGGAGTTTGCACAGTGGCTCTCACACTGATCAATCTTTGACATTGCTTAGTTTGCCGAGCTTCTGTGAGTTACGGCTGCCTTGTAAGAGATGTCAATGATGCTGCCAATTGCCTGTTCCATGGAGCTATAGCATCCAGTATGCGTCCGAGGAGCATGGACCAGCGCCAGCACCTTGGGAGCAGCCGGTGCCTTCCCTTTGCTAACGCTGTATTCCTGCTGCTCCTGTGGACCCCTCTGCACCCAGGAGACTCAGCCTTTGTTTAAATCCCATCAGTCTGCCTTAGGGAAAAAATGTGATACTATAAAATTTACTATGTTTAAAAACAGTTTCCTAGGAGGCAAGCCTAACGGACCAAAATACCAGTGTGAATAGGAAGGGAGTGAGGGAGCATTGTAACCCATGTCCAGACTAGACTCTTTGACTCTCGGTTACAAATTCTGGGACTTTGAAGTGAGAATGCTTTGAACCTTAGCAACCATCATCCCAGTGGCTGAACTGTCTTCGGTTTTATTTAAAGTTACAGAGGAGACACAGCTAATGTAGCCTGTGACAGCGTCCTGCTACTTAAATCAACGATGTGTTGCATGCTTAGCATGTGTCTATCTATGTATTTGCATAAGCAAATCAACTATCTCAGCTTTTTATTTTCCAGTAGGTCTTATAAAAAAAATTTAATTACGTTGTTCACCTTGATGATTTTTTTTCCCTTCTGGCTTTGTGAATTAAAAAAAAAAAAAAAAAAAGAAGATGTGCTGGCTGGTCCTCTGTACCTGACTGGTCTCTCGCTGGTTTGAACACAGCATGCAGGTGATTTGACCCATATAATAGCTACAGAAAAGGACATCTTTCCTGGGAGGCTGGTCAGAAATTATTGTGTCTGTGTGCTTCTATTCAGCCATGGTGTTTCTGTGGAGAGATGTGGCCTGTGGAAGAATGCAATTGAATTCCAAGGTTTTCAGCCAGTACTTGATGAATTTGGGAGTGTGTTATGAGATGGCAGAAAATAGGGACACTTCTTGTAGAAAAGACAAATTTTGGGCTGAAGGTTTTATGGGTAGGTTGTTGTTCAGACCCTCCCCCCACCCCCGCACACACACTGGAAGTCCCCCTTCCGGCTCCATTACCCCCGCCTCCAAGGGTTCTTGGCTGGGGCCCCCCCTGCAGATACGTGGGAGCCTTCCCTGTCCCTGAGATGCCCCCCCCCCACTGATTTCCATTCTCTCTCCTGGTTCTTCCCCCTACCTCCCCACCCCCACCCCTGCTTTCCCCACACCTGATCTCATCACCATTATCCTCCAAGCCCCTCCACCACACAGCTCCCTCTGTCCATGCACTTCAGATGTCTGTTTTGTTTTCTCTTCTGAGATTCAAGCATCCTCCCTTGCCCTCCCTTTCCGTCTTTCAGTTTGTGCATTGTAGTATGTTCATCCCGTACTTTATGGCCAATATCCACATATAAATGAGTACACACCATGTGAGTCTTTCTGGGTTACTTCACTCAGAATGATCTTTTCTAGTTCCATCCATTTGCCTGTAAATTTCATGATGTCTTTGTTTTAATAGCTGAGTAGTACTCCAGTGTGTGTGTGTGTGTGTGTGTGTGTGTGTGTGTGTGTCCATTCTTTGGTTAAGGGACGTCTAGGTTGTTTCTAGATTCTGACTATTACAAATAAATCTTCTATGAGCATAGTTGAGCAAGTGTTCCTGTAGTATGATGGAGCAACTTTTCAGTGTATGTGCAGAAGTGGCAAACCTGGGTCTTGAGGTAGCACTATTCTCAGTTTTCGGAGAAAACACCAGATTGCTTTCCAGAGTGGTTGTACGAGTTTGCACCTCCACCAGCAATGAAGGAGTGTTCTCCTTTCTCCACATCCTCACCACCATGTGCTGTCACTTGAATTTTTAATCTTAGCCATTCTGATAGGTGTAAGATGTAGTCTCAGAGTCCTTTTGGTTTACATTGTCCTGATGACTAAGGACGTTGAGTATTTCTTAAGTGCTTCCTGGGTTATTTGGCTTGCCAGGGTCTAATTTCTTGAGTCCTTTATGTATTTTGGCTATTCTGCCATTGGATAACATCTGAGGCCTGTAGGGGAGTTTTCCTCACTAGGCTGTGCTCTGCTCTCTGATAGCCCCCCACCACTTATTAGGTAGATGATGCTTTGGTTAATGTCTTTCTTTGTTATGTAGCTAATAAAATCTCCCGCAACCACCTGCAAAGTGGAACGTGGAGCCTGGGGGAGCCTGAGCCTTTCCCTGGGACCCAGTGACTCATATTCGGCTCCAGGATGAACCGTCTCTTGTTCCCTTTGGGGTAAGGAGTGTTTTGCTCTCCCAGGCTCTTTCTGATTTTATGTGTTGAACCTTCGCACCATCGTATGCTTGAACTACCTGATGCTACTTCCATTTTTGGCTTGGTCTCTGTGCTATAATTTAAGCGGGAGCTGCCCATCCTTTGCTTGTAAATGATGGGATTGGCTCTCTTCGGGTGACTTTGTTAATTTATCCTTTTGTGGGTTCATCTGGGTGGCCCATTTGTCAACGGACAATGTTTGTCTATGCTTTTCGGTTTGTTAACTATCATCTTGCCAGAGAAAAGGGACAAAGGTTGCCAGTGAGCAGCTCTGCAGTCATGACTTCAGGCACAGGCACCTATCTGGTATCAAATCCATCTTCCAGATACTGGCATGCACTTCAGGTTTGAACAGAGGGCAGTGAGGATGCAGGAGGAGTGAATAGCTCAGCAGTGGGCCTAGGTGTGGTCTTCTTCTGCAAGGTGGTCCTCAGAAGCCATGGTTGCTCCAGGGTCAAGGTGGCCCTCAGCAAATGATTGTCTCTGCTCCACGGAACAACCTTCCTGTCTTCTGGGAGAGTGCTGTATCCTGTGAGGTTTTACTTTTCCTGGAATCAACAAAGAGTAAAGATTTAGGTCAATGTCTGGCGTCTGTGCCTTCAAGTAAAATCAAAGAGATGAACAGGCTCAAATGAGGGCAGAGATGTCTGGCTTCCATCCTACTTTTGTTATCTGAAGACCAAAGCAGGGAGTCGAACATTTTTAGCAAAAGAAGTGTCTAAATGCCTGTTGCCATGTGCGCTTGAGGCTCATTGAAAACTATTGGCTTTTATTAATCAGAATTAACTGTGGCTCAGTACAACAAACACCCAGTAAGTTCCTTAAAACATCTATTCTGTATATCCTTGTAAGGGGCGCGACCAATGTTTTGATGAATGAGTGTCTCTATACCAAAGAACTGACTTTAAGACTCACTTCTGGAAAAGGCATGAAATGTCTGGAAGACAAACCGTAGAAAAAAGACCCAGAGAATGCGTGGAGAGATGGATTGGTTGGCATCCAAGTGGAGGGAAAGATTGGTTGATGCCAGGTGGATGGGTGGATGGGTGGATGGGTTGGTTGACATCCAGGTGGATGAGTGGATGGGTTGGTTGGCATCCAGGTGGCATGGATTGTTGGTTTACCAATGGGATGGCTGGGTTATTTCATGCCAACATGAATGGGTGGATTGGCTGACATCCAGGTGCATGGATGAGTAGATGGATGGACAGATGTAGAGCATCTCCATGCAGGGTGACACCATTTTGGAAATACAAGCATTTCTCCTTCCCGGGAGCTGCCAGTAGACTTTGGAATAGTAAGCAGTCTCTGTCTGGTCATGGTAGTGCACTTTGGTTTCAATCAAAGTCTCTATGTGCTTTATCACAGGTGTTTCCTTCTCCCATTTTTTTTTTTTTTTTAAAGACTGGACCGTGCCCTTAAGATGGACTCTTCTATAAGAAAGAGAGCTAACTGTAGTCACGAATGTCAAGAATATAGTGATTTAATTTTCAGAGGAATTGCCTCAGTAATTTATCTTTTCCTATATAAAATTAATCTGCCTGTTAACAACAGCAAAATCTCCCCAGCTTTTAATACATTTTCATACAGTGCCGTGGGCTGATCTCAGAATTTTATAGTGGTGGTGGTGTTTGGAAAGAAAAACTGTCCTGTACCCACATTGTGCCTCTGAAACTCCATGGGGCTGATCTCCTTGGGTTCAGTTTTCAAAGCAGGTCAGTGAGACAATGGCGCCTACACCTGCTCCTCATGACTGCTCTGTGGGCCAGGCCTTGCCTTCCTCATCTGCCTCCTCCCAGGAATCTTTCTGTGAGTGCTAGCCCTCCTGGAATCTCAGAAGGGCTAAGGACTGTCTTATAAACAGGCTGCATGTCAGCCAGGGTGGCGTCTCTTCTCTGCTGACCTCAGGGTGGTTCTAGTAGTGGGAAATTATACTCTGAGTTTTGCAGGTGGCTGGGAACTCTGGGTTTAGATGCTCGGGTTAGTGTAGAGGGCTCTTGTTCCTGTCTTAGACGGTGTAGCCTTCTGCAGCAACCTTCCCACACAGCCCTGCATTTACTGAAAGACTCGTGTACGCATTATTGAGCATTGATACCTCCTACGTGAGTGACTCCTAACCTCCTCCTGTTTACTCACACGCAGCTGCTGAGGTGGGTCCGGGGTGATCTGTGAATAGTCGACTTCGTGCTCTCCCTCGCCAACACATTCATCACTTGCATCTCCCCACCCCCGACAGTCTGGGGTGCTTCCTCCCCCTCTAAAGTTAAACCTTTCCTTCTCACGCTTGCTATCACCCCCACCTCTGGTCTTCACAGTGCTCCCAGCTTCTATATCTGCCTCTGAATGACACCGACATCCCTGACTCCATTTGTCCACTCTATAAACGCTGCCTCTAAGAGTGTAAAATCTTGTGTATAATTCTTTTCTTTCATTAGATAGCATAGAAAGGACCCAGTTTGTGTTTGGGTTCCCAGTAATTCGCTGCCACCTGTTTTCCTGGCCACGCCCCACCCACAAAGCAGGTTAAACACCTCTCACTGCCACCAGCCATGAAATAATGACCAGGAAGGAGCTTTCTTCTACTTTTTCTTTCCTTAATTTGTTTATTTAATCACCTTACAACCTGATCACACACCCTTCCTTTCTCTCCTCCAAGTCCCACCCTCATCTCATATCCCTCTCTTCCCTTTGTCTCTTGCCCTCTCTTCAGAAAAGGGTACCAACCCACCCTGGCACATCAACTCATAGCAGGACTAAGCACTTCCTCTCCGACTGAGGCCAGACAAGGCAGCCCAGCTATGGGAAAAGGATCCAAAGGCAGGCAACAGAGTCAGAGACAGACCCCGCTCCACTTGTTAGGGAACCCACATGATGACCAAGCTGCACATCTTCTACACATGTGTAGGGCTCTTCGGTCCAGCCATGCATGCTCTTTGGTTGGTGGTTCAGTCTCTGTGAGCCTCCACAGGCCTAGGCAAATTTCATGTATAGGTTTTCTTGTGGTGTCCTTGACCCTTCCAACTCCCACAATCCTTCCCCCCACTCTTCCACAAGACTCCCCAAGCTCCACGTATTGTTTGGCTGAGAGTCCTTACATCTGTTTCCATCAGCTGGTGGAGGAAGCCTCTCAGAAGAAGACTATGCTAGGCTCCTGTCTACAGGCACAGCAGAGTATCATTAATAGTGTCACGGTTGGCTCTTTTCCATGGCATGGGTCTAAAGTTGGGCCGGTCATTGGTTGGCCATTCCTTCAATCTCTGCTCCTTTCTTATCCCTGTACTTCTTGCAGGCAGGGTAAAATTTGGGCTGAAGGTTTTGTCAGTGGGTTGGTGTTCCCCAAACTACACTGAAAGTCTCACCTTGCTACAGGGGATGGTGACTTTAGGCAACATATCCCCTGTTGCTGGGATTCTCAGCGAGGGTCACCCCCATAAACTCCCAGGAGCCCCTCCTCTTCCCAGAGGTGGCTCCCACACTGATTTCCATTCTCTCTTCCAGTAGTCTCCCCCATTCCCAACTCTCCCCTCACCTGATCGCCACCCCTGTCACCCTCCCCACCCTTTCTCCCATCCAGTTCCCTCCATCTACTTCAAATGTCTGTTCTATTTCCCTTTTGGAGTGAGGTCCAAGCGTCCTCCCTTGGGTCCTCCTTGTTACTTAGCTTCTTTGGGTCTGTGCATGTCTTTCTGGGTCTGGGTTACCTCACTCAGGATGATCTTTTCTGATTCCATCCGTTCGCATGATATCTTTGTTTTTAATGGCTGAGTAGTATTCCATTGTATGGATGTACCAGAGTTTCTTTATCCATTCTTCAGATGAGGGACATATAGGGTTTTTTTCCAGATTCTGGCTATTAAAAATAAAGTTCCATGAGCAAAGCTGAGCAAGTGTCCTTAGGGTATGGTGGAACATCTTTTGCGCATATGCCCAGGAGTGGTGTAGGAGTGGTATAGCTGGGAGGCCTCTGCAAGGCAAAGGATACTGTCAATAGGACAAAATGGCAGCCTACAGACTGGGAAAAGATCTTTACCAACCTCATATCCAACAGAGGCATAATATCCAAAATATAAGAGCTAATATCCAAGAACTCATACACCAACAAACTAAATAACCCAATTTTAAAAGTGGGCACAGAGCTAAACAAAAAATTTTCAACTGAGAAATCTCAAATGGCCAAAAAGCACTTAAAGAAATGTTCAATGTCCTTAGTCATCAGGAAAATTGAATCAAAACAGCTCTGAGAGATTACATCTTACACCTTTCAGAATGGCTAAGATAAAAAACCTCAAGCGACAGTACATGCTGGCAAGGATCTGGAGCAAGGGGAACACTCCTCCATTGCTGGTGGGGGTGCAAACTTGTACAACCACTCTGGAAATCAATCTGGCACTTTCTCAGAAAATTGGGAATAGCTCTTCTTCCTGGACACACTCCTCCTGCCCTACCTGCTGCTCCTGGGATTCTGAGCAAATGCAGCTGGGTGGGCACTGCCTTGAGTGAGAACCCTGGGCTCAGTGAGAGGACTGGGCTGCAGGGGAACTGATGTGCTGGACATGCCTGCGCTGGCAGCAAGGTGGCCCCTGAGTGTGTCGGTAGGGACCAGAGTCCCCGAAGAAAGGAAGCACATCTGTTTTGCCCATAGTCAGGTAGGCTAGTCTGTCATGGGGCTCAAAGCACAGGGTGGTTAGTGCAGCCGTTCTCAGCCTGTGGGTCGCTACCCTCTAGGGGCCCAACAACCCTTTCACTGGGGTTGCCTAAAACCATCAGAAAGCACAAATATTTACATTATGATTTGTCGAAGTAGCAAAATGACGGTTGTGAAGTAGAAATGAAAACAATTGTATGGTTGGAAGGCCACAGCATGAGGGACTGTACTAAAGGGTAGCAGCTTTAGTAAGGCTGAGAACCACTGGCTTAGAGCATCAGTGCACAGACTGGATGAACAGAGTATATGCAGTACCGCGCTGAGAACACTAGAGGGAGATCAGAGGACTTAAAGTGGGCACAACCCAAGCCAAAAAAAGGCTGTTCTTGCCAGCGTGGGAATGCCATTTTTCCCCCTTTAAACTTTAAAAAATGAGATGTCTCACTATGCGTCCTATCTGTAGCCTTAGTGTCTGCTTTTCTTCCTGTTTGCAGGAAACATAAACGACCATGCACACACATCTTTCTCTGATTCTAACAGGCCACAGAGACTCACGCCCTCCATGGTATAGTGTAGGCCGGCCACGAGGTGCAGGCCAAGAAGGACTTTGTGGTGTTAAAGTCTCAGGAAACTGCACTGCGTCCTTCAGCCGACTGGAACCCAGAGAAGCAGCTGGTGCAGTTAAGACTCCTGCACACGCTGGATGAACACGTGGCCACGGGCTGCAGGGAGGAGCGGAAGTTATGCAGGTGAAGACTTAGCTGTGACAGGGTCACTGTTGTGACCAGAAGCTTCTGTGATTCAGGCATCCTCTCTCATTACTGTGGACACAGCCTCTTGCCAGTAACTCTTTGCAGGCAAGTTGGGGATTGGGCTAGAGCCCAATTCAGAGGGATTTGGTAAGGTCTGAACAGAGGGAAAGACCATTCAGGAATGTTCCTTGCCTATGACGTCAGACCAACTCTATGCTGATAAGCCAGCTTCATTCCAGTCCACCGGCCGCAGCCACACACTAATCATTTTTCTCTTGCTCTGACAAAATCAGGGTTGCTCGGGGTTATGGTTTGAGGGTCTTATCCACTGCGGTTGGGAGGGCGTGGCTTCGGGAGTGCAAAACAGCTACACAGGTTGTGTCCAGTCATGGACACAGAGAGATGGATGGGAGTGCTCAGGTGCCTTTCCTCTTTTGTATTCAGCCTGGGAGCTCAGCCCACGGGATGGCACCATCCTCATTGGGGGGCGGGGGGTGGGCGCTTGAATGTCACTTAGCCCAGTATAGAAGCCCCCGCCTGAGGTTTGCTTCCACCGTCACTGTAAACCGTGTGGAGCTGACAATCAGTGTTGGCTACCACAGGCCACTTCCTCTTTTGGCCGCCCTTTCAATAATTCCACTCTGCTCAAATTCTTTGCTTGGGCTGCACCCCAAGCTCTCCGGGCTCCTCTGTGTTTGGTATGGAAGGGTGGTTTTGGTTATGTCACATTACCCCCCCCCCCCCCCCCCCCCCCGCCACTTTTGCTCATCGGATAAGAAGTGAGGCCCAGTGGTAGCTCATGGCCACACACGCAGAGCAGGGAGCTGGTTGGGGCTCTGCATGGAAGCTGTGTCCACACCTGAGCCTCAGCCATGAGGCTTCACGACTCACACAGTAGGTCCAAGTTTTCTGTGTGCTGCGCTCTCGTTTTCCCGGCTGTTAGGCCTGGCAGAGGCTCTGGTACACAAAAGGCCCAGAGCTGTCTTAACAAGGCAGAGATTGACCTTGCAGCAGAGTAAGAGGCAAGCAAACAGAACCAATTAGGGCTGAGTTAAAGGATGTTAGGGAAACAGGGAGAGCAGGCTTTTTGACTCCACAGCCACCTTGCCTTTAAGACAGCACTTTCTCTCCTCCAGATAAGGGGACGGCTTCTGGTAGTTAATTTCCAGACACACGCATTAAAAAAAAAAAAAAAAATTTAGTTCAGTCATTTTTTTTAATGGAAGTCCACGAGGGGAATCAGTGAGGTTGTCCATGCACACAAAGCTGTGATAAGTTAAGAGATGGATTCTTATATGAACTTTAAAAATTAAAGACACCCATTACACATTACATACATCACCTTGGGAACAATGGCACGTCTCCCGTCCGCATCTGGAAGAAGTGACATGCCAAGATTGAGCGCTCTACAGGGTGCCCGCGGCAGCCTACAGCAGAGGCTCTTCCTACCTGTAGCCTAAAGCTGCAAGTTCTCTGCCTGTTGTTCTGGCCTTGTCCCCTCACAGGGAGGAGGAAAGAAAGGACTTAGAGAGTCACCCGCTCCGTAAACCAAATTAATCATTTAGCAAAGTTCCACGGGTAAGTCAACCCTGAAGGAAACGAGACAGGAATGGATTTGGAACTATCAAAAACTGACATGCAGCCAGCGTTGGATTCAGTTCAGTTTTAAAGTCAGAAGAACTTTATGTTTTACCATCTGCCTCGCCAAGAGCCTTGTAAAATCTGAATACCACAGTCCGTGGAGATTCGCATGTGAGGAGACGGTCTGCTTTCCCGGAGGCCATTTAAGGAACATACAGCCAGAATAAATAATGCTGGGGCTTGTCCAGGAATACAGTCAGTAATTAGGAACTGCAGAAAAGATATATCAAGTCCGCTGTGTGAGGGGCCCAGATGTCCAGTCCGTTCCTCCATCCTGCAGGACGCCTCACCCTTTCCCAATATACACTTTCCTTCCACACAATGGGAATCAGGCATGCTGGCACTTGGAGAAAACAGGTGAGTGTGCTACCGTCTTCCAACCAGCCGACAGACCCGCCGGGTTTAAAAGCGCAGCTCCGACCTGTGGTGTGAGGCACATTTATTGCTCACAGTGGCCAAGTACATGAGAGAAAAATGACTTTGCCAGAGTCTCACGTTCTAGGTTCGTGTGTGTCGGAGAAGGTAGCATACTCACGCACAGGTCTCTCCTTTCTCTCCCCGCACACGGTCACAAGTGTGTTCTCGCAGAGGCATTGGCCTGCTGCGTGCTTTCTTGATAGGACATGCATGTGACATTGTGCCGGGTGTTCATTCAGCTGTTTCTCCTTGACCTTTTGTACACGCATTGTGATGCCTGGTTCTCGCTGTCCATTCGTGAGCATGCCCACTCTCCATGTAGAGTGTCATCCTGTCCTTCTGGACACTTATGAGGGTGAAGACGGGCACCTGACGAATGCTCCTGCACCTTTGTTGGCAAGCTTAACCTGCTTAGTGAGGAAGGAGCTGAGAAAGGCCAGGTTCTTGTGTGAGCTTCATCTCTGAGCCGAGCCAGAATACAGCTTGCAGCGAAGGGCAGGACGGAGAGGGGCTAATTCTCACATGGTGACTGTGCAAACAGAAGAGCAGCACATTGCCTTGGAAGACGCCCGGCAGCAGCTTCGGTTGTGAAATAGCCCTGATGGCCTGGACAGGTAGATTTGCTATGTGTACATGTGGAGGTCAAAAAGGCCACACAGACGGCTGAATCAACATGCTGAAACTGTAATCAGATTCATTAAAACATTTTTCCCAGCTATTACTGAAGATAGTAGGGCACATTTGTGTGTCTGTGGGAATCTACATAATCTTTGTGGATGTGACATTCTCCTCCTCCAGCAAGCGTTGGGCATATGCAAACGAGCGATTTCATCTCCATGTGTCCTCGTTTCTCAATACGCTTGACAGATTCTAAAACTCATCTTGACTTTTCCGTGCCTTCCATGTTTCCATGCCCCGAGTTTTGTTTCTGTCAGCTGGAGAGAAAAAAAAACTAAAGCCTTCAAACTAGAGCATCACAGTGGGAGAGCAGGGCACCACAGGCTTCCACATGGTGTTGCTACAGCATCCCTGACCCAAGGAAGACACTCTAGGAAGCTGACAGAAGTCAGTGTAAAGAAAAGCATCACACAAAGTGCTAGTAAATAAAACGAGAGGAAAGTTGCAAAGGTTTATTTACCAGATTTACCCCAAACTGTAAGATTGGCTCAATTTATAAAAAGGAATTAACTCAGCAGACTAGATTAATGTAAGAAGACACAAAAGGCTTAGTACTGCCCTCACAGGGTAGAAAAACATGATAAAATGTAACCCATTTATATTTAAAAAATTAAGACTATAAAGATGGCACTTTTACCTGGTGAATCTTTACCTCTAAGACCAAAATCTGACAAGACCGCCCTCACCATGGCTGCTCACAACTCCTGAGCTTCTGGCAAGAATACCCTGGAAGAAAGCAAAATAAAAGGGATTCAGATTCAAAAGTAGGAAAAGAAAAAGATCTATTCTTAGATAGCATGACCTTACACACACAGAATACAAGGGACACACAAACACATGCACATATTCACACACACACACACATGAACACATATGTAAGATCTATTCTTAGATAGCATGACCTTACGCACAAAGAATATAAGGAAGGGACACACACACATGCACACACACACAAACACATGTGTAAGATCTATTCTTAGATAGCATGACCGTATTATACACAGAGAATATAAGGGAGATACACACACATGCACACACACACACACACACACATCCACACGAACACACATGTGAACTAAAAGAAAATCATCCAACCTACAGGATATATGGCCAATGGCAGAAACCACATTTCTCTAATCAGCATTGAACAATCACAAATCAACTTAAGGGACCACTGCATTTACAAATAGCACCAGATATAGTAGACTACTTAGAGAAACGTTTAATGAAAGAATCATATAAATTTTGTACATTTAAAACAGCAAAAAAAAAAAAAACTGTTGAAGAAATTAAGAAAATCTTACATAACAAAAAATGTATTATTTATTGATTGAATGGTGGCTTCATGTTGCACATAGGGCAATGGTCTCTAAAGTGATCCACAGGTCACATGAAATCTGGCTTTAGGCTGTAGCTTGATTTTTTTTTTTTTTTTTTTAGAAATTGATGATCTGAGCTTAACACTAATATTTAAATGTAAAAGGCCAGGCTAGGCAAGATAACTAGAAAAAGAAAAGGAAAAAAAAATTGAAACACCACATCACGATTCCAAAACTGCTACAAAGCCACAGTAAGCCGAGACAGTACGGCACCAGCATTAGACTAGATACACAGATTAGCGGAGAAGAAGAGACAGTCTAGAACTAACCCTTCAGCTGTGGTCGATCAGCTGTGGGTGAGAGGTTCTGAAGCCATTCCCTGGGAAAAGAAGAGCCTTGTCAACAAGCAGTGACGAGAAAGCAGAAGATCCCCGGGCACAGGAACGAAGCCTCACACCACACACAGATGCTGCCTGAGACAGACTGTGGAACCCGCAAGGGCTAAAGCCACACACGTGTTTAGAACACACAAGATAAAATCTTCACAAGCTGAGACTAGGCAAAGACTTTGTGTCTGACACCAACAACAGCGACACAAATGAACCCTGATTCATCTGCTTGTATCATAACCCACAACAGCCACGTTTCCTGTGGGAGACTGCCGAGACGCCCAGAGCAAAATGTTTCTCTAGGATAAGGTACTCTTATAATCTGTCAATCAAAAGAAGACAGACCGTTATGAAGGCTGTAGAACCTGGCACGCTGTGGTTATAGAGGAAAAACTTTAAAAGGTACAATAAAATGCTCACAATCTTAATAATTAAGGAAATGCTAATAAAAAGTATGAGAGACATTCCATGTCTGCCACGGAGCCTAAAGACCAAGAAACTAGTTTGACAATGGCATGTATCATTGAGGTCAGAAAGAGATTTGAACACCTGCACTGGTGGGACCTGTGGGAGGCAGTTTGTCAGCTCAGCTCTTCAGCTTGTCAAATATAGAGTCATTGTGGGACCCGTCATGTCCTCTCCTGGGGATGTAGGTAACAGAACGGAAAGTCTACGTCCACGCAGAGATGTGCGTGACATTTGCACCATCGTTTGTTACTCATGAACAGATAAACGATAAAAGCCGAAAATGTGGAAGCTGTGTCAGTGCTCACCCATCAAAAGAAACAGGAAAATAAGGTATCCACAAAACTCCATGTCACTTAAAGAGAAATGACATGGATTCCAGTGGCAGAGTGGCTACAACATGGGAATAGTGTGTGACAAGTCAAACGAAAGCAGCCAAATAGGGTAAGATTTTATATAACATGTGACCAGTTTGAGATTGAAAGATACTGAGGCAGGTGGAGGATGCCAGCAGCAGCAGCAGAGTGGTCCAGGTGTTGGGTGTTTTTTAAAAAGTGTATCTATCTATGTATCTATGTATCTATCTATTCATTCACTTTACATCTGGTCTTAGCCTCATCCCTCCTCACCTCCCAGTTCCCCGCCCCCCATCCCTGTTCCTCAGAAAAGGGAGCCTCTCTTCCCATCCAACCCAGCTCATCAAGTTGTATCAGGACTGGGTGTGTCTTCTTTCCCCGTGTCCTGGCAAGGCAGTCCCACCAGGGGGAAGTCATTTTACCTAGCCTCACCCACAGTTCTCTGTCTCCAGCCCAGCCAGTCTGTTACAACAGGGAACACATGCACTTTTGTTTTGGCCATGCCATTCTGCAAGGAAGAAACGTCTCCTCAGTCCTCCCTGCACCTTTCCAAGACACCCCCTGGATTGCTGAGTGGAATGAGTCACTCTGTTTTCTCACCCCTTATTTGTGGGTGTGCTAGCTTCTTTAGCTGGTGTGTCTGGCTGCCCTCCTCCATCCTCCAAGACATTAGTCACCTGAGGATGCAACATACAGACTTAAAAAAAAAAAAAAAAAGATACTTGAGTCGAGGTTTTGCTGTGCAGCCCCAGCTGGCCTGCAACTGACTATGTAGACCAGGCTGGCCTTGAACTCAGAAAGAGTTCAGAAAGAGGGCTGCCTCCCAAGCTTTGGAATTTTAGGTGTTCCCCATTATGACCAGCAACACACGCATTTTGATCATCTGACTTCAGTCAGCTTTTGAAGCCGCTTTGCATGCAGCAATCCTTCAGAAACCATGTAAACTGAGGTACACCTTCAATTGAAAATTGCATATGTGATCGGTATTGAAAACAAAGGTTATTTATTCCCCGTGTTTTATGTTTGATTAAAAAAAAAAAAACCAGTGTGTAGTCGCTTGGAATGGCATACGTGTTCTGAGCTCAGTGTGACCAAGTCTATCCTGGACACTCCCACTAAAGTGCTATGCTGCATGCTTGGTCACTGAGCGAGCAGGAGGTGCTTGTCTGTATTGTGCTGTTGGTCTCTCTTGGCCATTGGTGATGAGTCCTGCAGGTCATGACAGGGCACTGTCCTTCCTATATTTACCCTGTGACGTTATCTGTCCAGCATCTGAAGTCAGCAGGCTCGATGTGATAGTTTAAGAATTTCTTACTGCCTTGAGAAAGTTTCTGGGATCCATGGAGACTCAAGCAAGGGAACAAGCAGAGGGAAGGGAGGTGTTCAGGCCCGTTCATTACTTCCAACATCTCCAAACAGCATGTGGGGGGAAGAGACGGGAAGAAAGGAAAACTTGTGTAGAGAGAACCTGTTAACAACACTGCCATGAGATCTTAGCTTTTATTTGCATGTTTTTATATACATATAAGCCATTTGTTATTAATCAATTTACTGATTAAGCAACCATGTGCTAGGAAGTAAAGAGTTAAAGGTGACTGTGTGCAGAGATTAGTGGAGGACAAATTCAGAAACCAAAGTTACAGTAGCAAGCAGGGGTATGCAGTCCTATGAGCAGATGAGTTCACTGGGAAGTATGAAAGGCCCTGCTACGTCAGTCTCAGCCATCGCCGTGTGTCTCTATGGTTGGGGTCTCTGTCGGTCTCATTGGTTGGTCGGTTTGCCTGTGTGATCTCCACATTGGGGGACTGGGTTATTGATCCGTGCTGGCACACTCTCCCACCCACAGCTTTAGTATCTTTGAGCACATTAGCGTCTGTGAACCTGTTGATTCAAAATGTCCATCCACTGTGCTGATTTTGCTGCTATGAGCAGCGGAGACTCAAGACGCTTGCCCTTGCACTGCTTGTCTGACAGCGGGAAAAGCAGCCCCCACCCTCCCCCTCCCCCTCCCCCTCCTGTGTGACCTGAGCTCCTTCCTTGTGTTCCGTTTCTCAGCAACTCAGCTCCTTCCACTTCCCCGCAGCAGTTTGAATGAATGTTTTCACCCAGTTTTATGGTTGCCCCAGAGCATGGATTCTCAGGATCACAGGTATGGAAGACCTCAGAGTGCTAGATCTGGCCCAGAGGATGGTACACCGATGATGGTGGTCACTGATGATGCTGGTCACCGATGATCTTGGTCCATGGACCACAGGGACCCAAGCACTTTCTCTCACTCTTTCTTGCTATTCCCCCTTTTCCCTCTACCCATCCTTTAGATTTAAGTGAGATGATGACTTCAGCAAGGTCTCCTTAGACGCCAGGGACAGTTCTCATGTGACTCACTGGACATAGCTTTCTTGCTGCAGTTCCTGTTGTTCTTTTGTTATAAAGGCTCAAGCATCCTCCTTGAGCCCAGAGGCACTGGCAGAAGTGTCTGGGAGCTGCGCTGCGGAGCACTGTGGTTGTAGCTCAGTGCACAGCACTCTGTCTCGTGGCACAAGTTCTTAAAAGAACATAAAAGGCAAACATGAGAACATTTCTTGGGACATCTTGCCATTTCTCCCGCACCGCAGAGATGCAGCAGGACACTGTGTGCGTTTATCACAGTGGCAGATGGGGATTCTATGGAGACCTGAGGACACGGCATTTGAGTCCCTGATACTCACTTTTTATTCTATCATGCATGCTGTCTAGACTTATCATTCCTAAAGGACAACCTGCTGCCTTTCCCAGCTTCTTCCTCTTACACGCTGAGCCACTGGGTGGCCTCATGCCATCTGACCCCTTCAAAACTCAGAGACCAGACTATCATAGTTAGGGTTCCTATCGCTGTGGTAAAACCCCATGAGTGGAGCAGCTTGGGGAAGAAAGGGTTAGTTTCATCTCACAACTCCCAGAACATGGTTATCACTGAGGGAAGTCAGGGCAGGAACTCAAAACAGGAACGTGGAGGCAGGAACTGGGGAAGAGGCCGCAGTGCTGCTTATGGGCTTACTCCTCACTGTTCAGTTGGCCTCTGTTCTCAGACAACTCAGGACCACCTGCCTAGGGCTGGCCTGCAGCAGGCTGGGCCCTCCCTCATCAATCGAGAAAATGCCTAACAGGCTTGCATACTGGCCAATGTGGTGGTGGGACTTCTCAACTGAGAGCCTCCCTTCTCAAATGACTCTAGCTGATGTCAAGGTGACAATTAACCAGGATGGTTTTCTTTTCTCACAACACACCCACTTCCTCATCATGGAAATCCATCACTGGTGACAATCCCTTCAGTCTACCCCATTCTCAGCACTGTGACGGTGTCAAGGCCCCCGCCCCTCAGCTTGGACTACAATGAGAGCTTCCATGTTGCTTTCTTGCTCGCCACCTCATCTCCTCAGGCCTGCTCTAAAGCATCTCACAACTCAGGTGATGACACCCCATCTGCTACATTAGATGCCCTCATATTTTAGGTCATGGAGCCTTTTGGCAATCTATGGACCTTCTGCAAAGTCTATAGGTATGCCCAGGGAAAGCTGGCCTAGGCAGGAAAGTTATTGACTCCATAGATAGTGTCATTCCCAGACAAACCATGCCTGTCTCCAAAACTCCAATTTTAGCTGCTTCTTGTGTGCAGTGTGACTGTTCCCGCATCCCCGTGCCATGTGGCAGGCGTGGGAATGCACAGTGCCCTTGCTAGGATGCTTCTTCTGACAAGGGGGCTTTCCCCCCTCTGCTGCACCTGCTGCCAGAGCTATGCCTGTCTCCCCAGTTCTTCCATGGGCCCTATTAATTGTAGTAACTTATTTATCATGCCAGGAAATGTCTGTCTTCATACGTGTGCGTCTGTGGGTGGATAAATGCACATATGATAAACTAACACCCTCAGTCTTCATGTTCTACATCTCTGAGAATTCTCCTCAACCAATTGCAGCTATGTGAGGATATCACATTTTATAATTCTAGGATTGATGAGTGCTGGAGGCAATTCCTCAGTCAGGAAAGGAGTCCCACCTCCAGCAGCCACACTATAAAAGCCAGGCCCGTGGCACTCACCTGTAAGTAACCTCAGTGCTGGCTAGGAGAAGACAGGAGCATCTTTGGAGCTTTCACACTTGGCTGTCTAGACAAACTCATGACCTCCATCCATGTTCAGTGAGAGATCCTGTCTCAAACAGTAAGGTAGCGATCCAGTGAAAACCTTTGGCCTATACACACGCACACTCCCCTAACATATACCAAAAAAAGCTGTGCATATTGTTCAGAATAAAATGCGCAAATGTGACAATGCAGCTCAGCAAATCTCAGTCTTGTATATTTAGACCAGTTCTCACCCCTCAGATCAAGATGTGAAACATTTTCATTGTTCTAGAAGCTTCCCTCTTTTTCTGCTAATAATCTATTCTTCCTTTTCTCCTACCATAACTCTTGAACTTCGTGCAAGTAAACCAGGTCATAAATTTAACACTCTCAAAATATCTCCCATCAGGTTCATGTGAGATTTTAACTCAGGGGTTTTTTCTTCACAAACGTCACAGTGTCACAGTTACTCTTCTTTGAAACACTTAATTAACACCTGCAAGTAGGGTTTAAAGATGTGTATCCATGGCCTCCATGGAGTGTGGAAGTAGTTCCCCTAACGCAAACAGCTTAGATGTGTTAATGGTCACAGCGATATTCTAAAAATGTCTATTAAAACTATTACATTTGAACTATTAGGTAAAGGTCCGATTCCTCTGTGCACACTGAAATCACATACATTAAAACATACCTTGCCTTTCTTAATGAGGTCTTGCTTACTGTCTGTAAATCTTTTTGTTGTTGTTGGCGTTGCTTGAGACGGGGTCTCACTCACTATGTAAGCTCTGGCTAGTCTGGAACTCTCTGTGTAGACAAGGTTGGCCTCGGGGTACAGGACAGAGAGAGAAGAGAGCTGAAGAGAGGGAGACTAACAGAAGACACAGAAAAGCCCCCGAGTTTGATTCAGGGATCCTTCTGCCTCTGTCTTCCAAGCTGAGTCTAAAGGTGGCCAATACTGTGCCAAGCCTGTTTGGACATCGTCTGCCAGCACCTCCTTTCTCTTTATATCCACGATGAACCAACTCTGCGTGTTGCAGTGTTCAAGGTGGACGGGTCCTGCTGCACTGTCCACCCTGACGCTCAAAGGTAGCAAAACACTTCATTAGCACTTCAGAAGAAGTGTACCTGATGCATGAGCTTTCTGTAATGTATGCATTGAATGCATGTATGTAAGTACCTATCTATGTAATGTAATTTATGATATGCACTAGGGTCAGCAAGCAGTAAGTTAGTACCACCAACCTAATCACGGAAGGGAGGAGCAGGAAGGCACTGATGTTGTTCCACTTCCTTCCACTGTTGAACCCTGATTCCCCCACTGTCTGTGACCCTCATATTTCCTGTATCTATTCTATATCCATGTTTTTGCGCTCTCTCTCTCTCTCTCTCTCTCTCTCTCTCTCTCTCTCTCTCTCTCTCTCTCTCTCTCTCTCCCCATATGTGTAATTGGAAGGGTTGAGGCTCACCAGGAACAGAAGGACGAGGAGGGTGGAAGAAGGAAAAGTAGGCTGGAATGAACTTGGCAGAGAGAAGGAAAGTGGGTGCCGGGAGTTGTAGCACATGACACATGTTTTTAAGATAGCATTGACCCCTGTGGGACTCAGGACTCTGCCATGGGCAAACTGTCCCCCGGGGCGGGAACCTCATGGTGACTCTGGACTTGCTCTTTCATGCCCAAATGCTCACACCGTTGCTTAGTTTCATGTCTCCGTTCCCTCGTTTGCTACAAATGAAAGACAGTAGGCGGTCTCTGCATTACTCTGTTGTGAGGACTAGCTGGGTGGTGATGAAAGGTGAGCTTACAAGAACGCCCAGCACACTGGGATTATTGTCACCTATTGCACAGTCAGGCTTACCGGGTGCAGGTAGAATCCACACAGGGCTATGGCTTATCCCTAAACATCTTTAAGCAGAGAGCAAAAGAGGGTGAGGAGATGGGGCTACAGGACACAGAGAGGAGAGAGCTGAAGAGAGGGAGACTAACAGAAAGCACAGAAAAGCCCCCGGGTTTGATTCAGGGATTTGGAAGCCAGCATCCTTGCCTTGTTTTCCTGCAGCCCAGTCATTGCAGAGCAATGCAGGGAAAGCCAGGTGCTGTGTGTGGGGGCAGTGGACTGAACTTCAGGAGAACTGCTGCTCCAGAGGACTGGAAGCCTTTGCAGGCGGCTGGCACATCAGTCACCTGCTGGAGTGGGAGGAGAGAGGGAGAGGGAAGGAGGGGGCATCAGAGGGACACAGACCCTCTCGGGCCTAATCAGCTTTGGGAGGACAGTTCTTCACGTCTCAGGGTAAAACACCATCTTGTCTTCTGAGGCTGGTTTTCCACACAATCGATCGAAGTTGCCAAGCTCCTTGACCTACTGACCCCACAGCACGGACAGAAAGAAGCATGCCATACATAAATGGCACACTAAGTCCCACCAATAATCCCTAAGGACTAATCCCACCACTACATTCTAATAAGCAAGTAAGCACTAAGGAAGGACCAAGTCCCCACCAGTAAGCACTGAGGAAGGACCAAGTCTCCACCAGTAAGCACTGAAGAAGGACCAAGTCTCTACCAGTAAGCACCGAGGAAGGACCAAGTCCTCACCAGTAAGTACTAAGGAAGGACCAAGTCCCCACCAGTAGACACTAAGGAAGGACCAAGTCCTCACCAGTAAGCACTAAGGAAGGATCAAGTCCCCACCAGTAAGTACTAAGGAAGGACCAAGTCCTCACCAGTAAGCACTAAGGAAGGACCAAGTCCCCACTGGTACGCACTAAGGATTATTTTGAAAAGCTTTGCACTTAAATTTGAGAAAATGGTTAAATACCTTTTCAAATTCAGATGTTTCATGGGACATATCTCTTTCCAGATTCTTTAAACTATTGTTAAAATTTCGAGACCTCTCCAGAGCCAACACTTCATGCGTGGTAGCCCAAAGCAGGATCTGCAGCCAGGGAACTCATTCAGAATTCAGAAGTCAAACTCACCCTCACCTTCACCTCCCAGTCCCTTTTTTCTTTGCTCTTGACAGCTACAAATCCTTGGGACCAGTCCTGCCCTGTAAAATGCCCCCAAGGCCCCCAGAGGAATGCGCTGTAAGAGGTTAGTGCCCTCTGCTTCTTGTGGCTCTTTCCTTGCAACCTGATTATTCAGTGATATTTTAGATTTTATTCACAAAATAAGGAAAACTCAAGGTTTTAGCTTCAAATAATACCTAACAAGAAAAAGGCTCTCATGCAACACCAAGAAACATACAAAGCACTGTATTGAAACATTGAGTTGATTGGTACAAGGCAAAAATAAAAAGCACAAGAACGCTGAGATGAGTTTAAGCTGTATAGGCTACCTGAGTTTGATATACAGTGGATGATTAAATTAAAACTAATAAAGGCATGATTCTAGCCACGTGCAGTGCACCACTCCTGGAATTCCAGCACCTGGAGGCAAAGGCAGGCATACCTGAGGCCATCCAGGTTCCCACAGTGTGTGTGTGTGTGTGTGTGTGTGTGTGTGTGTGTGTGTACATATGTGTGTGCACATGTGTATGTGCATGTGTGTGTTTGTGTGTGTGTACATGTGTGTATATGAAAAACAGGAATGTGTATGCTCTACAGCTCAATATCCATATCAGTTGGGAAATATGAAAAAGAGATTTTTATATACAACTACTTCAAAACTCATATTATCTTTTCCAGGAAAATTTGTATTATTTTAAGTAAACAGACAACTGTTTTTCTTCAAAATGAATGAAGAGGCAGTGACTCCTTTGCTTGGCCACACAATACACAGAGGGGGTGGAGGGGTGGGAGAGAGAGGCACCTTCGTATACCAACACTACTTTCATCTGATTCACTGTAGGATGAACAATCATGGGGTCAAGTTCAAACTTTAGTGAGAGGGAAAGTGGGAGCATTCCCACTGGTTCACCCTAACATACATGCTTGCGGATCTCAAAGTTTGTTTTGGCATTTAAGTGGAAAAAATACAAAATGCCTTACAAATGTTTCTACCTAGATACTAGAGCAGATGGGAAAATTAATTTCCATTGGAGGAAAACCTTTCGAGAGACATGTGGGTGACCAGATGCCCCAGTGACCAACGCAAACACGCAGCAAGCATCTGTGTTCATCAAAGCTCATATGTAACACTTTGTTTCTTTTTTATTTATTTTAAAATCGTCTATTTTTTGACATTGAAAACTTTTGAACAGCTAGAAATGTTTTTATTTAATTAATTTATTCAGATTACAACTAAATTGTTATCCCGTCCCTTGTATCCTCCTGTTCCTCCCTCTCTCCCGCTTTCACACTATTCCCTTCCCCTATGTCTGTGGCTGAGGGGACCTCCTCCCCTCTATATGATCATAGGCTAGCAAGTCTCCTTGTGTCTTAAAGAGCAACCATGGTCCTTGTTTGCAGGAGTCTTAACCCTGCATTCTTTCTCTACGTGTCAACACTCCGATACCACATAGAGGGCAGTGCACAGCTGCCCTGCCTTGCTTCTAGCCAGGGAAATCTGTGCTTTAATTCGTATATATACAATAAGCGTAACATCAGCGGCCACCGTGACCTCAGATGTACGAGGCCTGTGTGGCTTTCTGTGCAGGCCTGTGTCTGACAACCACAGTCTAGTGGACAATTTGAGCCCAGTGTCAGCCTCAGAATTGGGTGCATCAAGATTGGGAGCTTAAGCAGAAACAGGAAACTGCTCACTTGTGTGGTCAGATCCAGGCTGGAGAGCCGACTGCTGCTTTGGGGGAAAGACCACATAAGCCTGCAAGGGCCTGAAATCATCAGACTAAAGCCATGATACAAGAGAGCTTGGGACCCCGCCCACCCAGAAGTCTTTGGTTCTCGAGATAGGAGGCCCTGGGCATGCGTTTCCCAGATATCTTGGTAATGGTGGTATACATCGCACTTTTTGCAGGTCCTTAAACGTCTTCATCAATTTGTGCAGCCCCAGTCTGTTCCCAGAGTTGAGACAGGATGCCTGTCTCTCAGAGTTTGGTTGTGCAATATGGCGTGCCTGTTGTGTGTAGTTCATATTTCCATTTGATGGCGGTGTTGTGGCAGCCTGCTGTATTAGTGACATTTCCTGTTGCTGACACAAAATTTTCTGGCAAGAGAAATGTACAGGAGGAAGGGATGCCTTAGTCCATCGTGGAGGGGAGGTTGTGGTGGCAGCAGAGGCCCGAGGCCCTTGTCACTTTGCGTGGACACTGAGAAGGCAGAGAACAGAATGCTTCTCTTTAGCGCACCTCCTCCTTCATCCCTTTTACTCCACATCATGACGACAGTCCCATTCAAGATGGCTCTTCTCTCCTCACGTAAACTGCCCTCTGGAAATGCTTTTTCAGCTAGGTGTACCTAAACCACGCTGAGTGTCACACCCACTAAGCACACCCTCTCCAAAGGTAGTGATGATTGAGGATTCAGCCTTCAGGTCCATCACTGAATATCACGTGACAATCCATGAACTATTGCATTAGGAATCACCTACCAGAAGACCGGAAACTGGATCCCACCTCCTGAGCCTGTAACTTGAGTTCTGAGTAGAAAGGAGATGATGTATCTGCTCTGGGGCAGAGTAAATACACCTGAGCAAGTGTGTATTGGGATTTTGGTTTTGCTTGGTTGGTTGGTTGATTGGTTGTTGTTGTGGTGGTGGTGGTTGTTTTTCCAAGGCAGAGTTTCTCTGTGTAGCCTTGGCTGTCCTGGACTCATTTTGTAGACCAGTCTGGTCTCCAACTCATAGCAATCCTTCTGCCTCTGCCTCCCTGAGTGCTGGGATTACAAGTGTGCACCACCATGCCCGGCTGTCAGCACAGTTTTTTAAGTTGGGAAATAATACAGCTTATCTTAAAAAAAAATTCTGGTATATAATAAGGATTACATTAAAAAGAAAATTTAGCATATGTTTGGGTCAGAAATAGTGTAAATGGTTGTTTGATGAATAACTAGTGAGAAGTGCTTTTTGAAATGTTCTTGACATTTTCACTGATAACAATCGGGTATTGAAAGATGCAAGCGCTCAGGAGGCAGAGGCAGGCAGATCTCTGTGAGTTCAAGACCAGCCTGGTCTACAAATTGAGACCAAGACAACCAAGGCTACACAGAGAAACCCTGTCTCGAAGAAAAAAAAAGATGCTGCAAAATAATAAACTAACTGCTATATTCGTTGTGAAGTTTTGTGGCAATGGAAAATAATACTTGTGTTTATTATTGTGCTTAATGACCAACTCCATAACATAAATGAATTTCTAGGAATGTCTCCATTACAGTCTCAGCTCCATCTTACTCATACCATCAAATCTGATATTATCCACAAAATATGTGATTCAAAGAGCCACAATGTGGTCTGTGTGATCCCTACCAGAGCTGGGTTTCTCAGGAAAGATAAATTTCAAGAAATGTAATAAATTTTAAGTCATCCTTTGCCCTGTTTTATGAAAGTTAGCAGAGCCCGATGTGTTCCCACCTTGTTCACACTCAAGTAAGTTTGGTAGTGATGGGAAGATAAAAATACATCTCTCTTTGGCTGTGCATGTCCCCGAAGGTTTACAAGATGAGCACAGAGTGCCAAAGTCAAGTACCGGACAACCTTAGAACATGTGGACGTGATGTGTACACATGGCTCAGACACATCTCGTGCTCAGCTTACACACATGCCATGCACAGTGTTCTGTGCTCCACCACAGAACAGTGTGGACCCTTACTGCATGGCCCATTCTTGCATTCTCAATGACTTCAGAAGCTGAAACAAAATGTGACTACCTACTTTCTAAGAAAACTATCATACAAATACACTTGCAAGCCAAGTCCTCGCTGTAGTTTGCAGGGTCCCTAGCTGTGTGGGAGCGATCATTGCTTCTCTCCTCGGACAAAATGTAGAGCACCAGGTCAACGTCTCCATATTCCATGACATAAGGAAGTGGCATCTTCAGTGACAGGGTCTTACCTGCAAGTTGTGGAGCATAAACCCTGAGCATGGGCAGTGCCCTGCAATGTTTGGCATCTAAGGGAAACTGTTGGCCAGTGACTCAAGAAGACACTGTGGGTTTTTTTTGTTTGGTTGGTTTTGGTTTTTTCTGGTCGCATATGATGTCCAGGTAGAGTATTGTCCCACAAGTTATATGGTAAATCAACTTACACTGGGAGAGGGAAAGTCAGACCCTATACTCAGAAGAGTGTTGAACCAACATGATTGGACTCCATGATTTCTTTTTCTTTTTCCTTTTTTTTTTTTTTTTAAAGAAGCAAGAATATAAAATTGAGTGAGTGGGGAAGGTGGGGGGGGGGGAGAATATGATAAAAACATACTGTATAAAATTCTCAAAGAATAAAAAAAAAATTGTTAAAAATAGAAATACATTAACTTACAAAAGTAACCACATACACATTTTCACCTGTGAATGACTTACATATGACCTTTTCTGGCTACCCAGCTATTAAAATGGTTATTTATCTCCATTAAAATACAGCCTGGGAGTCCATGTGTTTCCTCCCGATTTCAACCCCGGCAAACTTCACTCTCCGGCTTAGGTTGTGCAGTTTAATTCACTGCAGTTTGCAGAGGTAGCAAAATCCTCAATTTTAAAGCTGTGCAGATCAACATATTTCTGTGGTTAATTTAAATTTTGCATTCTGCACAGATAACTAAAAGGATGCCACGTGAGAACGCTTCCTGGCTAGCGGCAGATCACAGCACCCTCATCCAAAGAGGGGGCTATTTCGAGCTGCTGCTGTCCATTTCGAGTTCACACACAGCAACTGGTGGCAACTAAAAATAACGAGTTTGGCCACCAGCTAAGAATCCAGTCCGACCAACCAGTGCAGTGCCAGGGAGCGCCAGGGAGCTTCTGGATGCCTGGTGCAGCATCTCCCTCCTGCCCACTCAGAGATAGTCTTCTGCTCTTTGAAAGCTACTGAGAAGCCATTAGCAGGCAGGACTGGGAGGGAGAGCCGCACTGCAGCACACCTCCACACTAGCGGCAGGCTGTAGCCACGCACGTGAGCGCCAATTAGAGCAACCCTCCCCAGGACTCTGGCACTGTAGTGTGTCAATCAGGGGCGCCAGGGTAGCACGTGGGAGCAGCGGCTCAACCCACCCCAGGGGCTGCTCTGAACTCCAGCTGCCGCATGAAAATGAGTTGATGCTTTCCGCAAGATCCTGAACAGGGAGCCTCCGCCTCCCTCCATTCAGCAATGCATCCTGAGGCACTCCGTTACCTGAGCAGGGGCCCTGAATTATGCATTTCCAGAGGACAGCAGTCCTAGAAGAAGAGAATGCTGGGACCCACAGCAGGATCCGTGCCTGAGAGGGGACCATGTCTCACTATCAGCATTTTATCAAGTGCTGTAAGTAGGCTCACTTGTGTGTGTGTGTGTGTGTGTGTGTGTGTGTGTGTGTGTGTGTGTGCATGTCTCTGTCTCTGGAAGTGTTATTTTTAAACACATGCCAAAATTAAGGCAGGTGTTCCGGTGTGTGGCATCCGGATGGGTGAAAGGAGCTGGTAGCTGTGAAGGGCAGTTGACAGGCTGTGTTCCATTTCATTTTGATTCTAAAATAATTCTTTTTTTTTTTTTTTTTAAATCTAAATGCTGTAGTATGAAAAATCTTTAGAGTGCTGCACCTAAAATAAAAAAAAGATTTGTAGGATATAAAAAACTGAGGAACAGAAGTTGTTTAAAGATTCCCATACTACCAGGTAATGGGATAATGTTTGTACAACTTACTTGGCCAATGAGTGGCGAAGGTCATCCCATGATACAGCTCACTCTCAAGTTCCCCTGCGGTCATAGCACTTGGTGCTTTCCTTCTCAGCCTATCTGTGGGTTCTCCTTGGCTGGGAGATTTTGTCCTTGTGCCATTCACCTTGCAGAGGCTCTGCATCCTGGCTCTGCACTGATGCTCATATTGTACAGAACAGTCAGCCAGCAGCTCTCCTCCTGGATTCCTTTAATAAGTGGATTCCAGCATGGTGCTCTGAGCTAGACACTGCTTACACCAGAACCTTCTCCGATAGTGACACTGGCCGGGAGGACATATTTATAGCAAAACCGGCTTGCTGGATAGAATTCCCTTTTCTCCTGTAGCACTGCTGAAGACTCCTGCACACTTATATCATGATCTTAAAGTGATAGGTGGTGTGGCTGGAGGACAGATGTCCCATTAGATTGTGGGTTTGCTGACAAGGACACGCCAATATTAACTAAGCACCTTGTCAAAGCAGCGTGGTTTAAACGGACCTTGAATTTTGTCCTAAAGGAGACTAAAAACAAATGTTTGAGAAGAAAATACTTGTCTTGCTCTTATTTTGGTTGGACATAAGACAAGAGGGTTCTGGCCCGTGATTATTAAAATAAAGATGGCTCATTCCAAAGCCTTGCTTCCAGAATTCACTGATCAGCCTGTACATTTGGAAATTAGCTCTTTAACTGATTTTTTTTTTTTTTTAAATTGTGAGATTGCAGCATATTTGAGAAACATGGAGAAGTCTTTGGTTTAACCTCTTAAGTCTCAAAGTGACTGACCTGGTAACACACATTGTGCAGCCTCCCTGGCTGGGTTTCAAACAGCCACTCGCTCGCTCACGTTGCACTGCACCGGCAGGGTGCTGTCATGTTCCTGTCTGGCTTCTGCAGAGGGAATTCCCAAAGCCCTGGCGTCATTTCACCAGGGAGCCCTGGCTCCTCCCAGAACGTAGCCTCGGAGCTGATCCTGGGAAGAAGCCCAGTGGTGTGGAGGAGTGAACACCTGGTGGTGGCCAGAGGTAGATGAGGCTGCCCTCTCCCACCTCATCCTGCCTCCTTTAAATGTATGCTATGACTAGAGATTCAGACCCTGGAAAGAGGCACTGGCATACGCCTAATGGGATGCTTTAGGCAAGCCTTACCGTTGCGCAGCATAAGAGATGAAAGCAGAGTTAATGAATTTAGTGAATTACTAACGTTCTTTGGGAGAAGCATTCCTGATGAACTTAGGAAGTGCTTACTTATGACCCCCTGTCTCCTGAGCTCTTAGCAACAAAGTGAGACTGTCCCCCTCCAGTGCCAGCTGCCCCCACCCCCACTGTGGACTTTGGGGAGCTGGGTTTTACTGTGGTTGAAGCAGCCGCAGATGCTTCTTCTCCTAGAATGGTGGGGTCCAGTGCCCTTGAGAAATGACCAGAGCAAGGAGGATGACCGAGGGAGCCTTATTGATAAAGGTGTAGGAGTCGCACCTGATATGGTCCAAGTTCCTGTTCCTCTTGCTTCTTCCTTCGTTGTGACCACATGCCGGGCGGGGTGCACCAGCTCTCACCCTCCACACCCACTCATTCCTCACCCCCACCTCACCCCACCCCCCATGCCCTCCTCTATGACTCCCTTTGCGTTTTGACTCTGGCTTATCCCCCTGCTTTGTTCACCTTCAAAACAGCAGCAGCAGCAGCAGCAGCAGCAGAAGTGAGCAGATTCCTGTGCAGAAGCAATATTTTTCGCTTGCCTTACCATCTCATGTGGGCCTCACCAGGCCGAGGAAGCCGCTGGGTAGAGTGTTGGATGGCCAATAATTCATGTTTGAGGAGACCCCTCAGCCACCTAGGAAGTGCTCAGCTCATTTGACAGTAAACCACGAACTCTGAAAGGTCTTTTTTTTTTATTTTTTATTTTTTATTTTCAGTGTCGCAAACAGTGCGGCTGGGGAGAGCCTAGTGGTTAAAGGTGTTTATCCCTCTCGCAGAGGACCCGTGTTTGGTTCCCAGCCCCACATAGAGAGGCTTCCACCTGCCTGTAGCTCGGCCTCCAGGGGATCTGACATCCTCTTTTGACTTCCGTGGGTGCCAGCAGTGCCAGCAGATATTCAGGGCGGTAAATAGTTTCAAATCTTTTCTTTACCTATGTCCTTCTCTTTGGCATGAGAATGGGTCTTACTTTGCATGCCTGATACAGCTTATATATGAATGTTTAAAACTAGAGCAAGCATTTTGCTGTGGAGGTTAAGTCAGCAGGAAAGTTTCCGGTGACCTCAAGGAGAATCGCCGACAGTGAGGGTGCCCCTGGTCAGGATGGCGCTTCAGATGCACCATCTGTGGGGAGTCCATCCTGCTCTCTGTGTGCCTAGGGTTGGAAGGGCAGAAGGATGGGCCATCCCACTTGGTCACATGACTAGACTCAGGAGTCAGGAAGGAGACCTGGGTCCAGGGAACAATGGCCCCGGGGAGCAACATCGAGCAGCTCGCCAGACTTCTGCTTTCTCCTTAACTGAAGGGAACAGAAGCATCCTGTTTACCTCAGTGCTTTTCCCATCCTGCATCTAGGGCCGAGCTGGGCAGTCACTCCCTGGCGTCCAGTCCTTCTCTGAGCACATGCATTCCAGGCCGCAGGAGGGAGGTTACAGTTGTCCAAGGTGAATTTTCCCCAAGGCTGCTGTTTCACCACAGGGTCCGGGCTCTAGCTGAAAGCGTCCACACAGGACAAGAGCACGTTCCCACGTTCTAGCCCCTCATTCTCACAAATGATCCTCCACCAAGTGACTGCCTGCCCTTCTCCCCACTCAGCGTTCTGCTCACTGTCCAGGAGCCTCCGGGCCAGCAGAGCCCTGGCCTGGCTGTCTTCCCTGGCCACTAGCCCATCCCCCAAACCACACCCTCTGTTTCACTTACATGACAAACGACTTCCGAATAGTGAATGATTTCTCCACCAGCCCGTCCTGAAAGATGGTGTGATCAGTAAAGGGCAGAGGGGTGAGAACGGACCGATCACGTTTTTAGCGTTGAGGCTTTTACATCCTCCGGCCTGCAGGTGAGCACCATCGCTACAGCCTTGTCGCCTCTTCCCAGCAGGCACACGTGGATCCCTGGACACTGTTGTCAGCCTTCAGTCTGCATAGTGAGAACAGCTACTGCAAAGCCTACAAAGGGTGACTGTGTGTAAATTTCTTTTTGAAGACTC
>OU015752.1:51798707-51853256 GCA_907169655.1 Acomys percivali | reverse complement strand
TCCCTAGGGACCAGAGCCAGGGTTCACCGTGCCCCACCCCCAGGCTGTCCTCTCAGAGGCCCCCACCTGCTCCTGCTGTCTCTCATGGTGGCATCAGATTCCTCCTGAGTAAATGAGGGCCCTGCCCGCTGCCCACCTCCTCAAATGAACCTACTTTCTCTGTTACAATTGGGAGTGTCCTGTGCTCACTCCCCTCCCACTGCTCCAAGGGCTTATAAGGAGAAGCTCAGCACACAGTAGGCCCTCTACTCTCTCATCAGGTGACGTCTGGCTTGGCACCTGCCTTTGCTCATCTTACTGCTTTCAAGGGTTTCTCTCTCTCTCTCTCTTTCCTTTTCTCCTCCTTGGCTTCTCATGTCAGGATTTCTTTGTGTGGCCCTGGTTGTCCTGGAACTGGCTGTGTAGACCGGGCTAGCCTTGAACTCATAGACCGACCTTGACACTTCTCAAAACCCCTCTTCACCCCCTCCGTTAGTGGCACTACGCATCTTTTTTGCACGCCTTTCTCCCTTGGTGGATATCCTTTTCTAATTCTTACGCTTATTTTCATGTGCGTTGGTGTTTCCTCTGCATGTATGTCTGCGCGTAAATAGTGTCTCAGAGGCCAAAGGGTCTGGAATCACAGAGAGTTGGGAGAAGTTGTGTTGTGCTGGGAGTAGAACCTGGGTCCTCTGGAGGAGCAGCCAGTGCGCCTAACCACTGAGCCATCTCTGCAGCCTCACACTCCTCTCTTTGACGACCTGTAGTGATGACGAAGCTGTTGCTCTTTGTCTACTCTCATGGGATTTGGGGTTAATTTTTCACCTTGTGGTACATTTCTTAAAGTCTAACAATGAGTCTTCTACACCTTTTTGAAAAGCTGTTATTTTTATAACTAAAATCTTTTATAAAGTTAAGGTGCTCATACAATAAGAAGCTAGGTTTGCCACTTACTATTCCACGTCAATCTCTTCACTCACAATATACTATCTTTGAAACCCCATTTTTTTGTTCCATTTTAAATACCCAGTGTCTTTACATCTTGTTTGTGGTTGGTCACACTGGTTGGCCACTGGCTTGGTCATGAGTTTTGTTATTTGAAAGCCAAACCTTCACCATGAGGCCTCGCCACTTTCTTTGGAGCCCTGAAATACTTACTTTCCACTAAGTGTTTTGAAATTTTAGCCAACACAAAATAGTCTATATTTTTGTTGTTTTTTTTCAGTGTGTGTGTGTGTGTGTATGTGTGTGTATATGTATGTGTGTGTACATGTGCTTTTTTTGGTTTTAGTTTTGTTCTTTTCATTTTTTAAGAGGGAGAAAGAATATGAAGTCAGATGGGTAGAAAGGTTAGGATTTGGTAGGATTGGGTTGGGAGATGTGAATATTTTTACCAAAATATAGCGTATAAGTTTTTAAATAATAAAGACAATTATAAGTAGGATTAAAACATAAATAAATAATAAATACTCAGAGTTTATAAAGTACATCTAGCATATTAACTGTAAAATAAACCTCAAAATAAGTTCTCTCTATTTGTCATGCTAGCATCCGTGAAATGAGTTGAACAACACAGAGCTCAGCTATTTCAAACTGAGGCTTATCTTAATCTATAATTATTTAGCATTTGGTCGTTACTTTATCAGCAATACAGTATGAAATATTATTAAAGTAAATGATGTTCTTGTAATAACAACAAATCTGAAGGTAATAAATACACTGCAGCTAAGAGAAAGACAGCAATCCCTGAGCGTGCTGCTGCAGGGAAATCTTCAGATAGGGACGGTTATGTCCACAAAGAAAACTCTGTGTTTCTTACTGTGTGTGTGCGCGTGCGTGCGTGTGCGTGCATGTGTGTGTGTTCGTGCATGTGTGTGTGTTCCTCTTAGATCATGAAGAAGCAGAGCTGAGGAAGGTATATGCAATGATAAAGTTCTGTTTGTGCACATCTACTGTTTAGTCTACACACACAGTGCTTTTATACAGACTTTTAAGAATGTCGCCGGCTCTTTGTGTCCCATGCTCTGACCACATGGCTCTGTGTACTGCTGTGTGGGCACTGCATTATTAAAAGTTGCCCATTGTATCTGGAAAGATCCATACCTACATCCTTACCTTACACCTGCCGCTCTAATGTGATGTTCCCTCTCTCTCTCTCTCTCTCTCCCTCTCCCTCTCCCTCTCCCCCCTCTCTCTTCCCCCCCTTTCTCCCTCTCTCCCCCTTTCTCCTCTTTCTTTTATTATTTGTTGAATGAAAGGTGTCAATTCTTTCACACTCAGTGGAACTTTAAGGGCATAATCATAACATTTTCTCTTAAGTGAGCTGGGTCTATTTAACTTTCTCCTGCTTCCTACATTTTGTCTTCCATTCTTAACTCATTAATTCAAGAAATCTCTACTGGACTCTTGTTGTTTTCTAGGCATACGTAGACAGCAAAGGTCACACAGACCAGCTAATGTCCTTGCTCCCTTTGAAAGCATCAGGCAGGTGAGGTAAAGAATAAATAAGTAAAAATATATTGATTTGTACAGGTAGCAAAACCTGAAGTTTATAAAATAATTTGTGGAAATTGCTATGACTTGAGCTTAGCTTTTGGGTGCAAAAGCTATTTTAAACAGACCATAAGGAAATTCTCCTAAGACAGTTTTTTTTTTTTTCATGTTACTCACATATAAAATTGTATGAAATAATGAATTTTGTTCTCACATTTTAGGGATGTTATTAAAATGCTCACTTATCACTTAAATGATGCCCAAATCATTCAATATCATGCTGTCCAATCTCTACATGGTTTGGTATTTCCTACAGGCATTCGGTTGTCGACTTACAGCCTTATTGCATTAAGATTTGATTGGATACTGGACATTATTCATTCTCTTTATGTATTTAAGTATTACCTATGGCCTACAATGTGATTTTTAAGAAAAATGTCATATACTGTTAAGGAAATTGAGTGTTCAACAGCTGGATGGAATGCCCTGTAGGCGTGTGTCCATCCCACCTGATCTGTGATTGGAGCAGTGAACTCTGATGTAATGTCGTGTAGGTAGGTGTATGTCCGGCCCATCTGCTCTGTGATTGGAGCAGTGAACTCTGATGTAATGCCCTGTGGGTGTGTGTCCAGCCCACCTGCTCTGTGATTGGAGCAGTGAACTCTGATGTAATGCCCTGTAGGTGTGTGTCCAGCCCATCTGCTCTGTGATTGGAGTAGTGAACTCTGATGTAATGTCCTGTGGGTGTGTGTCCAGCCCATCTGATCTGTGATTAGAGCAGTGAAGTCTGAGGTGTCCTTGTTGGAATTTTACCTGGATGATTCATGGACTGATGGTCATGAGGTAGTGAAGCCAGGTGTTACTGTTGCATCTAGAGCTGCTGGACCATTGTGTCTAGTAGTGTTGGTTTTATGAAACTGTCCATCAATGTTAGGGACACACATGTCTGTCACTGTTGTAATTTCCTGGTCCATGGTTCACTTCGTTAACACATGAGGATCATCTGTATCCTCTCCGACTAGTCTTAGTGTGGTGTGTGCTCTGTCCCATGTGAGGATAACTACAGCTCCTGCTCAGACTCCATTTACTTACAGTGTCATCTTCCACCTTCTCACTTTCAGTCTCTGTGTGTCTGCATCAGGCTGGTGAGCTTCTTGAAGTAGCAAACAGTTAGGCCTTTTTTTTTTTTTTTAAATCCAGTCAACCAGTCTATCTTTTTTAATTGGCGAGGTAAAGCTCTTTGCCTTTGAGGTTTTGCCGTGGTTTAAATGAGATATGGTTACACGAGATATCTCCTTATAGTCTCAGGTTTGAATGTTTGGTCCCAGTTGATGGTGCTGTCTGTGTTTCCTTGCTGGTGAAAATGTGTCAGTGGAGGTGAGATTTGAAGTTTCAACAGCCTCACACCAGCGATTCACATACACACACCAGCCATTCCTAGCCATTCCAGGCCACACACCAGCCAACCACACACACACCAACCATCCCTGCACACACCATCCATACACACACACACCAGCCATCCACACACACACCAGCCATCCACACACACCAGCCATACACACACACCAGCCATACACACACACCAGCCATATACACACCCACACACACACACACCAGCCATTCCCACACACACCAGCCATCCCCGCACACACCAGCCATCCCCGCACACACCAGCCATACACATATACACCAGCCATACACACACACACCAGCCATTCCCACACATACCAGCCATCCCCGCACACACCAGCCATCCACATACACACCAGCCATCCACACACACACACACACCAGCCATCCACACACACACACCAGCCATCCACACACAACAGCCATCCACACACACACACACACACACACACACACACACACACACCAGCCATCTCCATACACCACCCATGCCCAGCCACTCTTTTTTTTTTTTTTTTCCTTCTCACAGTCCTTTGAGCTCTCAGATTGCTGCTGCAGTTACTTTTAGCATTTTAACATAATACAACACAGAGATGTTCTTTTCTGGTCATGTCTGTTGGGTTCTGAATTCCTCCTGTATTGAGATGTTTGTGTCTTTCCCTGATGTATGAGAATTCCTGATATAATTTGTTGAATAGATTTTCTGTGATTTTATGCTACATCTTGGCTCCTTCTACATCACAGATTCATAGCTTTGGCCTTTTAGTCATGAGTCATAACTGTCTTATTGTGTTTTCTTTATTACTGACTGAAAGTAATAATATCTTAACTGTGTCTTTGATACCTGACATTTTCCCTCTTGGTCTGTTCTATTGGCAATGCTTTTGTAGAGCTTTTCATTTGATCTATTGATTCATTTCAAGGATTTCCATTTGTTTTATTTGTTAGAACCTCTCTACTTGCTGAATGTCTCTTCATAGTTATTAAATTTTACTCCCGTCTTTAGTGACTTATTTGTTTTATTAATGTGCTTATTAGAATCCTCTATGAGATCATTTATAATAAGAACTGGACTTTTGAATTCTTACTGGGAATTTTAATTACTTAATAACTTTAAGTTCCTCAGCTTCTGTGGTCTACAACACTATTGTATCCTGTGTTGTGGTCTATGACACTGTTGTATCCTGTGTTGTGAGCATTTCTGGGATTAATTTAATATCTTTTTCTAACTTTGTACAGTGGCATTACTCGTGAGCTGCATCATTTTGGGGGTTTATTCCCTGTAATCACTCAGAGGGGTACATGCAAATTGCTCCAACAGTAACAAGGTATCTCACAGTGCCGTTGTAACAGGAAGTTAAAGACAACTACTACACAACCAGTCCCATAGAAGATAAAGCAGTAAAAACAGTGTAGAAGAACCCACAAAACTCAAATTAATAAATGGAAATCTATTTAAAAGGGTAAAATGAAGTAAAATAACAGACAAATTTGAAGAGAGATTCAATGAAAGAAAAAGAAGAAATAAAATACTTTAAGAAGAGAAAAAGCAAGGGAGAGCAGTAACTTATTACAAAACAAAAAGTAGATAAGAGTTACAGTAAATAAAACCAAAATATTTTTAAAAAGTAAAAATGCTAATAATATAGCTAAGCGACAAGAACTGGGCGTGTTTTTTCTGGCCCTCTAGTATTTGGATTTTCCAGGTCTTGGGTCAGGGTAAGAAGTGGTAACGAGAGTCTGTGGTAGTTTCTCTCTGCTCCCAGCATGCACTTTTTATGCTGAGCTAAGGTCTGGAGTAATTGTGAATCTCCTGCCTGTTAGGACCTTCTGAGTGTCTTGGTAGCTCTGAGACTGTGCGCTGGGCATGTTCTTGTTCAGTCCAGAAGATGCTGTGGCCAATATCCAAGGCATGGAGTGTCCTCTGAGCGCACTGGAGAATGGAGGACGGGGTGGGGTGGGGGAAGAGAGAGAGAGTTCTGCACTAGAGTGGAGAGCTCCACTCACAGCTCTCAGTGTTTAGGACCCAGGGCACCAGGAAACCAGCCCTTGGGAGGGAGAAGACTGTGCCAGCCGAGAGGCTCCTCATGATCCTCCAGATGTGGCTCAGAGCTCTGCCCAGTAAAGCACACGCCACAGGGAGGCTGTCTCCAGGGGTAGAGGGACCACTGGGCTTGAGCTCAAAACTCTCATTCTCAGCAGCAGAGTCACATGGAGCTTGCCCCTTACTACAGAAGGCAGGGCCCCCAACCATGTGCCCTCCACTGAGCATTCCCCTCCATCACCTCAGTGTGTAATTACTGATGTAGTAACCTAATACCTGGATCCTCTGCCTCTGAATTGCTGCCTGATTCCTCAGCCCCTGCAGGCTCCGGTCTTCCCTCTCACAGGCGGTGTTCCCCAGTGTTGCACCCTGTCCCCTTTACAAGATAGCAGGCCCCAGAGGGTCCTAGAAACCTACAAGAGGAACATCATGACAGGCGGATCTGGACCCAGGGGGGTCTGCTCAAACTACTGCACCAACCAAGGACAATGTAAGGAGTGAACATCGAACCCCTACTCTGGTCTAGCCAATGGACAGGACATTCTCCACAGTTATGTGAGGAGAGCAGGGACTAACTCTGACATGAACTCTGGTGCCCCAATATTTGACCACCTCCCCTTGGTGAGGAGGCCTGGTGGCACTCAGAGGAAGAATAGGCAGGCTACCAAGATGAGACTTGATAGGCTGTGACCATATGGTGGGGGAGGAGGTCCTCTTCTGTCACAGACCTAGGGGAGGGGAATAGAGTGAAGGAGGGAGGGAGGGAGGGAGGAATGGGAAGATATGAGTGATGGTATAATAATTGAGATGTAATCTGAATAAATTAATAAGAAAAGATAGCAAGCTATGCAATGAATTTAAATGTATATACAGATTTCCGTTTCTCAAGGGATTTGCTACCTAGGAATTATGACATGGACAGGCTTCTGCAGAAAACAGTTGTAGGATGGGCAGATACTGAAAGAGCACATACCAACGCCACGCCTCCCTGTGAGAAGGTGTTGTTCACAGGGCAGGCAGGAGGGAAGAAAGCTGGAGGCAAGTCAGCCTCCTGGGAGGGAGCTAGAAGGCGCATAAGGCTGAATAGGTTTTCAGTGAAGTTCCTGAGTGAGAAACTGGTGCGAGCAGAAGTCGTGTAGGAAGCTGCGAGCACTTGGAGCACTCGAAGACTGAGCAGCAGCCACTTCATGCATCGAAGAAATGGCTGCGGGAGGGAGAAGGCGGAAAGCTGCCCTGGGCATCGTGTCAATCAGGAAGGCAGGGCTGAGCAGGCAGTGCTCTGCAGCCTCCAGGCTGGGTTAACAGAGCTTAATATAGCCCTGATATACACTGTTTATCTCTGCTACTCTTTGTTCCTTCCTCGTGGTGTCAGTTACTCCTCTTTCAAATTCCTGTGGATGAATTCCGGGAAACGCCTGTGGTTCTGCCACCAGAACCCAGATGAACCTTCAACATATCAGATCCAAAAATCTGAGATGTTCCCGTTGAAGCTTTGCCTTCCCTACCCGTAGTATCTCAGCCAGGAAAGGTTAGGAGCTGCCGACAGCTACGATGAAGAAGGATAGGAGATCAACAGCCAGAAACGAGGTGGTTCAGGTCAGAGTTGCCAGGAAGGCAGCCAGGAGAGGCGTCCACAGAAGAGTTGAGGGGTCTTCAGTCAAGAAGAGAGTAGCGATGCCAAGCGGCGTGTGCAGAATTGACAGGATCATGCATGAGGAGGACCATGCTCAGAAGCATTCCACAAGGACCTCATCCATGACCCACCCATCCAGAAGAGCCAATAGGAGAAGGGGAGTCAAGTTCAAGCGAGTGGTTCAGCCATCATGGGGACAGAATGAGTATTATGGGACACATGCCCCGCCCCCACCACCACCACCAAGAGCACACACAGGGGGATTGGAGAAGGTTTTAGTGCCTAAAATCATCTATTTTTAAGATAGGGAATTTAGTACGGGGGTGATCACTAGCAACCGTGGGTCACACGTGCTGAGAATCTCTTCCTTGGCTTAGAACCCCATGATCCATCTTTCTTTCATTGAGTGTCTGGAGCCGTAAGTTAAGAATGTGAAGAGCAGAAGTCCAGTCTTCACAGGACATGAAGCAAACACTATGGAAGGTTCCGTTGCTGTGCACCTCACTGCTCTGCTGCCATCTCCCGATTGCTTGTGAAGAGAAAAAGATCCCACCACTCCAAGAACAACAAAGACAATAGGAACAACCCCCCCAACCCTGGAAGGACGCAAGAAAGACGGAATTCAGTTAAAAGCCGGGCGGCGGCGGCGGTGGCGCACGCCTTTAATCCCAGCACGTGGGAGGCAGAGGCAGGCGGATCTCTGTGAATTCAGGGCCAGCCTGGTCTACAGAGCGAGACTAGGATAGCCAAGGCTACACAGAGAGACCCTGCCTTAAAAAACAAAGAAAGAAAAGAAAAGAAAAAAAAGATGGAATTGGTGGTCCTTGACTCCAAGGGGACTGTTTTTCACTCACTGCTGTCACCGAATGAAGGCCAGAGTGGAACCCACGGCCTGGTGTTCCTGTGGCGACAATGACATGAGAGCAGCCACTGGTGAACGCTATAGGTCCCAGCTAGGATTCATTGTTCACTGTTTCCTGACAGGATAAAGGCTTCGTATAACCGTGAGCCGCACTTCAGTCGCTCGCCAACCAAGGCATGTTAAAGTGTCTGGTGTACTGAGGACGCTCTGCAGAGGTCATGTTGGGAAGGTCAAGTGCTACTGACCTGTTGAGACAGTGATGGCTAAGAAATCTAACTAGAAGTTCTCTGTCCTTTATATGAAGATAGTAAAATGCAGAAGAAACATGTTGATAAGCTTGCATGGAACCTGGTGCACAGGAAATGCTGCCCTGTTTTGTTTAATTCATCTTTAAAGGCCTTTTGCTGAGAGTAAGGGTTTTTTTTTTTTTTTTTTTTTTTTCCAGAGGAATAATTAAAGGAAAGAAGCTTAAGGGTCCTCTAAATAAGGGAGATTAAGAGACGTGAATTATTTATTATCTAGAAATGAGGGATGACAGGAGAGGCAGATACAAATTAATGAGTGGCTTGCGGAATCAATTGGCCATTCTTCCTCATCCCAGGGAGAGAGGCAGAAGAGGAAGCTATGCATTGAATGAGCTAGCAACAAATGCAAAATTAATGACAGACGTGCCTCGTGGTACCTCATTCAAGGATGCAAAAAACCCATTCCTGTGCCTTTTTTATTGAAGGGGGGAAGCTGTTTCGAGACAGAATTGCCGCCCAAACTTCTGGTTCATTATTCTTCACTCATAACAGCCCCAACCTAGTAAGTTCAGCTTAGGAAGGCTCTGCTCAAGCTCCGCAAACACCTGTAAACTGGGCGTGGCCAGACTCGCATGTTGCTTCACTATTCTTTATTCTTTATTCTTGGGGGCATATCTAACAGGCCTTAACCACGCGATGGTCATCTCACCAGCTATCCATGAAGCGTGGCATAGGTAGTGTAAGCTCTGCCTAGCAGAGTATAGCCTGGGGTCTCCTGGTGCCCCCTGCTGGTGGGAATTCAGATTGCAGATGCAACCAATGTTGGGGACAGTGGGCTCCCCAGAATAATTTTGGTAACTTCTATGTCTGTTTTGTCCTATTGTCTCTCCTATCTTGGTCACAGTCCTGGTATGGTTTAGTGACGCTCCCTTTTCCTTAGATGATAAGCAGCAGGGTGGCAAAGTGGAGACTTGATTATGAACTCTGCTTAAAGCAGCCTCTTAAAATGTATTTGAACGAGTGAATAAGTTAGTGTACGAGTGAGTACATGTGTGAACGATTCGTGGTTGGCCCCAGACATGTTTCTTGCTGCAACTGTGAATGAAAATAGGGCTGTTCCTTGCCTTTACAGAACCCATGCCCACAGGGCAGGGGAAGAAAGAGATTGACTGATGTGCTCTGTGTACCTATAACCTTAGTGTTCTCACAGAGAGAGGTAGAAGAAGGAACCATGCACGCTCATAGGATGGCCAGCTGGGCATGCTTAGCGGTAAGCAATCACAGAGCCTGTCTTAAACACGACGGACGGTGAGGAGTGTCACCCGACGGTGTCCTCTGACTTCCGTATGGCTTCCTTGACACACACATGCTCATAGTCATACTCGCATACAAACATACGTACATACATATGCTCACACACATTGCAAACATATAAGTTCAGCATATCATTTCTTTCTCCCACACTATTATTCTGTATTAATTAGTGTTAAGATAAAATAGTGCTTTAAACAAGCCTACGTGGTAAAGTGTGGTGGTGCTGGGAGACTAGGTAGAAACAAATTGGATGGGAGCCCAAGAAATGTCCTCTGGGTTACATAAATTTAAAAGCCGAAAGAATTTTGAAAGAAACATGATAAATAGTAAAATTGCAAGATGGCATTTTCTTAAGCTTAATTCAAACTCTTAAAGTGTGTTTAAATATTTCACATCTCCAACTTTCAGAAAAGAATTAAACGAGATACTGTGAGCCTCAATCTTCAGACCTCTTCAGACTGCAATGTGTACATCTTACTGAAACTTAATTTCTCCCTATTTTTGTTCTGTAAGGGAGGATATATTCCTGTAACTGTATTGCAAAGATGCTAAACTCTCAGCATCTCCAGACATCCGGCTTTATTGTAGACTTACAGCTGTGGGAGGATGCAGAGCGATTAGCTTCCTCTTCTCTTTGAAAACCCTCACTGTTCCTTTGTTTTATTGCCATTTTTTATGCAGAAGAGAAAAAAAAAAAAAGGCACACACACACAAAAAAGCCTCTGGATCTTATTGTAACAATGGATGCTAAGAATAAGTGTCCATGGGAGGAGTTGCTGAGTGTATAGAAAGCAGAGCATGTGAGTGTGTGCGCACGTGTGAGTGTGTGTGCGCTCAGTACCTGTGTGTAAGCTTGCTCACTCTCGCCTTGGCAGTCATCCTCTGGGCTTTTGGAATTTACTAAAACATTTTTATGAAGCATATGATAAACACTACATTTGTTGTTATGTTCTCGGGAAGTAAGCCATGTATTTACTTTAAAGTCTGTGTGTTGCAAGTTCTAAAATGATGAAACCTAGCAGAATTTGCCCCCCTCACCACTGTGTGTGTGTGGCTCAAGAGTGGCCTGCACACTTACAGCTTGGCGTGGAGTTTCAGAGTATTTCGTCTCGCACACTGCAATGCTGTTGAACACACACTCACTTCTGCTTCCCAGGGCTTTGGCTGATTTGTGAAAGGAGACCCTAAGTGCTCTGATCTTTCCCTGGTAAACTATCTTACATCACAGTGTGTTTTCCATGGTCGTCTGTGCTGTAGCCCTGAGAGGAATTTTCCTTCAGGCTGACTAAGAGCCACTTAGGTGTGTCATCATTTAGTTTACCATCTGTAGACATCCAGGCTTGGACGTGCAGCATCTCTTGATATCCTGCCTTCAATGTTTGCGGTATTCGCCCAGAAACAGAGCTGTTAGTTCAGGATGGACGCTCCGCTTCCGATCTTTCTGAGATACGTCCATAATGTGCCATGTAGCATTTGCACCAGTTTGCTTTTGTGCCGAGAGTGTTTCACTTGCTCTCCATGTCATGGGCAGCAGCCATCGTGGCAGACATGAAGGCCCATCTAGCTGTGGTCTTGACTCGCAATCATGACTGGGGGCGTCCATAAGCCACACACCACCTGTTTGTCATTACTGGACAGACACTTTGCCCATTTCAATCAGCTTTGGGTTTGGCCTGTAGCGGCTCCTCGTGTACCCCGTGTGTCGCCCCCTGATCGGTTACGGTCTGATACTTTCTCTTATGGAACAGAGTTGTTTTCTTACTCAGTTCACTACGTCTTCAGCTCACTAATTTAGTGAAGTCTCGCTGTCTGTTTCCTCTGGCTCTCCCTGCGCTTTGGGCGTCGTATCTAACGCCATGAGGCCTTTAAGTTATCTTCAAATACCTTCAAACTTTATGTTCAGACCTTTGGTTCACATTTAAGTTAACTCGCATATGGCCCAAATAAAGATCCTCATTGACTCTTCAGTACACGGGTCATTGTTTTTTTTTTGTTTTTTGCCTCCCCTGTTATTTCTTTTAAAATACCATTTTAAGACTTAGCATTAGTATGTTCAGCCTGCATAAAGTTTTCATCTGCATAGATTGACTCTGTGTTTAAATTTCGCATATATACATATCCTACAATAGTTAATATGTCTTATGCCTGTGATTCTAGTGCTAAAGCTATTCAGGAAGAATTCTAGCAGTCTAAAGCCAGCCTGGGCTACATAGTTCCAGGTCAGCCTTGGCCAGCCTGGGCTACATAGCTCCAGATCAGCCTTGGCTATGGTGAGATGCTCTGTCTGAAAAATAAATCTTTGAAGAAAAATCAGCCTCTTAATTTAAATTATGAGCATTAATATGTTATTGTAGAGTGTGTGTGTGTGTGTGCATGTGTATGCATACGTGTGAATGCCTATGTGTGGGAGTCTGTCTTGCAGTATGCCTTATGTGCATTTGATTGTGTCCCTTGCAAGCACATTCTGAAAGGGGCTTTCAGATGTGCTGTGCATCATGGGACTGCCTGTCAAAGAATGCTTATGAGGGAATGAGGGCAGGAGAGGGCTGAACAGGAGAGAGAAAAGCTGTGTGAACCTAGGCCAAGGGCAGGGCTACCCCAGGTCCCCTCCCTCCAAAGCACAGCATCGGCCATTTCTCAGTGACTTGGGAGATAGTCTGCGTGCCTCTCAGTGCTGTGGTTAATAACATCTAGAAGGGCCTTTCACCGGACCGTGCACGTCATAGGGAACAGGTGTGAGCCCAGCCAACGTGTGGTGTGCCCAGAGTCTCAGCAGCTTCTCTCCTCGGTGGAGGCCTCCTCTACGCTACAGACACAAGCTGGTGTCCTGAAATGCAGTCCACACTCCTAACTTTACATAGCTACGTTTTCCTGTTTACAAATTATAAAGCATATTTTCTTTCATTTTACATGGAAAAATGCAATTTTTTTTTAATCTCTGAGATTCCCTTTTTGTTTGGAAAACTGAGTAAAAAGCTGTGTGTTCCCAGCCATGCCAAGAGTACACCGAGCCTGTTGCCAGATTTCATTCTTTCCCAGCTACATGAAGCCCATTCATGAGAGAGAGAAAAATTGTTCTGAAATCTAGTTCAAAATCTCAGCAAAGCCATCAGGCAAGGAGACAGGCAAGCCATTCTTTTGTGCTGGTCTTGGCATCAGGGTATGGCTCAGCCAAGGTCGCAAAGGCAGAGGCCTTCAGAAAACACAGCTTACCGTGGCTAGAGTGTGGCAAGGTTTGACATGTGGAGTCATCTACAGGGTCCTGATGAACCACAAAATGTTACCGAAAATGTCAGTATTTAGTATAGCGACTCAATAGGACTGCCAAGTGATTTACCAAATGGCTAAGGGCAGGGGACGGGGGTTGTTTTTCAATTTTTGGTCAATGGATAGTCATAAAATTTTTTTCTATGGTATTTTCCACTTCAGTGTCACAGTGGTGCGTGGAGCTGGCCATATTGGAAAATCCACACAGTGATATTAAAAAAAATAACAAAACAAACAAACAAACAAAAAAAACCCAAAACCAAAAGCAAAAGACCAAAAGAACCAGCAGTTCAAATCAAAGATCCCATTTCCACCTCCCCAGCGCACCACTCTCTGAAGAGTCAAAATTTTAATTCAGAAATGTTAATGTTCTCACGGCACAATTTAGCATTGTGGAAAAATAGCTAAAGCCCAATGTCACCTTAGCTGATGCTAACTCTTGAGACAATGAGGTTCCCAGACCACTGGTGGCCAACACCATGGACATGGACTTCTTGGTCAGTCAAGTCACGGTAAGCTCTCAGCGGTCGGATGCTCCTTTCTGGGCATTGACAAAGGGATCTCGTGAGGTCATTAGTGACAAGTGGCCTCATGGGCGCAGTGCTCGGAGGCAAGGACCTGAAAGAAGGGGAAACGGTGACAACATGCATGACGAGAGTATCACAGGCCAGGCATGCAACTCTGGAAGTGGCACGCACTTGTTTCTAAGAAGGAAACCGGCTTCTCCGCGGATCTGGCCATTCCCTGAGCTAGCATTGAGCTCAGACTCCGTCTCTCTCTGCAGGCACTCCTGTTGCACGCATTCATCTGGGTGTTGTCTTCAGTGTCACTCGTGTGAGGTTCCACACAGCGTAGTGAGCCAGCCAAGAAGAGACCAGTCCCCGGTAGTCCTTGCCCTGCCACTGTCCAGATGAGCCTTGAGGACCTCGTCACGAGGTAGCCAGGAATCCCTGTCCCCAATCAGGATGCACACATAGACAGATGTGCATCGTGGAGCTGCAGCCCATAGCATGTGTTTGCCCCCCTGCCTGAGAGGCCATCTGCAGCATCTCTGGAGGCTGTTCTTAGGGTCATGTTTACTGTCCAGCTTATAGATACTCAGTGGCTGCATAAAACTTCTGTTCCTCTTACCTGATATTTTCACGTGTTAACCATCAGATTGGCAGACTCCCTTACACAGGTCACTGCTGATTAACCTGTAATTACGAAAAAAAAAATCACAAGACACCAAACACTTTTAGACTATAACCAACTTATAGACTATTAAGCATCAATGCATACGGCACTGTTTGGAGATAAAATATGTTAAAACCGTAAGTTAGAACAAGGCATACTGACGCATGCATGGAAACGCCGTGAGGTAACCCATTACTTCGTGTGATAACCTAAGGAATTAATTACAAGAGAGATATACTAGAAATTAGTACTTGTGACTTTTAGTGACTGTGGCTGTGAGGATGTAGAGAGATTGTTGGCAGCTCACCTTTGCTGACCCCTGTGGGAGCCTGTGAAGAACTGCACATGGACCACGGCTGTCACTGCAGAGTCCTGGAAAGTTAACTGACACTTTCGCCCAGAGTCCCCCCCTCCACAGAGCGAAGAACCAGAAGACCACTGTGTTTATTAGATTATTCCCCCTGTCAACACGATGCTCATCAATGCGTGGCCCTCTGGGATGCTGCTTGCTTCTGTAGGCTTTCCTGTGGCCTGACAGTCCCCTGGGTATCTAATGACAAGTCAGGACAATCACAGAAGCCAAAATGTCAAGAGCCCAAAGTCAGTCAATCAAATGCGGTACTTTTTTTTTTTTTTCCTGAATGATCCTTTGAAAACGCTTCCTGCTTAGCATTAATGAATACTCTCAGACCTCTAGGGCCGGGCAGAAGGAACAGCAAAGCAGCGTTAGAACTCTGGAAAGCGGCCCACCGATTAGGACAACCATAGTGGGGGTGCCTCTGGAGGCAGAGCCCTGAGGACTACATGTCCTGAGCACATCATGCTGTTAGGGGACACAGCTGTGCATGTCGCCCTTGTGGTCACTACATCCCTCATAACATTTGTGTTGTATGACAACTCTAAAGGGGCTTCCAGCCCCTCGCTGGGCAGCATCACAGCACTCACTGTAGCAACGCATGAGCTTCTTCAGGCACTGCTGCTGGAGTAGATTAATGATTCAACCGCCACCCTTGAAAAGAACCCAGAGATGTAGATAGCTAGCAATGACTGCCACCTTTAGAAAGAGTTTGGAAAAAAGAAAAAAAAGATTGTATAGTAAGGTCAGGTAAAGATGTTTTCATCAGTGGTTCTGATGTAGAAAATCTTAGGGGAGCATTTGAAGTTCAGAAAGGCGTGCTCTTACTAGTGGAGCTAGGGATGTTTTGAGGCTAGGGACATGAAGGATAGCTCAAGTCAGCGCTGGCTGATGTGACTCCCCCACTGAAGCGGGGCTGGCGATCGAGGTGATGTTAATTTCTTGAACCCATTTTTGCCCTGCCCTCCTGATATAGTTTAATAACAAACAGTCAATAAGTAGGTGTGCACCTTGAGGATTTAAAGCTGAAACATATATGTATGTATGTATGTATGTGTGTATGTATGTTTAGATTTGTGATTCTTTTACATTTCTATGAGATTACTTTTTAAAAAAAAAAGATAATTGATTCTTTCTTTGTAGCCACAAATTGCAGCCTGTCAGTAAAGAAAAATTGGTTGAAAAAAAAATCGTCTTGCTTGCTTACACTTTGCTCATCTATAGCATGTTGCCTGGTTACCGATGTGTGTGAGTTCCTGGGAATAATTTGTTTTCTTCACCTGTAATATGTAAAATGTTTTTCATGTAAAGGTATTGGGGAAATTATTGTTTTTTTTTTCATGATCATTCACTAAAAGAAAAATAGAATGTAATTACATTGTAGTTTTTATACTGCTTGAAAGATTTTGCTGGGATATGTAAGTTGTTGGAGCTTGTTGAAGCCTGCTTCATCCATCAAGTAAGTGTGTGTGTGTGTGTGTGTGTGTGTCTGTGTGTCTGTGTGGTATGTGTGTGTGTGTGTGTGGTGTGTATGTGTGGTGTGTGTGTGTGGTGTGTGTGTATGTGTGTGTATGTGTATGTGTGTGTGTGGTGTGTGTGTATGTGTATGTGTGTGTGTGGTGTGTGTGTGTGTGTGGCGTGTGTGGTGTGTGTCTGTGTGTGTGTGTGTGTGTGGTGTGTGTATGTGTGTGTGTCTGTGTGTGTGTGTTTCCTTCCCCTCTGCCAGTTACAAGCAGTTCTAGGTTAGAGAATTGAAGGAGAGATAAATCTGTTTTTTATGATCCGAAGTGTGGGATCGGAACACTCTTGTGAGAGAACAGGTGAGGTTAATCCACTAGAAGACCGATCATTTCATGTAGGAGCTTAATTGTTGCCAGCTGAAAAGATCTCGTGACCAGACTCTGGGAGGAGATATATAAGTGAGCCAAAAACAGGAGGCAGGGCTGAATGGAGACTTGGGATAGTTTTGGCTGTTCATTGCTCCACTTCAAGACGCTCCTAGAGAGAACCACTTGAAGGAAGGCTTTGGGGCTCCGGCTCCTGCTAAGGTTCCTGACGGCTGATATCCTTACTGTTTTGTTGTTTTTCTTAATCTTCGTTTCCTATTGTTTTGGTTAGTTGGGTTATAAGTGATGTATGCTTGGTTAATAAGTTGTAATGAAATATATTAGTTAAAAAAATGAACCTATAGAGAAGCTTTGCACGCTCAGAGAAAGTCTGCTGGGTGATCAGTTGCTGACTCTACACCCTGCCTCAGTTTACCTCTGACCTGTGGAAGCTAGCCTCGACACTCAGACCCTCTGTGGCTTCAGTTGTGGCTCCCATTAAGCCAGCTGTCCGCACAGCAATTTGTCGTATATGAAAGCGACTGTTACCCTTACCTGCTCCTATTGAGGTTACTGTGAAGGGTAGCTGGTTAACACTGCATAACTTTTGTCTACCCCTTCCCCCTTGCTGAGAGTAGGCAATTGCACATGACACAGCCGACTGTACAGGGATGCCATGTTTCCTTTTATTATTATTATTAATTTATTCAGATTACATCTAAATTTTTATCCCCTTAGTTGTCTCCTTCCCCTTTCTCCACATCCTCACCAGCATGTGCTGTCATTTGAGTTTTTAATCTTGGCCATTCTGATGGATGTAAGATGGAATCTCAGAGTCATTTTGATTTGCGTTGTCCTGGTGACTAAGGACGTTGAGTCTATATGAAGCTCTTTTGACTGTAGTAGGCAAACATCTCTTGGGTCTTAGAAAAGATGCAGGTTTCCTCGATTCCAGGTTCCTTACTTGTGAGACAGGGAAAGTCATCTTGGCCCCTTGGGTGTGCTCAGGAACAGTGGTCTGCAGTGTAACAGTGGAAACACTGTGGCATATAGCCTGTCCAAACCTGGTCCTCTCAAAGCAACAGGGCAATCCCTTGATGGCACAGAGACTTCACATGTGGTTTCTTTTTTCTTTTTTTCTTTTTTTTTCACATTAAACATAAAATAAGCCACATTTTCTGCATGTGTAGAGAGTTGTGAACTTGTTTGGGACCTTGAGCCAACAAACGTTAAGAAGAGCATATATTTAACCAAAGCCACATAGACCTATAACTCCAGTACTGTAGAATCTGAGGCAGGAGGATCCTATGTGTGAGGCCAGTTTGTGGTACACAGCACAGTTCCAGGCTAGTCTAGACTAAATCCTGTCTTAAGGCATTAGGTTAAGAAAAAAGGTTTCAGGTCAGAGAGAAGGCTCAGGAGTCACCACACCTGATAAGCCAGGTTGGCTCCCCAAAACCCACACGGTAGAAGGAGAAAATGAACTGCAACAAACTGCCCTCTGGACTCTACATATACACCATGTCGCGTACACACCCACCCCCATTCAACGTCAGTAAGTGCAATTGAACAGAAAAGATTTTGTTTACTTAAGAACAATTAGACACTTAACTAGGGATATGAGCCAGATTTGATCATTCATAATGATGATTTCCATTCCATCATAAACTTTAGCCACATGGCAAGTGTATTTGTTCAGTGTTGTCCCCTGGACTTTGGGTGGTTTTGTAGGATGTAATAAAAAGAGAAAAGTGAATGTTCTAAATTCCAGAGTGACAAATTTAATCAGCCACTATATTAATAAGATGTCTATAACAGCCATAATTTCATCCATAATTTTGAGATGACAAAAAAATAAATTTCTGTGTAAACTCTGTGTTTATACTTAACTATACTTAGGTCTATTAGAAGCAAGTGCCACCCACACAAGGACAAAGGGTCAGCTAGAGGTTGGTGGGGCCAATGGCTGACGCCATGGACAAATGACAGCATGTATTACAAGTCTGTTGTGTCAGCTGAAATGTCACACAGTGGAAGACCAGTTTTATTAGTGTGTTTGGAAAGAGTTGCAGGAACATGGTCATGTCAGTGCACCTGGTGTTGCTAAATGTGAAAGTTTGCCAACAGAAGGAGAAGCAGAAGTAGGAAGTGTATATAAAGTTATATCCCAAAATTCAGCAGGTTAGGCCCTAGTATCCAGTCATGATTGATCTTAATGGCTATCAACACGGTGAAGGATGGGCTGAGTTCATAACTGTGTTGTGGAAAACTTCAGATTCTATTATTGGTTTTTATTACTATGAAATTGTGAGTGTGGTGTCACTGCCTCTCCTGTTCTACAAAAGGGGTCATGCTGCATTTGTGCATCAAGCAGAGGAGATAAGGAATGTTGTTCCTGCTGTGTAGTGAACACTGCAGAATCAGGAATGCAGGGGGCACTGTGGAATCAGGAATGCAGTGGCCACTGCAGAATCAGGAATGCAGTGGGCACTGCAGAATGAGGAATGCCATGGGTACTGCAGAATCAGGAATGCAGTGGGCACTGCAGAATCAGGAATGCAGTGGGAACTACAGAATCAGGAATGCAGGGGGCACTGCGGAATCAGGCACTGTAGTGAACAATACACTCTGATGGCCATGGCATTGTTTTGTTGGTGTGTATGTGTATATATGTAATGCTGGCATGAACTAAGAATGTATCCAGTGACTTTTCTATCATTTCTTTCAGGTTGCTACCAGCTATGTAATGTTTTTCGATCCCATGAGATGGAAATTGACCAGTGCTTGCTGGAGTCCCTTCCCCTGGGCCAGCGGCAGCGTCTGGTGAAGCGCATGCGCTGTGAGCAAATCAAAGCCTACTATGAGCGAGAAAAGGTGTTCCAGAAGCAGGAAGGGCTCCTGAAAAGAATCAAGCCTGGGAAGACCCAGAAGGTCCGCTTCGGCCTCGCTGATATGATGCAGGATGCCATCGTCCACCACCATGACAAAGAGGGTATGTATTCCCACGGGGCGTCCCACGGGGCGTCCCACGGGGCGTCCCACGAGGCGTCCCACGGGGCTTCCCACTGGGTTTGCCACAGAGCGTCCCACGGGGCTTGCCACAGAGCGTCCCACGGGGTTTCCCAGCATCTGTCTTGTTTGTTGCTGTCTAGGGAGATAAGAATGCATTTAGAAGTGCTATACCTTCCAAACTATGATATGAAACATCCTCAGTCTTTGGTCTTTGATCCGTTTTTAGCTGCTTTTTGTAAAAGGCTGGTTTTGTATCACGGTGGAGTTGAGTTTCAGAATTCTGTCCGTTGGTGTCCTGTTTCCCTGCGCATTATCTTAGAAGATATGTGAAAAAGTAAAATTTTGATGAAATGTTTGTATATAGCTCGAAGGAGAATTGCCTAAGACAAGAGACTTCTTTTAAAGTCGCAAACTTCAATTTTTAACAGGACACTTGGTGTTTTAGATTAGTGGTTACCAACCAATGGGTCACGACCCATTTGGGGGGTTAAAGGACCCTTTCCCAGGGGTCACATATCAGATATCCTGCATGTCAGATATTTACATTACACTTCATAACAGTAACAAAATTTCAGTTATGAAGTGGCAGTGAAAATAATTTCATGGTTGGGTCGCCACAACGTGAGTAGCTGTATTAAAGGGTCCCAGAGTTAGGAAGGTTGGGAGTCACTGCTGTAGAAGTTGGCTGTGACTGTTCTTTTAATTTTTTCTCCTCACACATGCATACATATGGTGGCAAAGTCAGTTGCCTCAAAACTCTCATAGGTTTAGGAGTCAATTTTTCTAAAGCGCATTTCCTTGGCTGGCTTGTGACTCTCCCTTGTCTCTGTGTAGTACGTGAATGGCCTCGGATCTTGCATTTGGGTCTTTGATCCATTTTTAGCTGCTTTTTGTAAAAGGCTGGTTTTGTGTCAGGGTGGAGTTGAGTTTCAGTGTCCGGTTTCCCTGCACCGTGTGCACAGACAGCACTCTTCCCCATGGGCTGTGGGTTGGGGGATATTTTGGGGATCTCTGTTCCATCCTATTGGTCTCTGTGCCTATTTTTATGCCATCGTTAGTCTGCTGTGATGCTTTCAGTCTGCCTTGAAGCTGGGGATGGCGGTTCTGCCAGATTTGTTCTTTTGTTCAAGATGGCTTTGACATTTTAAACATTCTGGGTTGTGGTCTGTGATGTGAGCATTTCCTAAGCACGCCTGATCTAAACCCCCTTTGTCTTCACACGATTAATCTCGACACCGTTCACAGATTTTTATGTATGGGTTTCTTTCTGCTTCTTCTTGTTGCTTTTACAGTCTATTTCCCAAAGTTTCAATGTGAGAGGAAATGCTCAATTTCTGGGTGCATGTTATGATAAAAATCTGACATTCCTCCCATCAGATTGATGTATTTGATGCTTGGCCCCTGTCTTACTTTGGGTTTCTATTGCTGTGAAGAGACACCATGACCAAGGCAACTCTTACAAAGAAAAACATTTAATTGGGGATGGTTTACAGTTTGAGAGGTTTAGTCCATTTTCATCATGGTGGGAAACATGGCAGCATGCAGGCAGACATGGCACTGGAGAAAGAGCTGAGAGTTTTACATTTTGATCCCCAGGCACTGGGAAGAGAACAGTGTGTTCTCTAGGAGGTTCAGCTTGAGCATGAGACCTCAAAGCTCACCCCACAGTGACACACTTCCTCCATCAAGGCCACGCCTCCTAGTAATGCCACTCCCTGAGGGCCAAGCATTCAAACATGCGAGTCCACGAGGCCATTCCTATTCCATCTGCTATGGAGAAGTGGCCAGAGAAACCCTTGAATGTCGAGATGAGTTAATAGCCAGTTTTGATAAGGGCTCAGAAGACCAGAACGCAAGCATCAATGTTGGCATTAAAAGTTATTTTGATGAGATTTCAGGGGCGGAATAAGAACAAAATTCAGACTTGGGTGGAGGCCAGACATGTTAAACTACCATGAAGATCATGTCTGTGTGTGTCCATGTCCTGTGACTCTGTGGCAGACTCTATGTAAAGGTAAACAGCTCATTCATGTTAGAAGAAATGTCAGAGGCATCCAGTGCCCGGCTGTAGCATGGCTTCTCTCTGCTTTTAACCTGTTTTGCTGTGAGAATTGGAAGTGGAAAGCACAACCAAATGATTTGAAAGCTGTAATTTGGTCAGAAAAGCCCATACAAGCTAAGAAATCCTGGGTTTCAGAAGAGATCTACATCAATAAAAGAAGCCTGGTCCTCGTACCTGGACTGCTAGGAAAGAGTCCTCGAGAGCATCACTGTAGTAAGCTAGGTCATGTCAGTCACAGCTTCAAGGAGATGAGAGCCTGGGAAGCTTTCTCTTGGAAAACTAGCTCTGCTGGGCTCCCTGTAGCATGGGGTGCCCTTGGAAGCTATTTCTGGGGCTCTATTTCAGCACACCCAGCTGCCCAAACACTCCGAGGCCAATGGAGTCACGGTGCAGTAGGGGACTGAGCTACGTATTCAGCTTGCGTGAGACCTTGGTGTAGCTCACATGCGTAGGGTTTACCGAAGTGGAAAAATGCAAGAAAAACCTGGCCATGGAACATCTAGGAGGAAGAGAGGCCCAAGGACTGAACCCCAGCAACAGATGAGGTCGGGGATTCTGTAGGTAGCTCCCGAGAGGGAGATGCATGGAACTGTGAGGATGACCTCTGACCTGTGGTGAAGATCCCAGGAGGCTGGAGATGCCAAGCATGTGTAACACCTCCCCACATCAGCCACAGGCGGCTAGCAGAGCCAGCCCACGGCAGATGTCACATGGACTCAGCTGGCAAGGCCACAGGGCTTAAAGGGCCCCGGGGACTCATTTTATAGCCCAGTATGTACAGGATGCTGTGGGGGAGAACGTTCTTCATCGGGGTTCAGCCCATGGCCTCCCTCCCTCCTAGGTGTCTTTCTACTCCTCTCTTTAGAGGGGGAGCTCTGTGCTACACCAGCACATCTAGGCCTTTGTGACCCGCTTTAACTTTACCAGGGCTGAGAGTTTGTCTTGACTCCCAAGGGAGACATAGGACTTGGCTTTTTGAAAATGTTTGGAAGCTTTCTAGCAACTTGGAGACACACTAAGTGAGGGAGAAGGGGTGTGAAATGCTGAGTGACTGTCTGTAGGTGGTGACTTCCCTCTGGCTGTGAGAACACATCACCACCGCGCATTCAGTTGTAGGGTGAGTGTCAGTGTGCTATCCTTTCCCGCGTGTCCGTAGGTCAGAAGTCAGATCTGGGGCTCAGTGGGAGAGGTGAAATTTGGGTCCCATGGGAACCGCCCTCCTCGCCATATCTGACAGCTGCCCTCCTGGGATCAGAGTCTCCGCCTACATCTTCAAGGCGAGCCACGGTGGACAAACTCCATCTCACACTTCACATGTTTTGCTACTTTTCTACCATTTTGTCTCCTTTATCAGTCCTTTTGTCTGTCTTGTCAATTTTCAGAGCTCTGTGTAATTACAGTGGGCTTACTCAGACCATCCAGCTGTCCCCACTACTTAAAAGGCAGTCAAAATAGAGCTACAATTTGCCTTTCCCGGAGAGTTTGACATATTCACAGGCAAAACTGGGCAACCCCAGGTCTGGCCCAGGACAGAGAAGGAAGGTGCCACAGGTTTTTATTAGACAATAAAAAGAGCACGATGCCGTTTGTCTGTTGATTGATCCTCCCTGCATCTGTTGGAAAAGAGACTGACTTGCTGGCTTGAGAAAAAAATGTCGAAACTCATGAGGCTATTAGATGGCATTAGTAGAAAGGACAGGAGGCTGCGGTGGCTTCCGGTGGACTGTACTCTATCCCATGAGAGACGTGGATCTCAGCAAGCGCCAGGGTGAGCAGGAGAGCAAGGACAGGAGAGCAGGTAGGATGGCGAGTGCAGGCTGTGGTGAAGCTCAGTCGCGCGGCATTGCCTGGCACACGCAGGCCCATGGTTTGAAAATACAAGATGAGAAACTAATCGAATCTGTAGACATATCAGAGCAGCCGGGGTCACCCTTAGAATTGGTTTGGTGTGAACACTGCTGAGATGACAGAGGTGGGCTTCAGTGCCACTGCTGCCCTGTATGGTCTCCTTCCCAGCAGCCTGTTACCCTCTCATTACTTGTAGAATTCTCATCTATAGTGCTAGAGTCATGTGCCCAAAGTATGTTCCTGTAACAACCTACCAGGAAATTGATAACAGAAAATGTGACTTATCTCCTCACGCTGTGGGAAGCCAGAAATCCGAGAACCATATGTGAGAGAGTGTCCCCCCTCTGCAGACTCGGGGAAGCTAGTCTCCAGGTTCCTGCCAGCTGCCTGTGTGCAGACAGGCCTTGGGGCCCTTGGCTAACTTTTTGTATGTCTTCTGTGTGTTTGAATGTTCTCACTGGGTCGCAGGGTCAGACCCACCCTATGCCTGGAGAGGCTCTTCTGCACCCCATCACATGGCAAGTCCTCTGATTTCCAAACTAGGTCCTGTGTACAGTTCAAAGTGGATACCATAGCCCAACACAGTTCCTCACAGAGGTGTCTGGAGACTAGATGGGACACTGAACCTATTTCCACAAGTGACTCGCATGTCGCATCCGAGAAAGCATCAGTGCAAAGCAGTTAGTGGTGATGAGTGATGTTAACATTGCCTTTTAGCCCATTTCCAGTGGGGCCAAGCAGTACAGCTTCTCCTTAATTCATAGTTATAAAGACTCTGAGCCTGCGTGCCTACCTTCAGCCTTTTCCATATAATTACAAATTCATTATAATTTATAACATGGTTGTCTAAGACATTCTCCAAGCCACACTCTTGTCCGTACGTTTCCACGCTTACAGTGAATGAATCACACCCTGACACCAGACAGCAGCCAAGGTCATTACCCACTCCTTACTGCTCCAAATCCATCTGCTAATTCCTGCTAAGGCCACATGAGCAGCCACTAGAGTGCATGCGTGTGCAGTAGGGCTGGCTGGCAGATGTCATCTGAAGGTCCCTGCGTGCAGTACCCTCAGGGTTCTCACAGCTACTGTGGGAGAGAGAGAGCCCTCAGTACACGAGGAGAGGTGGACTACCTTGGCCAAGGACACTCAGGTCCTAAGTTGTAGACAGGGAACAGCCACTCTACCCAGTTTAGAGTTCTGATCCTGATGCCAGACTCTAACAAGACTACTACCCAGCAGGCTCCTGTGAAAGCCTGTCCCTCCACCGAGCTGCTGTGTCCAAGCCCTTTCCTTTCTGCCTACAAAACTCTACACTTCTAGCACAGTGTGTTCATGACTTGTGACCAGATACTAGAAAAGAGCAACTCAAAGGACAACAGCTCTATTTGGCTGCAGGGCTTAAAGGTGACAGCCTATCATGGCAGCAAGGAGAGGCCTTGATACCCCAAGGGCAGCAAACAGAAAAGGAAAGCTGGACGGGCAAGATACAGATCCCAAGGATGCACTTCCTGGGAACCACTACTCCCAACCCTAGCCTCTGCCATCTTCACCTCACTGCCATCATGTTATGAATCTGTTGATGACATGATCTATTGATGAGGTCGTTTGAAGATCTGATCGCCACCCAACCCTCCAGTGTGTGGGTCTGTGAGGGATGCCTCGTGTTGAATCCATAGCACACAGTCTGAGATTTATGTCCTGTCACTTCCACATACAGTGTAATAATGCATGCATATGTGTATGGTCCATTCCTAATTTCCTTGTGGTTATTATGCCAGTAGCTAGCCAAGTTATGACTATGTAGCCGGCAGTTAAAATCCTGGCCACTTTGCAGAATGCTCATTGAGTATTGGTGAGACACTAAACCATGCATTGACTTCAGGCAGAAACCTTCAGAATTTAAATGGCCTTTAATCACCAACCCTCACCATTTTATAGCTCATGATTGGGTGCCTTCAATTATGTAGCAGCTGTTGCCTGTTATCGGAAAGCATCCCAGTTCAGTAAGCAGAGCTGTGTAAATCCACCAGCTGCCCACACTGGCCATGCGCGTCATGGACGCGTATGCTGTACACACAGAAGCACGGGTCTCTGACACAAAAGTTTGCACTGAGAGGAAACTCTGGAGAGCAGGCTGTTGTTCTGTGTCTCCACCTGCCTCTCCCAGCACACCCCAGCCTGGGCTGAGCTAAAGTCTGTCTGCTGCATATCAGTTCACCATTAAGGAGATGACCAGCACAGTAGTAAGTCTGTCCCCATACCTGCTGGCTCAGGCATGCGGCCCACCTCAGAATGTGGACAATGAACTCTGTAGCCTGCTGTGATGGCTTTTCACAGACAATGCTCTCTTCCAGTTCCCCCCTAAAGGCAGCTGATCTCTTCTGTTTTCTTCAAAATGCAAATATCCAGTGTGTGAGAATTTCATATTAAACCTAACTCTCCTGGGCAGAGTCTATAAGGGGCCATGTCAAGTGCAGCCATGAAGACCTGGGTTCTAGAACTACTTTGTCGGCTGGGGCACTTTCCATCCATCACACGAGTGTTGATAAAAATGCAGAGGTGTGCCCTGTGCAGAGTCCTTCCCAGTCAACCTGATCCCTGTTCTCAAGGTGACAGTGGCCTGGTTCACTGGGTAGCTATTCCTGAGAAAGAACTCTCCCTTCTCCTGGGAAACTTGCAGTTGTGGTTAATGGTATGAGTGAGATCTCTGGCTTCTAATACTTTACACGCCCTGATTGTGTCTTAATTAAAACTGAGAAAAGCAAACGCTTTAGCTGAGTGAATAGTTGTACTAGCTCTGGCCAGACGCATCAAATTTCAGATGGCTTTACCATCAAGGGGCAAGCACAGAGATCACAATTCATCGTGCTCAGATACTCAGCTTGAAAAGGAAAGAGTGACTGGTAATCTCCTGGGAAGAGGCACAGCCTCTCAGAGGCCTGCACAGCTGGGTGGCTTAAGCGCGCAGCCACCAATCTGCAGACGGCGTTGGCCTCCAACGGTGTATTTGTAGTACATGCAGAAAGGAGACGCCTTACATGGAGGGTAAAGATGTGCTATTTGTAAGACCAGAGAGACCATGACCTGTGTACAGGATGTGCAGACTGGAGTATATTAGCAGAGGTGTGCCCTGTGCCGGGTCAGTACCCAGAGAACTTCTAGGAATGGAGCTGTGTCAACGCTAATGTCTGGAACGGCACCTGCCTGCAGCGTTAAAACTGGCCCCCTCGAAGTCAGTGCCCCAGCTCTGCGTGATCCAATATCCAGCTCCACAGCAGAGGGTGTGTTGTTTTCTAGAGTAACAAGAAAGCAGAGCCAGGCTGTCTTGTTTGTTGTTGCTCCCCAAAATCAGAAAGCCCCTTACGTCATGTATTTGTGGCTCCTCCTCTTACTCCTGCCTCTGGGCACTCTTCTCTTAGGACTTGGCTCCATGGCTCCACTTGGAGTTCCCTGACTTGTTGCTATGTACAGGGAACATTTTAAAACATAATTTGTTTGTTTGTATCTCTCTCTCTCTCTCTCTCTCTCTCTCTCTCTCTCTCTCTCTCTCTCTCTCTCTCTGTGTGTGTGTGTGTGTGTGTGTGTGTGTGTGTGTGTGTATTATGTCTGGCACGTGAGAAGAGAGGGCAGGATCCCTTGCGGGTGGCATCACACAGGTCTGTGGGACTCTTGGCTTGGTACATGCATCTTGGAGCTAAAATCTGCGCTTCATGGTCTCCCACCAAGGGTCACTTAAGTATATCTTGAGCTCCTAGGAAATATCTTCACCTACAGTTTATTCATCTGCAAATAGCACTGACCTCACTGGCCATTTCCTGCTTTTGGCTTGGCTCTCCTCACTGGACTTTCTCTCGTCGACTCTCCACAGATCTCCCTGATGCGTCTCCCTCTCTTTTCATGACAGAATAGTATCTCCCACATACAGCCTACCCCTCACAGCACCTGTGTTTGTCTATAACACCCCAGTCCAGGAGTTTATACAGAAGAGCCATGTCGCCCTGTGACTCTTGTGGCTTTGCTTTCTCCCAAGGACTTTCCACTTGGTTACTCATCCTCTCCAGGAGGGACGTCAGTCAGACTCGTCATGGAGAGCTCTTACCACCTCACACAGCCTTCCCTCCTATTGTAGAGTCCTGGTTGCCAAAGAGTCCCACTGAGCTGGGACAGGAGGCACCATTACCATGTTGTTTCCACCTTGCTCTCGCAAAAATAAAAATTAAACATCGGATCTCATGAGAGGCTTCAAGTTATCCCATTGCTTGGCTCCTGTTTCATCTCTCGCATCGCTGCTTTCTCCTGTGGTGTCACCTCCAACCCTCATGCCTGCAGGGAAGGAAAATTACCAGACCCGTCCATGGAAGGCATGGTACTGTATAGCTCAACAGATTGCACAGGCCTGGGTAAGCTACCATGAAAGCGGGTTGTAGGAAATAGCAAACATGGCTTCTACCAAACTCTAGCATCCTGGTGGTCTGTCCTGTGATGCTCTCTCCTTGTACACTTTGTGGACTTACAGCCTCCAATGTTCCATCCTAAATAAGCCTCTTTAAAGATTACTGGTCCAGCCTCAGGTGTCACATCAGCAACAGAAAACAAACTAAGCCACCTTAGCCTCCAAATAACCTTTTTCCTTCATAATGTTTCCCACACACAAAGGATTAACTCCATGACTCTTGCTTAGGGTCCTTGCCTGGCTGTACTTTGAGCAGATTCCAGGCACACTGGGGGCTTTGACATCCTCACCACAGGTGAGAATACTGCCATCAGCGCTGTCCTGATGACCCCATCACCACCACCTCCCATGATCTCATGTCCCACCAGGGGACCTGGGATCCCTTGAGTGATAAACCTCTGGGCATCTCTACAAGAGATTGTTTAGATGAGCTTAGTCTAGCCCCCAACTGTGGGAAGCCCTGCTCCATGACACTGTGGGGGCGGGGCAGAGAGAAAGTGAACTGTCAGCTTCCTGGCTGTTCACTGGGTGTGGCCTGCTGCTTGGCATTCCTGTCTCCATGCTGGCCCTGACACAGTGGACCATAGCTCTTCCAACTGTGAGCCAGAGTAAGCCTGGCTGCCTTTCAGTTTCGTCTTGTCAGCCATTTTCCCACAGCAACAGGAAAAGTAACTAATTAATTAATCTATTTATTTGGATAATTAAATTAGTTTTGTGTCATCTAGAGCAGGATATAGAAAGTACTATAAAGGTGATTTTTTTAATCCATTTTTATTTTGTGTGTGTGTGCGTGTGCGTGTGCGTGTGCGTGTGTGTGTGTGTGTGTGTGTGTGTGAGAGAGAGAGAGAGAGAGAGAGATGGATCAGTGATTAAAAGTGTTGACTGCTCTTACAGAAGGTCTGGGTTCAGTTCCCAGCACCTACATGGCAGCTCAAAACCACCTGTAACTCTAGTTACAGTGCCTTTATGACCACTGAAGGCTCATGAACCAGTATGTTTATAGTCACACATACACACAAATAAAAATAAGTATCCAGGTATGACAGCACATGCCTTTAATCCAAGTCCTTAGGAGGCAGAGGTAGTGAGTGAAAGTCCAGCTTACTCCACTTAGTGAGTTCCAGACCAGCCAGAGTTACAGAGCAATACTGTCTCAAACAAACTTTCAGTATCACTGTGTGTATGTTGTGTGCATGAGCGCTCAGAACATGCCACAGTGCGTGTGTGGAAGTCAGAGCACAATGCTGTAGAGTCCATCCTCAACTTCTACCTTTTATGTGTGGGGGTTGACCTCGTGCCATCGGGCTTGCGTAGCCATCACTGCTGCCCTCAGTCCTTATAGACACCGCGGTTCTTCCTTCTCCCGCTGCCTCGCCATCACCCCGCCTCTCTCTTCCTTCTCTTTCTCCTTCCAAGTTCTTCTTCTTTCTAATGTCATTGAAATGCATCCATGACCACCCTCCTTTCTTGAGGCCACCTCCTCCCTGATCATGGCCCCATTTCTATGTCCTGTTTTACAAACATACGTGAACATATCCACATATGTGTACACAAGTTCATGTGAGAGAAACTATGCTGCATTTGTCTGAGTCTAGGTATTTGGGTAGTGTGATGGTTTCCAGGCCCATCTCTTTTCCTGCCAGGACGTGACTTTGCTTTTTCTTTGTGGCTGAATAAAACTTGCGTTGTATGTGAGAAACACATTTTCTTTATCCATTCATCTATTGATAGACAGCTGACATGCTTCTGTTTCTTAGCTCTTGTGGATCGGAAAAGCCATGAAGATGAGTGTGCGGGAATCTCTGTGGTGTGTAGACTTGGAGCCCTTCAGACACATACACCCAGTCACGTGGCGCGTCCACTTCCGCTTTTGAGTGCCCACCTCACTGACTTCCATTACACAGCTGGCCACACCCCTACAGCGTTGTGAGACCTATAGCTCTGCCCACAGGTGTTTGATCCGTGGATATGGAATCCACTTGTCATGTTGACCTCGTTTTACTCCACAGCACCTTCCTGCTCTAAGCCACTCTGATGTGGGCTGATGCCCCTTGTCATTCTCCATCCCAGTGAGAGAGAACCTCTGTCCTGATGCAGGCTCCCAGGAGAGCATCCTCTCCTCCCCCCTCCTTTTCCTTCACTGTGGTACTCTGTAGGTGCCTTAGCAGAAACGACCAGCTTAACTGGAAACTTGGTGAAATAATGATAAATACTCAGACGCTCAGATACTCACAGGACCGTTTGTAAGCAAGAAATCCGTGCCTGGTGTATGAGTGGGTTTCTGTGGAACCGGTGTGGGATATAAGATGCCGACCACAGCTGCGGAATTTTAGGAACCAGCTTCCGATACCCCACGGAAATGTACAAAATTGCTCTATTAAATGACTGTTTACTTTTATTCAGATACAATGGGCATTACAGACACAGTTGGTTTCATATAAATTTGAGATTCTTAAAGATTTGACTTGAAGTCAAGTCGGCCGAGCATTTGCCCTGATCTGCTGAATTCCTCCCTGGTGGGAACCAGAGAAGCCTGCTCTGCTCTGGGGCTTCTGGTGAGCTAAGAGGGACCGGCTTCCCCAAGAACACGACGTCTATCCCTGTGAGTGGCATAATGAAGACAAAGGACAAAAGGGACTCGCTATGGAAAGAGGACAGTGGCAGTGTAAAGCAGCAAGAAGTATGAGCTTACACTCTGCACCCAGTTCTGTAAGCACATAGTTAGCTCTAAACAGCCTGGTGGCCTTGGCTGATCACTGGTCCCCAGAAAGACTGAGATGTAATTAGATGTTGGGAGCTTCATGCCATCCCATTCTCTGGGAGGGTAGAGGGACAGGGATTAGTCTATAAACAGCCATAGCCACTAGGGAGAAGCCTCTACAGAGGTCCTAGGAAGGTGTGATTGTTGCAAACTCTTTCCATCCATGAAACCAGATCCTGTGTGGACAAGATCTGTCCTGAAACAGGAGACAGAAAAATCCCATGGACACTTGTAGAAAACGGGTTCTGGTCGCATCAAGACCCTAAACCTTAAGTACATCAAGGTACCCAGAATCTATTGAAAAGAGGCAGGAGGACCAAGGCTACTGGCTCTACATAGAGATGCCCAAGGCCAAGAAGGCTTTGAGTAGCTGCAGTGTGGGCTCTGCAGAACAGCATCTTACAGCTTGCTCACATCTTTTAAGCGTGTGATGTGATACGTAACAAAAGAACAGCCCTGGGAACTACAGAGGAGCACAGTTTAGCTCCACGGAAAAAAGCAGTTTCACACACTCTGTGAAGGATGCCCTGGGAGCTGGTGAACACGCCATGAAAATTAACCAAAGTCCCAGCACCTCAGGTTGCTCCTGGGTAGTAAACGGTACTTATATCCTAGGTACCACAAGCGTGAATTTGTGGCTCATAGCTGTGAGCTACAACTACAACTATTACAGTTGATTGTTTTTATGCACTGCTGGGTTGATGCATCTTTAAAATCCCTCCTGACACCACCCTCTGTGCCACCAGGACTGTGCAGGAGCTTCAGTGTAGGCCGAGATGAAACTCCTCCACACTTCCAGCAAATGTACGGCTCCAGCCTCCGGTGGGGTTCATCATCAAACATAGAATACTCCAGTCTGTGTCAGCAGAGGACTCAGGCAGAGAAACATGTCCTGGGGGCTCCGCCTGCCTTTCTCCTGACTTCCCTGCAAGTTGACACAGATTTGTTAAAGCCCTTGATGGAGGCGTTATTTAATAAGCACCTCCTGCCACAGGGAGTGCACTGAACTGTAAGCTTTGCACAGTGTGTTGGTGTAGCTTAGTACAGCCCTGTTGGATCCTTGGACTTTGCGTTTTCCACCAGTTACCTGCAGACAGTAACGGAGACTATGCTGTGGTGAAGATCAAGACTCAAGAGATGCTGGACACAGGGCAGTTTTCCTAGCACCAAACTGTCAAAGAGTTGCTGAGAATGTGTGATTCTTATTATAACCCATAAGTTTTCAAAGGAACATGGGACAGAACAATTATCATGACATTTGAAACCAGTTAAAGAACTTCAGCTGGCCAGTGGTGGCACAAGCCTTTAATCCCAGCACTCAGGAGGCAGAAGCAAGCAGATCTCTGAGAGTTCAAGGCTAGCCTGGTCTATATAGCAAGTTCAAGGACATCCAGGGCTACACAGAGAAACCCTGTCTTAGAAAACCAAAATAAATAAATAAATAAATACAAAAAATAAAATAAAAACAAAGAAAAAGAAATTTATTTCATAACTCAAAACCTGCTGCACAAAGACGACTTGGTTTTTTGTTTTTGTTTTAATTTGTTTATGGTATCATATTTTTATCATGAAGAAGCTTCAAGAATACATTATGGATATTAAATTTTACTACAAAATTATTCAAATATAATAAACAATTGTAAGTGTAGCTATGTCAATATGCTCATATTTATCTTTAAAATGTAACATCCGTGTGCTGTTGATGTTGCTCAGAGAGTAAATGTGCTTACCACCAAGACTGGGAGCCTGACTTCAACCTTCATGTCACACGTAGTGAGAGAAGAGACCCAGCCTTGGAAAGTTGTCTTTAGATACATACCATGGCACATGCACACACATAAACACATAAACACACACACACACACACACACAGAAATAAGTAGATAAATATAATAAAATCATAAATACACTAAATGTGATCAGCAGATTTTCTGAGAAGTCACTCCTTGCTTATTAAATCAATGCTTTTAAAAGAACTCGAGATTGTATCATGATCCTGTGTCATTGTAATTAAAATAAGCCATTTTACGTGGATTGCCATAGGGATCTCTAAGTGAATCACCGGCTTTTATTATCTTTTCAATTATCACATGTCTTAAGAATTCAATTAACTTTCATTGTCAGAAATTACCTATGCTGAACTCAAGGGGAACAAAAAATATCACCCATTTTCTTGTTTTCTTATTAACTGTCCTTCCTTATCAACATAACAATATACACAGAGTCTGTGTGATAAGAAAGGGACAGACCTAAAAGCACCAACGAACTCACTGACGAAAAGCTGCACCTTAGGAGCCTAGACTTAGGATGCTGCCACAGCCGGCAGATCCATTTCCCAGCAAGAGGCTCAGTGAGGATAGGAACATGTCGAAGCTGCTCAAATTATGATTTTTCATCCAACACTTGCAATGGGGTCTGAGAACATCACCTGTATTTCTGGAAAATATGAGGAGGTGGTTTTGTGTGTGTGTGTGTGCAGGTAGCCTAGCAATCCATGTAAGAATCAGCTGTCAAGGAGTGTCAGACTCTCAGCAAACATTGATCAAAAGCCTCCCATCTCAGAATAGGGATATGTGCCACCTCTCTGGTGTCCTCATGTGAAGGTCAGCCCCAATGTCCTGGAGGGAGATGTGATGCAAAACTAAGCAGAATGTGCCTGCCCAGGGTCCTGTGAAACCTCACTCCCACCTGGGGACTCTCGGGGGATGGCGAGGGTAACCACAGGGCCAGCTGTTCTCTGTGTCGCTGTCTCTTTCTCTCTTTCTCTTTCTCTCTCTCTCTCTCTCTCTCTCTCTCTCTCTATCTCTCTCTCACACACATACACACACACACACACACACTTTTTCTATGATATACTGTGTTCATCTTGGCATCTGTACCATGAACGCCTTATCTTCAAAGACTCGCCCTCCCTGAGTCCTTCTCTGGAGGGACTTGTGGATGGGCAGCCATTCCTGACTCTCTAGTTTGAGTCCATCTCCTGGGTCCAATGTTTGCTCACCTGGTCTGCTGTCTTACGTTTTCCTGTCTCTCATCATCTCTCTATCTTCCTGCTTCCCTGATGCCATCCCCGTCCTTTAATTCCAGAGCTACGTGACTGGTCTGATTCCTCTGATCTTCTCCACTAATCCCTTAATCTTCCAGACTGCTGTATATCTTGACAGGCAGCTGTAGCCCAGCCTGTAGTTCCCAATGCATTACAGGCGTCATAGTTGCTAAGTCTTTTTGATCCAATAAAAGCCGAAACCATTATCTTTTGTTAGTTGGAGGCTTTGCCCACATTCTGCTGTACATGGGAAGCCTAGATACATTTTTATTACAAATTATTTTTTCATAAGCCTTGGTGGGTGATTATGATCTATAAATAGTTTGCTGACTTGGCAGTACAAGCTTGCGTTCTAGAAGGAAAATAGAACTTTGTGTAGAGTTAGGGTTAGGGCTAGGACTCTCTAAAAGCATAGGCAGACATTTGCCGTCATGGTGGGCTGCATAGACATTGTTTCAGTAAGCATTAAAGAGTTCAACTTGTTGGATAAATCAATGATAATGAATTTTCTATGGAGGAAACATGAGGTAGAATTTAACAAATAGGTCTGAATAAGAAGATAGTTAGGGAACAGTTCAGTCTGTGACACTTGACCTGACTTTCATGACTTTAACGGGATTTTTCTAGGGAGCAGCACACTCTAATATGTCACCATCTGGTGGCCAAATATAGGAGAACTGGGCTCAGGAAAAGGGGGATGTATGGCACAACACAGCCCCAGCAATGCTACCGCTGGATTTGTAAACTCGGCTTCAAACGCCATTTAAAGGCTGGCATCTCAGTAGCTAGCTCCCTAGCCTAGTGTGTCAGAGGCTCACAACAGTTTCCTCTCCAGGGTAGGGGGAGCTGGGGAGAGGAAACCAGACTTTTAAACACAGATGCTGGTTGACTTACAGAAGGCAGGGAGCTGTTTTTGTATAGCCTTTAATTTCATGTATGTATTTTCATGTGTGTGGATTTGTACACAAGTATGTGAGTGCCTGCAGATGCCAGAAGAAGGCATGAGGTCCCCTGGAGCTAGAGTCTCAGGCAGTTGTAAAGTGGGTGCTGGGAATTGAACTTGGGTCCTCAGAGGAGCAGCAGTCACCGCAAGCCACTGAGCCAGACCTCCAGCCCCATCTGTTTCCTAAAGTTCACATCACCAAACTACTTTGCACCAGCACAGGCCTCTCCCTCTCACAACGAAGTCATGTGCTTGAGTTCTATCACATTTATAAAAGAAAATCTTGGGATTATTTTGTGTCTTAGAAAGGAAACAATGTTTAGCATGTACTAACATACCCCAAGCCACGTTGAAAAGTCATATATCTTGGAAGGGCTGCAGGGGAGGGCTGCTCAGTTAAGATCTCTTTTTTTTTTTAAATGCCTATGATAAAGTAAGCATCCATTAGCCCTGAGTCAGCCTCCTGCCAGTAGACTGCTAACTCTCACTGCGGTCCTGGGAGTTGACTTGTTTTAACACGGTGACAATAGTCAGTGACTATAAGTAGAGTCTCTTACTATCTCTTGTGCATGCAATTACCAGGGCCAGCCTTAAGACGCACTGTTAGGTTTGCAGCATCATTCCTGTTCCACACGTTTTCATGTGAGCAGGACAGATGCTGATGTAATGTAAGTGAGTTTCATGACGGCCTCTCATTATTTCTCTGATTATCTTTAATAGAAAGGGCCATTTTGTAAGATGTCTGCCAAAATTTGCCTGCCGTATCCTAATTTTTTAAATTGCACTTGTTTAGTTGTATGTGTGAGAGATCCCAGGGACGAAACTTAGCTTGTCAGGCTTAGCTACACTCACCTTTAACCATGAAAGCATCTCTGACTCATCAGTTAGGGTTTTTTAAATTTATGTGTATGTATGTATGTATGTATGTATGTATGTATGTATGTATGTGTATGTTACCTGCATGGGTGTATGTATATGTATGTATGTATGTTACCTGCATGGGTGCATGTGTGTAGTACAGTGGACAGAAACAGGCATCAGATCCCTGAGAGTTGTAATTAAGGGCATCGGTGGGATGCCTGGCTTATTGTGCAGCATTGAGAGCTGAAGGCGGGCCTCAGGTCATACAGCATGTTCCATTGGCTGTCGGACTGCCTCCCAAGCCCTGCATATTTGAGATAACAGAAAGGAGCAGTGTTACCTGTGAGGGTAAGAGCCTGTATAAAGCCCAGGTGGGGAGGGAAGAGAGGCAGAGACAGAGAGAAAGCCAAGGCATGCAGGGGCGGGGAGATCAAACCATTTTACTCTTTGAGGGGACTTTTTTTTTTTTTTTTTTTTTTTGCAACGATTCAGTTTTAAAATAAAGATTGATTTTTGTCTTCATTTCCCATGGGCAGATGATTTCTCGTTCAACCACCCCTGCCACTTGGGTAGCTACTATAATTTCTGTGTAACCAACCCTTTGAGCTGACACGTGGCTTTCACCTGCGCTCTGATAGCTGTTGAGGTCTTTGATGAATGGAAACAACCTGGGGCAGGTAGGAGGATCATGAGGCTATTATAACTGTCCTGTCTGTCACACTCTGCACAGACAGGACCTTCACTCAGATGCCACCAACGTGGCAGAGGAGGAAGGACCCTTTCAGTCTCTCTCACTTGACCCAAAGACACATTTCCCAAGAACATCTTGGGAAATCCAGAAGCCTGCTCCGCATCCAAGCTCTGACATGTCTGACCTTCTCTTGACATTCGGCCGAGGAGTTTTAAAGGTGAGGGCACTGAAGCTAAGGCAGGCATGAGCAGCCAGGAAAGCTGCGTCTGTACAACCTACACTTGAGTGAGTGGCTCTGTGGATACATCCTGGTATTTTCTTGACTTTCCATAAGAAAGAAACGTTCTATGCAGGCCTGAGACCAGCTGAGGTGTTTGGTATTCACCAGCCTAACCCGTGAGCTTTGTATCATGCTGGTGCTTAAAAGTCAGCTTAGAGGCAGCACAAAGTGAGTTGATTAAAATGAAGCGTTCGAATTGCCAATGTGCCTCCTAAGGTGGCTCTGTCCTGTGAAGACCTTGAATTGATCGTTGATAGTAGATTTTTTTTTTTTCTGACTGGTGCATGGGTAGGGGCTCTGTTAAGGTAGAAAATCTTGGGCAAATGTTGAAATTGTAGCTGACGGTATCCTGAGGGCTCCTGCCCTTCTGTGCGAGCATCTCTGGGGACAATGGTTATCAGTGCCGAATGGGACATGTGTCTGAGGATGAAAAGGACAGTGTGACCTGTAATGAGATGCAGAAAGAAAGGTAGTGACTGAAGTAGCACCCGGCGACATACTAGTAGGAGCCTGCATGGGCACCAGGCTCACACAGGAGTGTGAGGACCACATGGAGCCCTTCCTCTGGAATCGGATTCACCCTCCATGTATAGTCTGCTCTCACTGGTCATTCTAAAGACTCTACATAAATCTTAGATATTGGCAAACAGTGGGTACTACGTGAGTTGGAAAGCTGAATTACCCGCCAAATATCTCCCCTTGCTATGTCACAATTCCGAAAAAGCACTAGAGTCAGAAGACATGCAAAGAAGATTGTTTCTATCAAGTGCTCAATAAGAACAGCTTGTGGGGCACGGTTATGACACTGTATACATGGCTTAGGGAATGTATAGCTGGGCGTGGTCGCTCATGTGATCATCACAGCCCTTGGAAGTCAGAGGCAGGAGGATCAATGAAGTTCAAAGACAGTGAAATCATACATTTGTCTTCTGAGCCTGGCCTATTTTACTTGACATAATGATCTGTGTTCTTTAATCCAATGCAAAATTAATTGACGCTGATCCTCTTGGACGTACGGGTGACAGCTGGCGTTGCTCAGTGCAAGGCTCCAAGTGAGAACTGTATGAAATGATGGATGGTCTGTCACTGTGAAAAAAGTGAGGGTCACTCGGGTCTATGCACAAGCGTAAATAACCAAATGCACTTTTAGGAGGTTGTGTGTTTTACTAAAGGCAAATGAAGCCTCAGTACAGGAAAAGCCGCTTTGTCCTGCATCGAGGGTATGCCTTGTAGGAGGTCAGAAGACTGCATGCGTGAGCCTCACCGTGGATGCTACCACAGTGTCTGTCCTTGAACCCATGCCCAGCATCTGATACAGTAACACTTTAAGGAACCTGGTAGCCAGCCTGCTCCGACTGCTCTTTGTTAGCTCACCGGAGATTTCAAGCCTTTTGAACCATTCTGTTCTGCTACAGGCTTGGCCTTCTGTCCTCGTGGCCTTCTGTCCTCTCACGTGGTCCCAGTTGTCTGGCTATGGTCAGGCGTTTCCAGCTTCTTGACCTCAAATCCAAAGAACGAAAAATCCAGCCACACATATTTGTAATAGAAAGAGGTGTCTTCATTGAGAGCAAAGTGATAGAACAGACTCTTGCTCGGGGCGCGCACTGATGGGGTGCAGGAGAAACGGAGTTTACTTGCTTGCAGATGTAGTTCGTGTAGTTCCCATAATGCATCTGTTTTTCATCCTTTGCAGGTCCGAATATGTATAGGCATAGGGTGGTAAATAGGGACTTTCCCTAAAGGTTTACAGAGCGGACAATGCTTGCCTTACTTAACTGGTACTCTAAGCCACAGAAGGCAAGACCACAACGATCTTTGTGTCCAGACCCACAGCTCAACACCCAGCCTCTGTTACAGCCCCAGAGTCCCAGCTGGGAAACTAGCTGTGCCTGAGATGAGAAGTGTCCACTGTGGGTCCAGTCAGCTCAGAGAGTGAGGTACATTCACGTACGGTGCAGGGGTGATGATGTCCTGTCAGGCATCGTGTGGCTACTTGCTGCTACAGGTAACAGAAGAAGCAGGATGTGAGGTGTGACATTTAATGTGGGCCTCCAACTTCTAAACACATCCTAAGGTAACGTAGTTAGTTTTATGACATTCCTGAGGGTCTGAGGAACCGTGTGCTCTCGTGGTGTTCTCAGAAACATGTCATAAGAGCACGGTGGCTGTCCAAGTACCAAGTCCTCCCTGATTAATTAAAACCTTCTAGGAAGTGAAGATGTCATAAAATTACCAACACTAAAAGGGACCACGATGACATGGGAGGGTGAATTAGATTCATCTTGGTAAATTAGACACTCCTCAGACAACAACAAAAGGCAAGTACCAGAGAAAGTGAAAACTCTTTAAGAAAGAACTTATTTTTGCTTGTACTGTTTTTTTTTTTGTTAATTTATTCATTTTACATCCTAGTCATAGCCCCTTTCCCAATTCTCCTTCTTCCCGCTCCCTCTCCCCTCCCCTCCCCTATTCCTCAGAAAAGAGGAGCCTCCCTTCCCATCTACCCCAGCTCATCAAATTGCATCTGCACTGAGCTTGTCCTCTTCCCCTGTGAGCTGGCATGGCGGCCCCTCCAGGAGGAAGTAAGTGATCATTTAAAGCAGCTTGCTGAATGGTTTCACTGATTTGTTCTCAATGTCTGTCCCCTCCATTAACTGTTTTTCTTCCCAGTTTCTGAACCTGACTAAGCAATAATTTTCTTTTTTTAATATATTTTATTAATTTATTCATATTACATCTCAATTGTTAGCCCATCCCTTGCATCTTCCCATTCCTCCCTCCCTCCCATTTTCCCCTTATTCCTCTCCCCTATGACTGTGACTGAGGGGGACCTCCTCCCCCTGTATATGCTCATAGGGTATCAAGTCTCTTCTTGGTAGCCTACTATCCTTCCTCTGAGTGCCACCAGGCCTCTCCATCCAGGGGACGTGGTCAAATATGGCGCATCACAGACTCCACTCTCTGTTCAACTGTGAAGAGTGTCCTGTCCATTGGCTAGATCTGGGTAGAGGTTCGAAGTTTACTGCACGTTTTGTCCTTGGTTGGTGCCATAGTTTGAGCAGGACCCCTGGGCCCAGATCTGCCTGCCATAATGTTCTTCTTGTAGGTTTCTAGGACCTTCTGGATCCTTCTATTTCCCCATTCTCCCTTGCTTCTCTCATCTAGAGTCCTAATAGGATATCTTCCCCTCTGACCCACTTTCCTGGTAAGTGAAGATTTTCATGGGACATGCCTCTTGGGCTAGTGTCCAGATATAAGTGAGTATATAGCATTTGACTCTTTCTGCTTCTGGGCTAACTCACTCATTATGATCATTTCTAGTTCAATCCATTTGCCAAAAAATTTCAGGAATTCCTTGTTTTTAATAGCTGAGTAGTATTCCATAGTGTAAACGTACCACAGTTTCTCTATCCAAACTTCTATTGAGGGACACTTAGGCTGTTTCCATGATCTGGCTATTATGAATAAGGCTGCTATGAACATGGTTGAGCAAAGGTTCTTGTTGTGTGCTGGAGCATCTTCTGGGTATATTCCAAGGAGTGGAATAGCTGGGTCTTAAGGAAGCCTTATTCCCAGTTTTCTGAGATAGTGCCAGCTAGATTTCCAAAGTGGCTGTACTAGTTTGCATTTCCACCAGCAATGAAGGAGTGTTCCTCTCTCTCCCCATCCTCGCCAGCATGTGGTATCATTTGAATTTTTGATCTTAGCCATTCTGGTGGGTGTAAGATGGAATCGCAGAGTTGTTTTGATTTGCATTTCCCTGATGACTAAGGAGGTTGAGCATTTCTTTAAGTGTTTCTCAGCCATTCGATATTCCTCTGTTGAGAATTCTCTGTTTAGTTCTGAGCCCCATTTCTCAATTGGGTTATTTGGGTTGGTGGTATTTAATTTCTTGAGTTCTTTATACATTTTGGATATTAGACCTTTGTCAGATGTAGGGCTGGTGAAGATCTTTTCCCAGTCTGTAGGCTGTTGCTTTGCTCTGTTATTTTCATCTCACTTATATAATCTTATTTTTACTAGTAATATTTAACTTTATATTAATTTACAGTTTAAAATACTGAGGCCCAGAGAAATCAGAGACACCTTAAGTGCTGGCATCATCATGTGTCCCCTTCGATTTCTTGTCTTTAGCCGTTAGTAATGACTTCAGCATCAACATGCTTATTCCATGTTTTCTTGACTTTAAAAAGACTTTATGTCTATAAGTGTGGAGGTTTGGGGGTGTGGGGTATGAGATGATACGAGTATAGGATTTTAATGAAAACAAATCATACTAATAGTTTTGACACATGTGAGGAGGACAATTTTATGTTGTCTCCACTGTCTCAGATGGGCATAAAAGTTAGTGGTCTACAGATGTATAGTCACAGACTAATCCACATAAGTTACTCATTGTGCAGGGTCTGAACTTATTTGCTTATTTGCAAAGTGGCTCCATCTGAAATGTGGGTACCTTCTCAATTTGATTCAGAGTAAGAGCATTTTATAAACACACTGTAACCCAGCAGAGTCATAAATAGAGAGAAAATGAAGCCGGAAACTTGTGTTTACATCATATGCATTCTAGATTTACTGCTGCTGCACTGGGCTCTGAAGAAATATGATGTCCAATGTATGTCATTATAAACTGTCACTCGTGTGTGTTCTGGAGTATTTAGAGCAGTGTTGATTTAGGACCAGGCCTAGTGAGCAGGCCATTTCTAATTCCTGCCGGGCAGACTGTAGCCAGCACTATATCATAGATGATCTAAGGAACAGGAGAGTTTGAGAATGACCTCTTGAAATAACCTTTATTGTATAAAAGTTTGGCAACTTAAGTTTTCACACAATTATTATTATTATTATCATTCAACCTAGTATTAGCTGATTCTTCTCATGGGTGGGAAATAGTCTTAGGAACTCATACTAATCATTAAAATGTATGTAATATGCCTTGCTGGGAATGCAGAGAGACACTAAGAGCCTGCCCTCCATACCATCAGCCAGAATGCTGACAAAAGAAGAAACAAACTATTCTCGGACCTTGAGTTTTACTCAGAAGCATGGGATAAACCATTTTTAACATGAAACTGAGTCAGAACAGTCCAGGCTACCATCTTAGCCTGTCTGCGAGATTCCTAGAAACTCAAGCTCATAACACAGATTTATTTTTATTTTACTTAATTTAGGAGAAAGAACACACTACAAATGTTCTCCTGGGGGCATTTGCAGAGATGAGCCAGCAGTAGTGTTCAACATTGCGCCTGCCTGAAGCTGTGGTGACAGCTGTCTCGAAGAGTTGATGAAAACTGCAAACACTGGGGGAGTTAGACCAAAGGCTCCCACACAGGGGTGGTGTATGCCTTAGAATGTTGAAGGCTAGTCACATATCCCAGGCTGGGGACATGCTCCTAAAATACTCAAGAAACTGACCCTTTCCAAGGTCAGTGCAGACTAGGGAAATTGCTAGCCATTTACCAACACACCAAAGAAATGCCCTAAGACATAAACCACATGCTGAGTTTCTCTGCAAATGCTAGAGGAGTTGTCTGGCACCTAAGGAAATATTTTGGTCCGTGAGCTGGCACTGATACAGTGGGCCAAGCCTCCAGGGCTATGCCTGACCAGCAACATAGATGTTAGAGGTTTCACAAGTAGTGAAACAAACGGAGAGGCTCGCAGGTGGAGAGGCTGCCGTCCTGGGAGGACGTGGACATGACTTAAAACCTCTCCTCGTCTACTCTCTGTAATGTCAAGTTTTCAACATTCCAATAAGTGTGAAGAAACCACAAAGTCTGGCCCACAAAGAAAAAAACATATTAGTCTGTTCCTGGGCAATCCCAGACTATCTGTTTCCCAGAGAGATTTTAAATCAACCATCGCTTAATGTTCACGTAACTAAAGGAAACCGTTTCTACACGAGTACGGGAAGATATCGAGGAGAACAACAACCAAATAGTAATTGTAAAAAGAGCCAAATGAAGGAGAAATTATGCAATCATAATCTCAAAAGAAACAACAGTCCCAAAAAAGAACTAAATAGAAATTCTAGTATTGAAAAGGACAGAATGTGAAATCACACACACACACACACACACACACACACACACACACACACACACACCACCACCACCACCACCACTACCACACCATACACACATACACACACCACACACAGACACACCACACACCACACACACACAAGCAAACAGGAAGTCAGGGAATTGGACAGCAGACCAATTAAGATTATCCAGTCTGGGAGAGAAGAATGGGGAAATGTGAACAGACCTCAGACCCTGCAGGAAGCATAGTGCATTATGGAGTGCATCGCCACAGAGACAAAAGGGCAAAGGAGCAGGCAGAGAGCAAGGGCGGAAACTGCAGTAGGAGGGAGGACACTAACTTACACATTTGAGAAGTTATCCAGGCTTCAAGTGGGACAGCCTGAAGCAGAGCAGAAATTATGGCTACGGTACACAGAGAAGCCATATTTAGACACAGCATAGTCATGATACATAGAGGAGCCACATCTAAACATACATAGCCACAATACACAGAGGAGCCACATCTAGACACCCATAGCCAAGATGCAGAGAAGAGCCACATCTAGACACAACATAGCCAGTATACACAGAGTGGCCATATCTAAGCATAGCATAGCCAGGATACACAAAGAAACAATATTGAAGAGTCTACTTCTACTAATCATTGAATGAGACCTTTGCCCTGTTCAAGAAACCCTGTAGGATTGCATCTGACTTGCTACTGTGAACCCAAAGGTCAGAAGACCATGGGAGACACATGCTAGATGCTAACAGAAGGACTGTCAAGAAGTGTTTTCAAAAAGGACTGTCTTTCTCAGATGTAGAAGCAATTAAGGCATTCTTGACAAACTAGAACCAAGAGAATTTGTGGTAAACAGATAGGAAGATGTTGTTGAATTCACAGGATAAGCTTCACAAAGGGACGTGTTTATGGAAGACAGTATGTGTGCTTTGTTATTCTAAATTTATCCTAACCTATCTAGAGATACTTACAAAAGAAGTAAATATGCCATGGTTAACAGGCCTGTACACATAAAGGTACTTTTTTGAATCTGAAGGCCTGAAGGTGGGGAGGCGGGAATGTAGGAATATCCAGGAATGAAGCATCTGTTCCCTGCTGAACCTCAGTTGATAGTAATTAATGTAAATTATATTGGTATGCATTAAAATATTAATTATAATCCTAATGAATATTCATCTGAATGTGAATTAAGATGACAATATGTAAAGACGTACTTATACAATAAAAGAAATGGGTGTTTTGACACCTGTCTGTAATGCCAGAACTTGAGAGGCTGAGGAAGGGTCATAGATTTGACAATCACTGTGGGCGACACAGAGAGACCCTCCCATATTAAACAAACAGAACACAAACAAACAGAAAAACAAAAACCAAAGAGAAGGTAGCAACAGAATCTCAGAGGAAAGAAAAAGGACATGATCCACAGAGCAAACAAGTGATGGAACGTCACATGTGAGTCCACCCTCTCAGGACTCGCCTCGATGGACATAATAAACCATTTAAGGGGCAGAAGGCAGAGGAATATACAGAGAACTAAGAGCCTTTGTTTTGTCCATAAGGAACACCTATTTATTCAGCCACAAATAGGTTTAAAACAAAAGGTTCACAAAGATATGTCAGGCATCCCAAGGAAAGCTTAAGTGATGTGGACTTCAGTAGGAAAGTTAAGTGTCCCCACACTTCACCTTTGTTAGTTACATAGTTTCAGTCAGTCATTAGTTATGTAGTTATAGTCAGTCATAAGTTACATAGTTATAGTCAGTCGCTAGTTACATAATTACAGTCATTAGTTACATAGTTACAGTCCATCATTAGTTACATAGTTACGGTCAGTCTCTAGTTACATAGTTACAGTCAGTCAGTCATTAGTTACATAGTGTGCTCCCAGTTATATAGTAAACCTAAAAGTTCTAGCTTGTAAAATGTAGTGGGTTTTTTTTTTTATGCCAAAAGTTAAATTGTTAAAGGAAAATAAAGATACCGCCTAGAAAGGGAATTATCCCATCTTGAAGACAAGGAAGCCATAATATACCTATGCCTACACGAAGACGAAGACAGAGGAGGTAGAACTGATGATTGAAAAGGGAAACAGCATGCCTCATGGTATGACTTCAGTAGTATTATAGTGATGGATGAGACAAATGCACAACAACCAGAGACAGAGGCTTGAAAGACTCAGGCAGCTAACCGTGTGGGAAGCACTGCCGAGCACACATTTGCAAGAGCTTACGAATGATGGGCAATGTGGCAGGCTACCAAGGAAGTGTCTTTATATATCAGAAGGGTGGACACAGACAACGTTGGCCTCTAACCTCAAACCAGTGAAGTTAGAAACCTTTAACAGAGATTGTAAAAAAAAAAAAAAATCAGGAATTTTGCAAGTACAAAAAAATTAGCTTCTGTGGTTTGAATTATGCCCTTTTGTGATTCATCTGTTGAGCTCCTGACCCCATGTCTTCCTTAGTTTTCTATTGCTATGATGAAAGACCATGACCAAGGCACCTTATAAAATAAATAATCTAATTGGGCTTATGATATCCGAGAATTAGAGTTTTTGATGGCAGAGGGAAGGAACACCTGTGAGCTCACATCTTGATTCTCAGCCATGAGACAGAGAAAAAGACACACACTGGGAATGGTGTGAGTCTTTTGAAATCACAAAACTGCTCCCAGTGACACCTTCACCAAGGCCACACCTTCTAATCCTTCCATAGGAGTTCCACCAACTGGGGACCAGATATTCAAGCATATGAAGCCTTGGTGGCCAATCTCATTTAAATCATCACACCCTGCATACCCCAGAATGTGACTAAATTCTCAATATACGCCCTTTTCTGGGGTGGGAAATTAAAATGAAGACAGTTAGGGGGATGCAGGAAGAAAAGGACAAGGAAAGAAGACTCACTCAGATGCTGGCTTCTTGTTCCCAGAAGACCGTGTGAGGATAAACTGCAGGAAGGCATGGGATGGATGTAGGACCAATAGGTATTAGTGAAAGATGCAAGAGTCTTTCCTGCACGTTCAATGTGTTGTCTGTGACAGGGAATAATCTTGGTCACACCTAGATGGCCGCCAGCACCCGTTACACACCCACAACTCACCAATTTCCCCTGTCATGGTGGTGCATTTTTCACAACCATTAAACCTCCACCTGTATGAGGTAATCAGTGCCAGTCCATAGTTGTAATTGACTATAGCAAAAAAGCATGTGGATACCAACTACCTACCTTCCTGCACTTGAAAATAGAAAGCAGTAAAGCAACAGCCAGCACTCATGAAAGGTACACACAGTTGGGTACACTGGAAGCTTAGCCGACCACATGCAATTGAAAATCCCAAGGGTGGCACATGTCTTCAACAATGAATCAAGATAAAAACACCCAAGACATGTAGACTGGGAAACTAAGGCGACCTTCAAGGACTGGAGAGACTGAATTAATGCCATCCCACAGTGGAGCCTAGCACAGACCGCTTCCCAGAGGAGCCCCTGCAATGACTAAAGAGGGGCTAATACAAAGCTGCAGGTGTTACCGTAAGCCGGAACACAGGAAACATGACAACATGGTGATGCATAAGGCTGTACCAAGGTCAAACTCAGAGCCACCGAGTGTAAGAAAATGGGCTGATGAGGCTGTGAAAACAACTTCAGTGGCTCCTGGCCAGGCTCTGGGCCCTTCCAGACCGCTGCCAGTACAAGTCCTATAACCAGGCGGGTTTCACACCATGATGCAAGGTCATTGCTGTGTATGAAACCCCATGCAGTGAAACACAGCACATCCTTAATATGAACATAATGGATACAATCATATGTCCCAGTAGATCCATTAAAAAACAAAGCAAAGCTTGATTTTTCCTACAGTGGATGCATTCAACAAGCACAGACGTTCTCTCACAGGCACCTCCACAGCCCATTGCACCAGACCCGGGAGCCGACTGGAGGCTGAGGTCATCCCTGTAGGGGATGGGGCAAAGACTCTGCTGCCTCCACTTCTGTGCTACATTGTGCCAGAAGTCCCTGTCAGGACAGTGGTGTAGGAGGTGCTCATTTTAGGACCATGAGAACACAGCAAGGATGACACAGCTCTGATACCCCGAGCAGCACCGCACAGTGAGCTTTATGTTGTGTACACAGTGTGCCCGTTGAACAGGGACGCTTAGTCTGTGCTATGAAACATCTTGGAGTCATTGTTCCAACTCTGCATTGCCCATCTTAGGACTTTGTCCCATTTATTACTTTATTTACTTAATTTAGATGCTCTTTTGTGTGTGCACACATACCTCAGAGAACAGCTACATGGAGTCTGTTCTTTCCTTACACTGGGGAGTCAAACCCGGCTCATCACACCAAGTGATAAGTGCCTTCACCTGTGAGCTGCCTTAATAACTCCCCCCTTTACTTTTTAACCAATTAGAGACAATGCCTCGCTATGTAAATAGGCTGGGTTTCAGACATGTGTCACGATGCCCAGCTTTCCTTATTTTTAATGTATTTGAAAATACAGTATTCTATTTTCTGTGTGTTCCTAATTTCTCCCAAGACCTTTTGATTAGAATAATGTTTATGGGGAAAGAGTTAATTCTTTAGTGTTTGGAAGAAAACAACAAAGTATATCTAGTTTATTATTCATAGCTATTATAGACAGTGCCAATTGCTGTCCTCTGGAGTCTGCCCTGAAAATTGCTGCGTGCACAAGAGCCCACGGAGCTTGGCAGTGGATATTCCTGACATTACTACTGGAACTCGAGTCCCATAAGTTCCTGGATCTCTCCGCATGTAGCGTGGGGATAATATCATCATACATAACAGTCTCTTAACACTGAGGGGGCAGCATCTTACTTTTATCATACACATGCCCAACTCTGCAGAGAATAAGACAGTACATAGAAGATTCCCCCTCACTCACATTCACTCGAGGATGCCTTACTTGCATGCTCACCCTAAACCAGCATAGTTGATCATGGCCCCATTGTCCAATGCTCCCATACTGTGCTCAAAGATGGGCTTGACTCTATGTGAGGTGTTACCAAGGGTTACTGAGGGGAGTGACTTAATTCCATTGATTAAAGCAGGTATGCCTGCAAGCCTGATGCGGGTAGGGGTCCAGGGTTGCCTGCAAGTCCAGAAAGTGGTGTGCATAACCCAAGACAAGTAGAGTCTCAGGTTGGCTAAGATTTCCTTTATTTTTGTCTGCCTCACCCAATTCTCTAAGAATGCTGGCAGTTGGGTATTTGTCTACAGACCTACCAAGGTTCTGAGAGGGCTCCCCAGCAAATTGGATGCTGGATTTGAAAGAAAATCCAGAAATGAAGAAATAACATCATCATGAAACGAAAAGTTACTTGTTTGTGAATAGAAAGGGTGTGTTCTAGGAACTCTACAGGAATAGGCATGGGGTAGACAGGCTGTAGTCTGGAGAAGTAAGACAAGCTTGGCTCTTGGTCCCCCGGACACCAGCTGATTTCTGTAGTGAGAGAGATTTGGACACAGGGTGCTTTGACTGGAGGAAGGATTGGGGATGGGCACTCTAGGCTTCTTTCCCAGGTCCGCTCTATGGTAGATGGCTGTTGCCATCATGCACATGGCACACACTAGCAGCAGAGAGGGTGGCTTTCTGTGGCTGAAGCCTGTGCAGGAGCAGCCAGGCTTTTGAGATGGCAAATTGTCTTGGAGTCGTGAAGACTGAAAGAGACAACAAGAGACTAGCTACCTGGAGGTGCAGATGCTGCGAAGAATAGAAAGAGAGGCACCTTCCGGTCAGCCTTCAGTAGAGGCAGCACACCTCCTTGGTGAGGGTGACTGAAGCTGAGCCATTCTGAGCACTGCCGTGTCAAGCTGAGTGCAGGAGTGGCTCTGGCGGGGGCATGTTAGTTCACGGCCGTCATCCTTCCTGCGCTGGGGAGGCTGAAGCGGGAGGCTGAAAAGTTCTTGGCTGTGTGACGTTGGCTACATAGGATCACTGAGTCGGAACTAAAGCAATAACAACGTAGCCAAAACAAACAAAGAACTGGCAGCTGCTACTTTGTTCCTTTTCGTGGCATCAATGATGTGTGTTTTAAACCATAAATATACCACTAGTGGTGGAGACCAGCGGAGTGACTCGGAACCGAAGGACGTTTCTAGGAGGTTTGCCCTCTCAGGACGCTGCAAGTCACAGAGACTGAGGCCCCTCTCAGTGCCTCCTGATGTTGCTTGTGCTAATGAATTCACCTTGCTATTAAGTGGACACAGGTCGTTTCCCAGCTGTTGGTTTGCTCTGATAATTGGCATATATTTTGATCTATGTGACTTCACGGCTTTGCCCCATAATGGTCTGTGACAGTAGAAGTAAACCCGGGCAAGGGCTAATGGCACAGATGGAGGCTTAATGTACAACATGCAAACTCTCATTGCTTTAAGCCAATAGGTCCTCACAAGTGGCAAAACAATGTCCTTGTAAGTGAGTGGGTCCTTTTTATTTATATGTTTTCTTTTGTTCTGCAAAGTGCATATAAACTCAGTGCTTCAAAACAATGCACTGCAGTGAACTCTGCACTCTCATTAGCTTCTATGGGCTGTAACGGGCAACCAAACTCCCACGCCAGGTAACAGCTTTGGACGCAAGGAGAAACACATATGATTGTGGGTGTGTGGCGTGGGATCCGGCAGAGACTTGCCCTCACCCTGTGTCCCCCACAGCTGCTGTCCGAGCTGCTTATAAAATACTGCCAGTTTGAGCTCCGGGTACAGAACGTGCCTTCTCCAACTTTGGTTTCTCTCTTCCCTTGCAGTGCTTCGACTCTTGAAGGAAGGGGCGGACCCACATACCCTTGTCTCCTCAGGAGGGTCCTTCCTGCACCTGGTAAGAACTGACACTTGAAGGGCCCACGTGGCAACACCTGGAGACAGAGGGTCAGTGAAGGACTCAGAAGCCAGTCCCACAATGAGCTTCCAACAATGACCAGGAGAAAAAAATGGCACAGGTGACAGATGACAGGTGGAGATAAGAAGCTGCAGAGTTTGATGTCCAGAGGGAGGGGAAGTCACTGGGTCCTGGCTGAGCTGGGCAGGAGAGGGTAAAACAAGAGAACCAAGTTTCGGCTCACCCTTACACCCACCAAACCTTTTATCAGGGTCTTACATGCACCATCCTTGCTTCTGGATAGATCCCGTCACAGTAGATGGAGCGAACACATCCTATGACTGTGGCAGTGCATTCCTTACTCTTACCAGGTAACGAACACTCAGGGCGCAGTGGAGGAGCCATGAATGAGAGACTCCGAGGCTACAGGGCCTCCTGGTTAGTGGGAATACAGTTATGTGAGAGCCGATGAATAGACTACAAAGGTTCAGAAAGAGTACAGCAAGAAGAAAAGGCAGTGCTGACAGACGTCACAACAGGCTGGGGCACGCATTCCACGCTCACGCTGCCCTTCGTGCATAGGGTGGGTCTGGGAGATATACAGAGGAAGCCAGTGTTGGGTGAAGGAAGGAGCTCACAGCCTGATATACTCTCCATTAGCAGAGGTTACTGAGTAAATAAAGGCAAAGGAACAATTGCAGGTTGCTAGAGAGAACAAATTACAGGGCTTTAGAAAGCTTTAGGTACTGAGAAAGGCAATTTAGCCATCTAGATGGCAAGTGTGAACAGCCTCACGGGGAGCCCACGCCTTGGGGCATCCCACGTTGGGGTGCCTGGTGCTCTCAGACCTGGTCCTAATTACACACTGTTCCATCATTGTCTTGAAGGGAGGCGGCACAGAGCAGGTGTGTGGGAATGAGGAACAAGCCGTAGACACTGTTGGGCTGTCCCAATGCTGCATTTATATAACTCAAAAAATACGCAGCAAGCACCATACTCTAAGTGCTGGTTTCTCTGAGACATTTTTCTCTTAGATGTTCTAGAAAAAAAATTTACACGTGAATTAAATGTCCCAATGGGGCTAAGATTGATATAGATAATATATTTGCTTGTATATTTTTATATTTTAACGTCTTTTAATATCATCTTTGAAAACACATTTGACTCAATCTCCTTGCCCTACTGTTCCTTAAAAATTCCTGTAGCAAACAAATGGCAGGCATCAAATACTGGAAGTTATCACTGGAGACTGTGGCAAAAGCAGCCATGCCTGTGCCCCCAGGAAGTTTGTCTCATGGGGCCACCATAGAGGGATCCTCAAATTTGAATCTTTGTAAGAATTTATGGAGTAAGGAGTGGCATTATGTAAGCCTTAATAAAGTTTCATGGGTTTGTGGCACTGGGTTTTAACTAATAAGCTAAAAGGAGGACTGCCAATTCTCAGACAGCAGAGAGCGATTTTCAGGAATCCTCAGTCCTGTGCTGTGCCGTCATCACACCACAGTCAAGCTGGAGGGAAATTCCATAGAAATTATGAGTACCCTTCTACTGAATGAATTCTAGTTTTAATACAAAGATGAAGCATCCATGTCACGATGGCTCAAAAATATCCAAGATGCATTGGAGCACAGAAAAGCTGGGGAAAGAACAGAGCGCATAACATAACTGAGCAGAAGATGGAGAGGAGAGGAAGGGAGACGTACACATAGATGATGAGACAGAAAACAGACGCATACGGACGAAGGGTGCTGGAGCGGCGGGGCTGCGACAGAGACATAAAGACAGGGGGACAAAATTACAGGTCAGGTAGACAGACGATAGAGAGATACATGGTAGATTATTGACAGAGGACAATACATAGATGAAGAAATAGAAAGCAGATGGCTATATAGGTGATACATGCACTGATGGATTGATAGATGATATAAAGGTGAGGTATAGCTTAGAAGGAAGCGTTAAAATGAGCTTATGGTCCCCGGAGAACCAACAATGAACTAAGAACATATCTAGGCAATTTCACAGCCCGACAGGACATTAATCTCCCCTTACCCTGGAGAGGTATGCATGTGAGATGGTGATGTTAGGCTGACTGAGTTCTCTTAGGTTCTTTGAACACTTCCAGGTGAGAGGTATGCCCTAAAACTGTCCAGGATCCAGACTTCAGGAAAGAAGACTAAAAAGCCTGGGTGCCCTGGCAGTGGGCAGGTTAAGGAGTGTGGTGACTCTTGGCAGGTGCTATGATCACGTCCCTGCCCCCAACACCAACAGACAGAGGGGGAGAAAGAGAGAGCACATATACTTGTGTAAAAAACACTAGGATTGCTTGCTTCGTGCACTGGTTACTGTAGGGTAAGAGGACTTTTGTGCAGAAGGGCACTGCATTGACTAGGATGCCAGACTGGTCCTGGAAATGCTAAGTCTTTGAGCAAGAGACACTGCATGTTATACTAAGTGAAGTCCAAGTGGTGAGTTCTGCTTGACACTTGAAACGAGAGACAAGGGTGGCAGAGAACCTAGGGGCATGACACCAGGTGACGGGCAGAGACGTGGTTTCCTTTCTTGCTCATTTCCTTGGTGAGGTAAAGTGTCACCACAAACTGGCTGACGTGATGATCATCAACACGGATTCGGGAAAGTGCTGCTGGTGTGGGGGAAATTCTTCTTGGGGAGCATGGGCTTTGCTAAGCAGTGATAATATTGTAAGAACGCTGTTACAGAAACGCTCAGCCTTCATAATCTTTTCAGACAAGTGTGATTAAAGGTATTTATTGCTGTCAAATTATTATTCATAATCCTTAGAAGTGCGAATCACAAAGTACATCACTAGAGAAAGGGTGGGTGTCACTTTCAGCTTTGCATCTAATTAACTTTTTTTATTCTCCTTGAAAGACTGTGAAATTCCAAACTCCAAGTACATATTGAGGTGTAAATGTGAATTTCCATACTCCAGGTCAGGGGTGTCGTTGTGTATATGTGTGCTTTGTGTGCCAGAGTGGGGGTGCGTGCAAGTGAGTGTGAGGTGTAAGTGTGGGTTCCTGATGTCCCTGTCAGGGAAATCTTTGTGCCTGTGTGTAGGGGTGTGCAGTGTGTGTGTGTGTGTATATGTGTGTGTGTGTGTGTGTGTGTGTGTGTAGGGCATGCAGGTGGGTGTAAGGTGTGTCTCTGCCTCTGGAATATCTATCACACTCCACGTGACTGCAAGACTCTCACTAGCCATCAGTCTCTCAGAGTCTACAGCCTCATCCCTTCATTTCCGCCTCCCTGGAGTCCTGGTGTTACAGGAACGCAAAGCTGTGCCTGACTTTGTACATTCGTGCGAGGGATCCCAATTCATCTCCTCCTGCTTGCATGGAAGTGTTCTTGGCCATGGAGCCGTGTGTGGAGCCCCTGGAAGGTATCCTCATAGGCCAGAATTAAAGGATCACATATAACACCGCTGATTGTACAGTGAGCTGCCCACAAGAGGAAGAAAAGAGAAGGGCTGCTTTCCCGTGGACCCAGATCACTCTACACCGCCCTCCCCGCCCCCTACACCGCCCTCCCCACCGCCCCCATCGCAGCTTGGTTCTCAGCACCCAGCTCCTTGTAATCATCCCTAAAGCTGACACTGTGGTGGGTGGGTGGGTCCTAGTTCACACCATCAAATTCTCAAGTGATTTAACAGTGACTCACATGACTGGGGACACGAGACACAAAGACCTTAAAGTCAGTGCTTTTCCATCGAGCTACTGCGTTTGCCCTTCCCAGCGGCTCCCTCGAACGCCTTCCAGGATGCTTGCGCATGGCCTTGATGCTGACCTTATATTAAGGCTTCTCCCTTGTGCAATTTTTAGGTTTTACAGTTTTATAAACTTTTTCTTGTAATTTTACACTCTGAATTTATCTTCTCTTTAGTGTGTTGAGTGAGTGTTATCTGTAGTGCAAAACTACACAGCAGCAGTTGTGATGTGCACACATACCCTTCGTAATTTACTGAAAAAACAAAAACAAAAAACCCCACCCATTGCCAGTAAATTCCTTTTGAGACTATTTCATATATCAGTCATCATATGTGTGCCGATTCATTTCCAAATCCTGATGTGTGGCTCAGTGAGTCCTCTGCCTTTGCGTCAATATCACATTGTATTGCTTACAACTTTAAGTCTAGATTTTAGGTACTTTCAGTCCCCAAACTTTGTTTTCTCGTCCATGAATTTTAGCTTTCTAGGTCCTAAGCATTAATCTATGAAGCCTCAAGTTTTTTTTCAGTGCACACACTCCTCCGGGGATTCTGGCTGAATTTTAATTAAGTATAGACAGAGGTAGGGAGAATCGGTTAATGGTTCCATGTCTTCTGCCTCAACCACACAGTCTACGTGTAAGCGTCCCCCGTCTCATGAGATGTGGCCGCACCAGTGCGCTCCTGCATACAGGCTGCTACTCTTACACATATTTTGTTTGTCTGTTTTCCAAACTTTTGCCACTAGTGTGTAGAAATTCCGAGTTTCTGCTCTGACCTCGTGTCCTACAACTCCGTCACATATGTGTAAAAGGTATGATGGTTGTTCTTAGGTAGGAGATATCTGCGGGTCCGTGAGTGCAGGTGGGTGTGATGGCAGCGTTGCTGCTGTTTGTCATTCCTCGTCACACCAGCAAGGATCTCCAAGGAGTGCTGAGGAGGGATGGGACTAGTGCGCCCACCCCTGGCTTCAGTGATGAGAAACACTCATGGTTTCTTTTAGACAATTATTCAGTCTTGCAGCCTCCGCCGTTAAGTCGTGGTGTCTGTCAGATGCTGCTGTGCTTAGATTGGAATCTGGTGTTTGCTTTTTGTCTATTGATCGATCCCATTTGACAACCCCTCAGCCCCCCACCCCCACACTTTTTCTGACTTCTTTTGGATTATCTTGTGTGGTTCAAGTTTATGTTCTTATGATACGCAAAACTTACCTTAGCGTGTCTGTGTCTCAATATTCTTAGGGTGTGACTAATGCACCCCAGTTGCTTCAAGAACCCTTTAGTTTTCTCCAAACTACAACATCTATCTACTATCTATCTATCTATCTATCTATCTATCTATCTATCTATCTATCATCAATCTATCTTCTATTTATCT
>OU015752.1:51770000-51785758 GCA_907169655.1 Acomys percivali | reverse complement strand
TGGGAGTGGGGAGTTGGATGTCAAGAGCACCCTCCCTCATTTAGACACATCCTCTATACTCCTCCAGCCCTGAAAACTTGCTTCAGTAGTACGGGTTATAAAAATAGTTTTGTCACATAAACATCACTACATACTCTATACATTTTTTTACTGATTTTTTTTATTATTATGCAATGTCTCATAGTGCATAATTCCTGGTGGCTGTGCCAGTTACCCGGTTATGTTGCCTATCAATGGCAACGTGGCTGCCACAAACAAGGTAAGGGGAGGAGGATTTATTTCAGCTCATGGTTTGAAGGGGTGGCGTCCATCATAGTTGGGAAAGCGCAAGGCAGGCTCCAGGGAGGTCAGGGTGTGTGGCACGGGGCTCCTTAGATCTTCACAACTTGCTGGAGCAGGAAGCAATGGGGGAAGTGGGCTAGGATACATGGTAAGGATTCCCTGCCCCTGCCAGGTAGCTCCTCACTTCCTCCCTTAAGTGCCACCTCCTAAAGGTTCAGTGGTTTCCCCAAACAGCTGGGAACTAAGCATTCAAACACAGGCCTGTGGGGGACATTTGACCCCAAAACGTTTCTGTGTGCCACCGTTTCCTTTCATTTTAACTTTTGTTCTAACATGTGCGCCACATTTTAGAAGGATAGTTCACAGCCCATTGGGAGGACTGGTAGGTCTCAAACCCTGCGCAAAACAGCTGACTAAGGTGCGTATTATCCTGTCAAAGAGGATGGATGCTGCCAGCTCCGCCAGTGCCTGGCCTGCCCTGCCCCTCCCCCTGAGCGCTCCTGTATAACTCAGCCATTCCACCCACAGCTCTCTTGGCCTCCATGTTGTTCCTTCTCCTCTTCCCCCTCTCCTCACGTGCCCACCGGCCCAGCCTGTTGGCCGGGTCCAGTCTGGACTCTTCCAGACACGCCTTCCCCTTCTGCCTTCTGCGCATCGACAGCAAACCTTCTCTGCTTTGTTCTCCTTCATTTTCACTTCTGCTTTTTGTTCAAGCACATCAGTGGCTCCCATTTTCCTTCCTGTTTTATAGCACAACTTTCAGAGGGGTCTTCCAGGCCTTCCATCCATCTTCTGCTGCACGTCCACACTCACGCTGGACCATACTGAGCTTTCTTTTCTAGTTTGAGGCATCAGGTGGAGACCTCTGTCCCCACAGCCCCTGGGGACACCCCTCCTTTTACTACTATAGCAAACTGTCAGATCCTGTGAGGATTTGGGGGTGCCCTCAAGAGACTGACTGTACATGCTGCTCACACCCAATCCCTTGGAATCCTGGGGCTTGGTTTTCTTAGATGCTTTGCTGTGGTATGTATTGTGGCAGCAAGGTCACGACGTGTAAATACTTGTGGTCTCCCAAGTAGTAACCATTGACCCAAGGAGGTTTAACAGAGGGAGCTGTAGAACTCTGTTCCAATATAATTCAACTGTAATAAATTTTTAAAGTGGCCATAATAAAGGCTTTTTAATTTTTATTGCCATAAAAAATTGTAAGCGTTAAATTCTCAAAGCACATTTTAATCATAATAAAAGTTCAGTGCACAGCTCCTTAATAAGTGGGCCACCCAACTCTATTAGCAGCTGTATTATCTGCCAAAAATCTAAAGTCCAAAGGAAAATTACATGCTTCTAATTTCCTCTCGGCATAAATAATGGAAGCCACAGGCAGTGGTTGCTAGAAAGGAAAGATGCAGGTACCTGCTGCCTTGAGGCCTCAGAGGTCACTGAAGGGGCAGGGTGTGGCCAGCCCAGGTCAGAGTCCTACCTCCCCAGCCCATTCACAGTGTGTGTGTGTGTGTGTGTGTGTGTGTGTGTGTGTGTGTGTGTGTGTATGGGGTGAAGGCAGAAAAGTGTTTCACATGCCCCGGATCCGCAGTTGCAGGCAAATGTGAGCCACCTGACAGGGGTTCTGGGAACTGACCAGTGTCCTGGAGAAGCAGCCAGTGCTCCTAGCCCCCAAGTCATCTCTCCACCCCCTTGAGACTTCCCCAGTGAGGACTTGCTTTCTGAAGTAGTGTTCCTGCCTGCCCATCTGAACAATAGAAAAAAAAATGATGTAAAACCACCCAAGGCGGGAAGTCCAAGGCTTTCCACAGAAGAGCACCTGCTCCTGTGTCCTGGCTGCTTTGGGTGGACCTTTGGGTCATTACTCAGCACTCCCATTCTGCCATTACTGCTGACTTTTTTTTTTTTTTTTTTTTTTTTAAGAATGATTTGCTTATGTTCTTATGAAAAGAATTTCCTGCCTTTCACTTGATTTCTTTTTAGGGCTTAGCACGACTCTGAGGTGTGCCCTTGTCCTTCCGTTTACAAGGCAGAACTGGGGGAATGATTTACACACAGATGCCCGAGTGTGTGGTAGAGAAGAGGGTCTGCCTTGACTTCATTCCTTAGTATGAAGGAGAACACGCTTCAAAACTCTACTCAGGAGATGGCTATGGAAATGCGAGAGTTAGGAGAAGAACTTCAGGCTTCCATTTATTTGTTCAAAAGTAAATCTCAGGGGTTAGAGGCGAGTCCGTGCTGGAGAGATGGTCCCCTGTGCTGATGGCTCCTGCAGAAGATGCAGATTTAGTTCCCAGCACCCACAGGGAAGCTCACAGCCACCTGCAGCCTTGGTCTTAGGGGAGCTTCTGTCCTCTTCTGCCTCCAGAGACATTACCTTTACAAAATAGCAGTGGTCCTGCAACATCAGCAAAAACACAGCTGTGACTGCTGTCATGAAAGTGCTTGGACAGACAGTTGCCATGGTTGCAGCACACTGAGAAGTAGGTTTTCCCACAGCTGAGGCAAAAAGCCCAGTGACCCTCACCTTCAGGACACCTTCAGTCCGGGACTCAGCAAACAGAGGCAGGCAGACAGGAAGGAAGGAAGGAAGGAAGGAAGGAAGGAAGGAAGGAAGGAAGGAAGGAAGGAAGGAAGGAAGGGAGGAAGGGAGGAAGGAAGGAAGGAAGGGAGGAAAAGAACTAGTAAACACTAAAGAGTAATAGTCCCCCTTAGGATGTTATGGTGCAGCAGGGTGTGTGCAAGGAAGGAAAGTGGAGGAAGCTGAGATAAGCAATTCCAGGAAGAAGGGTGACATTCAAGTGGCTCAGGATGAGTCTCGTGGGCACTCTGGTTTGTGATAGAAGGTACAGAGGGGTGGATGGGAAATGAGGGTGTTTGAGGGACAGTGTGGACCCTCAGGGGGCTGCAATGGAACCAGGGCATCCATGGAGTGAGGTCATGGGACAGTCCAGGAAGCAAGCACACTGAAGTCTGAAGGGAACGCCACAGGCACCTGAATAATGTTGTATTGCACATGTGATGTTAATTCCAGTTCAACTTGGAGACAAAGAATAGAGTACAAGACTGTGATTTTTAAGGGTGATGAACTGAACACTTTGGTGTGTAAAAAGTAAGAGGATTTTCTGACCTTGTGTGGAAGTGTAGTGGGATTTAGTTACTGGCTAACGACACAGAGGGGAGTGTTCGAAATCAGCTCTTATTCGAAAGCGAGAGCATGGAACTGAAGGCCACTGAGTTCGGTTTATTTTCACAAAGTGCCTTTACTCAGTACATGTGCTCACGCAATGTCTGTACACTAAAAGAACCAGAAAATGCTGAAATCCTGGTGTTTAGCTCTGAGTACAGAGACTATACGTTTATTTTATTTTTACTGTTTCTAGTGGTTAATTTAATAATTAAAAAAATAGTTTCCATAAAATCATTGCTTTTTTTCTTTTAGAAATATTTATTTTTACTTAAACGAGGAGCCAAGAGGGGGCAGCAGATCGCTTGGAGCTGACATCGCAGGTTTTGTCAGTCACCCTGTGGGGATGCTGGGGACCAGTCCCTGGTCCTCTATAACTGTGGCAGCTGCTCTGAGAGGCTGAGACACCTTGACAGGCCCTACAGTCAAGCTTTCAAAATGATCCATCTTATGTTTTCTTCAAAGCACTTGGTATCCTAAGCTGGATGATTCTAGGCTACGAAGGGCTGGGTCCTTGTGAGTTATCAGCGGAGCTTCATCCGCGGAAACTTTTGATCCTTCATTGCGACTTTGATGACATTGATAATGACACTTGTGTTATCTTTGTGTTGCCTTTGGTGCTGGGTCAACCATCCCATCACCCCGCTCAGTGGCATCTAGATTTTTCTCATCTGAGCAGCATTTCAAAGTTTGCCCTTTACATCTTGTTCTGTGATCTATTATGAATGAATCTTTGTGACGAGACCTGCGTCTGTTATAACTTTGTATAAAAGAAGCTGAGGCAAGTTACTTCTAGGAAGAGGGCTTTTCTGGGAGAGGTGGCCATGGTGGGTCCCTGAAGGGGAAGGAATCCTTCAGTTCCAGAGAATAAAGCGAGGTTTCTGATGGGGAAGGGGTGGAGGGGCGGTTGGGAGGGAAAGAGAGTGTTTAGGAGGGGTAAGCGACACGCCACACCATGTGACCTAGCCTGTGTACTAAAAGTCAGAAGGCACTGATCCCAGCAAGGTGGGAACTCAAAGTTGCCATAGGTGTGTGCACCAGGGAGCAGGGCCGGCCTCCAAGGGGTATGAAAAGAAAGTGGGCTGACAGATGCACGTTCTCTGTGGCTGGCACTGGGGGAAAGACTAAAGGGTGGTGTGGCCTAGTTGGGGGTGGGGGAGGACAGAAGCTAGAGACAGGGTCTGTGGTGTGGTTCTCCTTCATCCCCATCTCCAGTTGCCCCAGCACTAATTTTTGACAGCGCTCTTTACTGTATTGTCTAGCCTTTCCTTCTGCCTGCTCTTCTTGTCTATTGGTCTTTGGCATGTCTTCAGCCATATTCAACACCTGTTATATTGCTTGACAGGAAGTCTTGTGGTTGGATGAACTCAGCCTTCTGACATTTTCTCCATCGGTATTGTGTTGGATATTCAGGTTTCTTTCCAACCCCTTAAAACCTGCCAAATAGTTTTCTAGGAGTTCAGTTGGGATTTTATCGATTCTACAGGAGAAGTTTGGAACAGTTGTGATCGTGGCATTCCTGCTCATCTCCATGGGCCGTCTCCCCCGCTGTGCGCTGGGACGGCTTCCTTGGGAGTCTTCCATCTCTTCTTGTCTCCTGCGCGGTTTGCTAGGTCCGTGGTCCAGCTGATTCTCCTGCCGGGGGTCTGATGTCGGCAGCAGCATGCTCGGGTGGTCAGCCCTCATGTTTGCAGAACGGAGAAGTGAATACGAGCTGTTGTCACATAGATCGTCCATCCTGAACTGTTGTCACACAGACCTTCCATCCTGAGACTCAGACCTGTATAAAAGGTTGTTTCGTTTGTGAGCACAGCTTTTTTTAATCCCTCCATTTGCAGGCTGTGCACGTATCTCTGTTTCATCCCGTATTCCGTTAACTGAGACGTCATGTAGAAATTTGGGAAATAGCCTTGTCTTGCGCCTGATGTGACTGTGAACTGTCTTTGGTGTTGGCTGTCAGGGCACTCTCTGTCAAACGGAAGAGGTCACACTCTATGGCTCTTTACTGGTGGGTTGTGCTAAATGCTCCATCAATAACCACTGATGTGGGCACTTGCTTTTGAGCTTTTGAGCCTGTTAGTGTGATATAGTGTATTATTGATTTTCAAGTGCTGAACCTCTGGCCAGGTTAACACAAAGATAGAAATTATTTTTAAGATTCTTTTGTGTGTGTGTGTGTGTGTGTGTGTGTGTGCGCCTACATGAGCTTATGTTCACCTTGTGTACACAGGTCCATGAGCCAACACACGCCTGGTTCACTCTGGAGCTGGGAGAGGCAGGAAAGTATCCATCTTAAAAGCAGGAAGCAGGCCCTGCTAACAGCTCTCTGAAGCCCTATGGTAGCGGACTATAATTACTCTATGCATTGTTTCATCAGTTTGCTAATATTTTATTGAGGATTTGGCACCTGGGTTTATGATAGTCTGTAGTTTTAAGCCTTCCTTTGTCTTTGACATTGGGTTATGCTGACCTGATAAAATGTGTGGCAGTTTTTCATCTGCTTCAGTACTCTGAAAGAGCTTGCAGAGAATGGACACATTTTCTTCCTGAAGGATTTATGAAATTCATCATGAATCAAGCACATCTCTGTAACCTTTGTTAGGGAGATCATTGCCATGTATAGATGTGACCAGTGGCCTGGTCTTCAAGGGTCTGGGGCAGTTCTCGAGGGTCTGGGGAGGTCTGTCTTTCAGAGACATCAGCAATAAATGGTGGGCACACAGTTGTCCATAATACTCTCTTTTCACTCTCCATGTCTATGGGTCTCTAATAGGGTACCTTTTATTCCCGATATTAGTTTGTATGTCTTAGGGGCTAGAGAGATGGTCCAGCAGTTTTGAACATGTACCTTTCTTGCAGGGGAATGCTGACTGGGTTTCAACATATATATAAGTGGCTCACGACGACCTCTCACTTCATCACAGGGCATCCAATTCCTCTCTGGGACTCAAAAAAGCGGTGTACTAAGTGCACATGATGCACATAAGCACACGTAGGCACATACATGCGTGTGTGTGTTATCTTTGTGCAAATGTGTCTCTGTGGGTGTATGAATGTCTCTGTGTTTATTACATGTGTGAACATGCATGTGTGTGTCTGTACATATGTCTCTATGTGTATGTGTGCATATGTGTCTGTGTGTCATCTGTGTGCACATGTGTCTGTGTGTGTGCATGTGTACACATGTGTGTCTGTGTGTGCATGTGTATGTGTGTATGTACTGTGTGTACATGCATGTGTGTCTGTGTGTGTGCTTGTGTGTCTGTGTCTGCATGTGTGTATGTATATGTGTATTTGCATATGTGTGTAAAAAAATAAGTATTAAATAATAATTAGTATTTTCCCCTTATTTGACCAGTGCTTGACTGTTCCATAAACTTGAGGTCGCTTTCACAAGAAAATTGATTTCTCTCAGTTGGAGGCTCCAGCTTTACAAGCTGTCACCCTAAACTACCCCAGCTCTTAACACTGCCACTCTGTGTCTGGGTTACAATGCAAGAATTCAGAAAAGGTGATAAAGACTTAGTCCGTTGAGCTGGGCATAGAGCGCCCTCCTAGTCTCCCGCAGTCATACAGTCTACAAACTGTGGCTTTAAAGAACAAATATTTGTTTCTCACACATCTAGAAGCCTACAGTCAAGGGACTCTTTTTTTTTTTTTTTTTTTTTTCCTCTTCAGCTCCCTAGAGCACCAGGCATGTCTTGTCTCTTAATAAATCAGTCTAAGTTCTGCTTCCCGCTCTCCAGCTCTGCGTTCCACCAAGTTTCTGTCTCCATTCAAGCGTCTTTCCTATTAGGGTCATGGGGTATGTTGAAATAGTGGCCTGCACTGCTCCAGGGGCATTGCCTAGCAGTGTCTGAAATAGTCCCAAATGAAGGACTTGGGTTAGAGTTCCAGCATGTCATTCTAGGGGGCACGATGTAACCATAACAGGGGTGAAACTCTCCAGCGCTAGCCTTTCCCATTCTCAATGGATTCCTAATTATCTAAAAAGGACAAACTACCGAAAAATTTTAATCAAGTGGAAAGAGGTAGCATTTTGTCATCACAGTCCCATTACATGACTTTTATTAAGCTTTCAATATTAATGTGACAGAGAATTATCACTAAGTAAAGCCATGTACAAACACAGTTGTTGAGATTAAATTGTTACATAGCACAAGCCAATAAAATGTTTATTGGTCCATATGTCATCTGGCCTGAACTAAAAAAGAATCTCATTTAGAGGCGATGATATATGTGAGTCCCAACTCCAATACATCAAGAACAAAATTTAGGGCAAATTTGAAATTAAATGGCTTTCCAGTTACAATAAATATAGAGAGTAGATGTACCCAAGGCACATCTAGTACCGGTAGGATCTGCCAAGCATCCAATTGCACACTTCACTTGAAGAGTCCCTGGTGCCTTTACACATACAAAATGCATCGCCTTCACTTCCCTGATGATAAAAAGCAACCATGATGTGCTTGATTATTTTCTTGAAAGAAATATCAGGATTTGTTGCACAAATAAGTGTTTTTGATGGTCTAGGGGTTTGGCTCGCCAGTAGAGTTATAACTCTGTAGGTAAAATGGCCTGGCCTGGATGTCTCTGCTACAAAGAAAAGGTATATTAGGGCTTGTGATGGTTAATTTCATGCTCAGAGCCTGGAATAACCTGAGCAGGGAGTCTGTCGCAGTGAAGGACTGTATGTGGGGGCTAGGCTGTCCTGTAGGTTTTCTGCATGGAGTTTTCTTCACTGGGCTTACGGAGGTAGCAAGACTCACCGGAAACGTGGCCCTATCCTAGGGGCCCAGTCCCTGGACTGAGCTAAGAGATGGGTGTGAGCACCTGTCTGCTGACTTCTGACTGCGGATGTGAACTGACTTCAACGTCCGGAGTCCCCACTCCATGAGTCAGAACTAAAATCAATTCTTTCTCCTATAAGGTGCTTTGGCCAGAGTATTTTGACATTGCAGCTGGAAAAGAAAGACAAAGCGATGAGCGTCTTAGTCTAGAAGGTTCTTCCCAAGTGAGATGGAGTGAGACAAGTGCTCTCAGAACAAGAAATGCAGCATCTGGTGGCCAGGTGTGGGGCCAAGTGTGGGGCCAGGTGCGTGGCCAGGTGCGGGGTATATCAGGTCATTCCATGCTCAGGAGCTTACAGCACGTATAAGCGCATGCACACAGCATGCACACAAGTGAACACACAAACATAAACATGTCTTTATGGCTCAGGCCATCATATGATATCACAACTTGTAAGTTGTATGAAGACACTGAGCGTTTTCCCTCTGCCCTCACTCTCGGCTCCCTTTACATACACCTGGTCTCTAATCCACAACTTTGCCTCTTCATGAACATGATGCACTTGTGATTCAGGTGAATGTTTTAAATTTAATAACTCATCTATTCCATTTTGCGCTATCTCAATACTTCTGAGTGCGGGACCACCCAATGGAGTGAGACCGACCCACCACGAGCCACACCCTTAAAGAAAACTCACTCTCCCTTCTCAAGAGGCCTCAGCTGTCAGTAGCTCCTCAGCTACGGGCGGGGCTGTGGACCCTTCCCTGCTTTGACCCTGTGCAGAAAACAGCTGCTGTGAGCTCCTGAGTCCCGCAGCTCTGTCATCCCAGAAGACACTGCTTTGCCCTAGTCCCCTCCCCCACCCCCTCAGCCTCCTACAATCCTTCCACCCTCGTCTTTCTCAATGGTCACTGAGCACTGTGGATGGTGTGACAGGTTTGTCCTATCTGTGGCTGGTCTCCCACAGTTGTTTATTCTCTGCACTTTGTTCACTGTCCACACACAGCAGCAGTGGCAGCAACAACAACAAACTCTGTGATGGAGACTGAGAGCTGCATTGATCCCAGCTCAGGACTGCTCTGCCTCTGGCTGCGCAGCAACTGCTGGAGGTACCTGGAGAGCCGACGGTGTTCAAATAAACGACAGCATTCAGCGGTTTTGAAACACCGCTTAACACATATGAAATGTGTAGCATCTCTTATGACTGCTCTTTGTTACATTAAAATGGAAATCCAGGTTCTCTACTCTTTGTTTTTTTTTTTTTAATCTGAAAATTTTAGTTTAAACCCTTCAATTTCCCCATTTCTTTTTCCTTGAAGTAAAGGTGTTTTGTTTTTTTTTTTAATTCATATAATCAACGCACACTCCGACAGTGTACAAAATTAGTGTCATGTTTGATGTTGGCCTCTTGGTTCCACACAGAAAGCCTTGGGTTTAGTATCCATGGACCAAACACATCTACACCTCTCATCTTCATATCCAGAGCTAAAAGCTGGACCCATCTGCCCAAAGTAAGCATTGAAAGGTGAAACAGAATGTTTTCAGGAATGCCGTGTACATGCACAAGAAGACTGTATTTAAAACATACACATATGTTCCCACATCTTAAATGCACAGCATTGAGAATGGTATTTCAAGTGAACTGAGTTCCTTGTTTATTTTCACTTTACAAAACTAAGTTGATTTGCCATTCCTAAGTGTCTCAAACGTTTTTAAAAGAAGGAACTGCAATTCCTCACAAGGCTGGATTCCTGATGGGCGTACCTTTGCACATCTTACAGGTCAGACCTTGTGATGGTAATAAGAAGCATCTTCTGACATTTTCAAGAAAATCTTTTCCATTTTGTAGCTAATTGGCTTTTTTGTTCTGGTGGGACCCACGATCATGTAAAAGTAGATGTTCATTCCTAAGTAAGCTGGGTGGATAATTTTTAAAAAATAGCCCTGTTCTCACTGCTGACGCCCATTTTAACTTCAAAGTGCAGTAGAATCATAAAAGCCGGCCATGAGGTCAGTTCGTGCAGGGAGGGGACGATGCCTTTCTTCAGACCCAAGTGGAGTAATGGGCCAGTCTGACTCTGCAGTGTCCACAGCATTTGAAGAACACCAGCAAACTGACCTTTTCACAGCCTGTGCGTTTCAGTGGGGGAAAAGTGTATTTAAAGGCACTTATACTTTGATTTAAGCAACAGAAAAGCTTTGCTTTCCAAAATATTACACACCAGCCCAACAAAGAACCTACATCCCTGACTCTGAAAAAGCCCTGGCATGGCAGAATGGCGTCTCCCAGCTCAGGCATTTCAGTGCTGCTGTCCTGTGTCACACAGGTCTTCTCCACAGATGGGCGTGGAAGAACAGTTTCTCTTTCGTGAGGAAAATGTAAAATGCTCTGTGTTTGTGAAGAATTAGGAAGCCTTGGCATCCAGGGTAGCTGGCAAAGAAAACTGAGGCGCAGTTGCTCAGAGAGGCAGCCCCCATGCTAAAATCTTCCAAAGGCCAGTCATTAGAACTGCTCCGTGAGTTCCAGACGCTGAGAAGTAAAGAGCTCCAGACATTTGGCCTTCCTTGTGTAGGTCAGCACTGGGTGAACAGTCAACATGTCTGTCACCACAGATACAACAGACATTTACGTCACTTCATCCATCTGCAGCTGGAGATTGCTGCCTTCACATATGTTTGTTTCTGCATGCCTGCTTGTTGGTGGCTCTGAAATAAAGCTCACACTGCCCCTTACTGGAAGGTGCTCAGGAAGATGTGCTGGCTTTCCCCACACAGTGACATGGAGCTGTTGTCACATGGTGCTGTAGCATCAATATGTCCCCAGGCATAATGCACATCCCATCATCTTTACAATGGTCCTCTTAGCTCTTCTTTCCAACGGTGGCAACAGAAGAGAAACAATCATTTCCAAGGTCATACGAGTGTTGACTGCATGGTCATGCATGTGAGCCTGGGTTTCATGGCTGGCTGTGCTGTTGAGGGAGGAGGACAGTGTGTGTGTGTGTGTGTGTGTGTGTGCGCTGTGACATTCGCTGGGAGACTGGTTTAGGCCTGTTTGGCTTGGTGACCCCAACTCAGACAGTGTGTATTCTCACATACACGGTCCTACCGCAGTCTCTGCAAGTACAGCTTGTAGTTTTTACATTTTGGGAAATCGCTATTCATAAACCTTGGGAATTGGCCCAAAGTCAACTCTAGGAAGTGGTGGCACTGGGGTAGGACCACACCAGCAGCCATAGTATAGAGGCTCAAGCCATGGCCTTGAAGGGATGATGGCAGCCGTAATGGGTGAACACTTGGGGCTCACTGGTGAGCACCGAACAGTGGAGATCATTCTTGTGATGGTCTTCAAGAGTAAAAGGAAATCTTCCACTCTGTCTGGATGGCCATCAGGGGACAGGTGCGCACAGCGACACCTGTGACGCTTTTGTTCGCTGAAGCTCCCAGATCTTCAATGGATCCTGTTTCTTGCTGAGAAAAAGATTCTTGTGAAGTCAAAACCAAGCAGGTTGAACCAGAGTGCTCCGCTCCCTGTTTTGCTGTAACTCAGGCTTTCTGATATGTCCATTCATGTATTGAAGAGTGTTTTGATTTACGACTTATTTTTGTTCTGTTACTATAGATACTCGGTGTAATGGTTTTGCCATTGGAACACAGGATTTGAATAAAAGCTAAATGTGTTCTTGGGCCATTGTCATTTACATTTGGTTTTAAATTAAACTATATTTTATCTGCAAAAAAAAAAAAATCAAGTGTTAATTTTTATACTGGCTGCTGGCCAGTCAACAATTAACCTGCCCCTTCCCGTTCTACAAAGCCTGGCTTCCCTAGCAGCACTCCTCTACACAGATGCGACTCCAGGAAGTCATGATTTTACTCTGGGCGAGGACTGGGAAGGCCTTGCTCACAGCTTGCTTTCAGTGTCTGGGAAAGACCATGCCTGCAGGCGCCAATAAAGCTTATGAAACTCAGGTAGTCACTCTCCAGATGCATCCTTGGACCACTGGGAATAAAGCAAAAAGCAATTGGTTCTAGTAGTCAAAAATTTAAATTTAATTCTATGATTTGCTGTATTAGTTCTTCTACTGTTGTCTTATCTTGTGCTAATAATAATTAATAATGTAATTGTAAAAAAAAAAAAAAAAAACCAAGCAGGTGCTATCGGCACAGACACTAAGTCGAAACAGAAGGACGGTGCTCCCTGTGGAGGGCAAAGACCAAGGAGAAGGATTTGGGGAAGATCAGCCCAAGCTCAGCTTGCTTGCTGAGACTTCACCTGTGGACTCAGCGCTTTAAGACAACAGATTAAACAGCAGCCGCCAGCAGGAGACAGGGCTCTGCAGCCCCTCACTGGATAAACTGTGGGCTGAAGCAGACCTAGCACTGCCTGGCTGTGAAGTCACAAGACTCAGTGGGACATTCTGCATCCTGGAGTCTCCACAAATTATTTAATGTGTTTTTCTAAAATAGTATCGTGGTGGCCAGGCAGCGGTGGCACACATGCCTTTAATCCCAGCACTCAGGAGGCAGAGGTAGGCAAACCTACCTGCAGGGGGATGGGGTGTGGGGGGGAGATGTGATTTTCCTCCAAAACCCCACATCTCTGTGTTTGATATAAACTGTTTCTGTTTCTAGGCCAAAAGTAAAGAGAACAATTTTAGTGTCCTTTTAATCTCAAACACTTAACGGCCATTGTTTTTTGTTTGTTTTCACACAGGCTGGAGCCAACGTCCTTCTGCAAGACGTGAATGGAAGTATCCCGTTAGATTACGCTGTGGAAGGGACGGAATCCAGCGCCATCCTGCTGGCCTACCTGGATGAAAACGGTACCCCAAAGCTTCCTTTTAAAGTCTGCAGAAAGAAATGCATTGGTAGAACTGTAAACATGTGTCCTCCTTAGAGAAGCACAGGTGTCATTTCAGACTGTCTGTCTCCTTTTAGGGTGAAACACCACCTTTCACTATGGTTTGCCTAGCCAATGCTCACTTTTGCGAACTGGCAGGCGCCTGCAGTGCAACAGCGGAGGAGCACCAAACAGCTCCTCGGTAATTGGTAGGACTGGGCTCATAATTATGAACTCTCCTCCCTGGGGATAGGAAGAGAAGTGAACTACACAATTGAATTCTGAGCTAATGAGAGCAAGGTCACCTTCAGTGCACCCTCCAGTGCCGGGTGATCCCTGCAGGAATTGTAAGCCCGCTCAGGCAGGGGCAGACCTTGTGTGCCAGAATTCACAGTGACATTTAGAAGCAAAAGCACATGAGAAGAAAGCCTAGGATCAGAGAGAGGGCTGGCCTGAGGAAATGGGGCTGACCGCCTCCTCCGTGTCGCTCACCAGGACATTAATGACTCAGTCCCAGTGTGAACCAGTGAGTCAGCTCAGTGAGTGGGCTCCGCGGCTGCACCTGGTGATGAGGCTTGCTGAGAAGGGTGAATCCTGCCCCTCCTTTTTTTTAAAGATTAAATGTAAATAACAACCCTGGTGGTCCAGCCCTTCAAGGATGAGTAGAGACTGGAATATTCAGAGCGTCTGGAGGCTGGTGGTGCGGTGCGCAGTTGTCTTCTTTGGAGAAGCACTTAGCTCTTTCCCAGCATGCTTTGCCTCCTCCAGCTCACTTGTTTCAGAAGGTTTATTTTGAGGATGGTATAGATTAATAATTGGTGCTCAGCAGCCTTGCTTTCCTATGGAGAACTAGCCTCGTTAATTTAGAAAGTGGGGCAAGAGTGATGGCCCCCCAACCCCCCACCCCGCGAGGTGAAGGCCACCAAGGTAAGGTTAGGTCAGAGGCAGGCTTGGGGAGGGGTGGGTGGCGGGCATCCAGCGTCTTGAACCACCAACTCAGAGTCTTTGGGGCAAGGTGCTCAGTACTCCTCCTCTGCCAATACCCTCAAGACTCCCCTTATAGGAGCATTCCCTCGCTGTGACGCGGGAGGAAGTTAATTAGTTCCGGCACGAACAAAACTCCAGGTGATGTGAATTTCTCAGTGGGCAGTTCAAGAATCAATCGGACCTCGAGTTCAGAGTCTGTGTGTGAAGAGCCTGAGGTTAGCATCTTAGCGCGTTACTGAACGGTGACCCCAGGACTCTTTATGTGACATAGTAATGGTGATTAGAGTAGCGGGCAACTCAATGAACTGGCATGTGCTGGTTCCCCAGACACGGGGACCTCCAAGCCCACCAACATGTACATGTTAACGGTGTGGAGCACTTGTGTATGCCCGGTACCACAAAAACAATGGTCAGTGAGTCCCCTAGACATGGCTGCATAAAGGAGACAGGGACAGTGGCAGCATCAACGGACATGCCGACACGGAAGGGGGCCAGTCATGGCATCTCACCCCTAAGTACAAGCTACAGGCTATGCATGACAGCTGGGAGAAGGGGCCTCAGCCTCCCCAGGAGTGAGCCCCAATATTGGTTGTCCATGGCAGAGTGGGCAGCCTGGAAACCGCATTTACACAAACAACAAAAGCAGACTCAGCAGGGTGTATGTGTAAGTGTGTATGTATGTATGTATACACACATACACATTTGTAAGTATATATACATGTATATATTTGTTCGTACACATATATTCATAAATGTATGTGACTAAAAATAAAAAATAGATGCTATCAGCTTATGGGGGTATAGGAAACATTCAAATGAGAGTAGCTGGGAAGGGCTACAGGGAGGGAAAGGAGGAGGGGGATTTTACATTTCAGTATGTAAACCACACACACACACACATCACACACACACACATATACACACATACACACACATCGCACACACATACACACATACACACACACACAGTACAAGGCGGTTTAAGAAAATAAATCACAGGCACTGAAGAGCTGGCAAGTGACCAAGTGCACGTGTTGCTCTTGCAGAGGACCTGAACTGGGTTCCCAAAACACACGTTAGCTCTCAATCATGTGTTGATCCAGGGATCTGCTGCCCTTTTCTGGCCTCTGTGGCCACTGCATACATGTGGGGCATATGCACACATGCAAGCAAATGCAAATCACCCACACACGTAAAAAAGAAAAGTTGGTGGGGGGGTGCAGCTCACTTAGTAGACTGCTGGGTTCAGCATCCAGCACGAGGTAAGCCAGGTGTGTGGGGGGGGGGGCACGCCTGAGGTCTGTCACTTGCAGGTGGAGACAGGAGTGCTGACAGAGGACATTGGGTCACCGTTGGCCACATAGTAAATGCACATGAAACCTTTTCTCTAAAATAAATTAGCAGACTTAAAATATAAGAAAATACAAAAGAATTAAGACAACTAAGACTCCAAATGCTGAAAGAGCTGAGCTGTGTCTCTCTCGGCCAGGGAAACACGCCTCCTCAGGCCACAAAGCGAACCTCCAGATCTTCATCTGCAAACACGTTAGCATCACTAATAAGCTGCCAAGCCAAATAGGAGAGCTCGGATTTTGGAAAATATCAGTATTTTCATTACGTGTGTGTGTGTGTGTGTGTGTGTGTGTGTGTGTGTGTGTGTGTGTG
>OU015752.1:51745516-51762564 GCA_907169655.1 Acomys percivali | reverse complement strand
TATATATATATATATATATATATATATATATATATATATATATATATTCTAGGCTTCTGGTTACTTTTATTCCAAGAGACACTGAAGTAGTGCTGTGCGCAGGTAATTAGCCTGTCCTAAAACGATATTAACCAGCTCAAGGGACTCTTGAACCTTTTTATCTTGATCCCACAAGTCACCTCTCATTACTAAATTATATGTAGGACAGGCAGTCTGGCTAAGACAGACAATACAAATTCCCCATTGCCCCAGGAGCCCCCAGAATGCCTGCAGCACACCTCATGTGTCTGTGCTTGCCTTTGCATTGCACTGTTCAGCACCAGGGGCAGGTCACGAATGTGAGAGCTAGTCTGCAAATCATTGACAGGCCAATAGGAAGCATTAACCAAGGAGGTAGTGAGTTTGCATTTTCAGCAGCTCAGGTGACTGTGGAAGGAACTCAGGGAGAGAGGAGGGGTTGCCTGAGAGAGTGCACACAGTCAGTCACAAGGGAAATGATGCAAAACCATGGTTTCTTTATAATTCGTAGTGTCTCTTTCACAGTGTGCTAATGATGACTTATACAAAATAATAAAACTACATACATGTGTGTTTTTTAAATTTTATTTTATACCATCGTGTTCAGATCCAACACCTTATTAAATAGTTCTGTGTAGAACAATTTTAATCCAGAACATGGTTGTTCTGGCAAGAGATCACACCCAAAGGCTTTCTAGGTCTGTGTGATCTGGCTAGAATATAGACACACCTTTAATCCAGGAGACAGAGGCGAAAAGATCTGAGTTCAAGACCAGCATGGTCTAGAGCAAGAATCAGGTAAAGAAAAGCTTAGTTTCGGGTGTGGTGGCACATGCCTTTAATCTGAAACACAGGTAAAGTTAGTTTGTAGAAGGGAGCACCCGTATTTGAAAGTGATGTCTAATTGAATAGCAGAACAAGTGGCAAATCAGAGATTTGACACAGTAGGATACGCCCAACTCTCAGGGGAAGAGAGAGGAAAGGAAAGCTACTTAAAATGCAATTTTACAGAGAGAAGAGGCAATTTTCCCAGGACAGTAATAGAGAGATGGGTTGCAGAGAGAGAACTCAGGTGAAGATGGAACAAGCCAGAAAATAAAAAGAAGCCAGAAGATTAGAGCAGATTGCTGAATTTGTTTGAGGCCAAGCAGAACAATTCTGGGCCAAGAGAGAAGCCAGATTAAATAAGTCAGCTGGGAGAGGAGCTAGAGCCAGAACAGCTGAGTTGAACCAGCCATCCGAGAGCTCAGAAAGAACAAATAAGGGTGAGCTCATTAAGCAGTGAGTCTCAGAGGCTGAAAACATGCTAGGTCTAGGTTAGACTGTACAGAGGCTAGAAGCTTCCAGGTCTGGTCCTAGGCCAGCAGAAGGAGGCAGGAAGCCTCCCAGACAATAGCTGAGCCAGGAGAGTAAGAGTTACTTTTACAGTTCTGTCTAAACTATTGAACAAATGATGGTTTGGCTACTTTTTTACAACAGCAGAGTAACAAGCACATCCATGTTTCAGCTACACATGGCATGTGCAAGTGGCTACAAAGAGGTGGTGATGCTTCTCCTGGAACATGGTGCAGACCCTGACAGAATGGATGATGGGTACTGGGCGCCGCTGCATTTAGCGGCCAAGTATGGCCAGGTAAGGCGGTTTTCTAAAACCTTTTCGAAACATTATTGAACAACTCATTTTTTAAAACTTTATATTTAATTTTGATTTGCCTCCAATTTATATGCTAATCACGTATCTGGTTTGACTCCTAATGGCGTCATCTTACTATACAAATAATTTAATGAAGAAAAAATATTTACTTTCCCACGGGCACGTGAAGCTTGACCCTCCTTTGAGCACAGTACATCACAGGCTGAGCTCACTGGGGAGACACTCAGAAGCTGGAAATGTCTTTCACGGAATTAATGCTGTTTTCATACTGCCATGCTGGCGAGCCAATTACGCAAGCCTCTTAGCATTCGGTTTGTTTTCTACAGTTTGCAGACCTAAGGTGAAATTACATTCTTATATCCCATTTTACTCTGTAAATTACACTTCATGTTAATGAATAAAAGATGTTGAATTAACTACATTGTGCTGGAGTGAGCAACCACAAAAGAAAAGCACCTTCAATGATGAAATATTTGTTTAGTCTCAAGGGCTTTCAGTGGGGTCCGTCCACAGCGGCCTGGATCCATACACTTAGGTGGAATATGGTGGCAGCACAAGTGTGTGACACAGTGGCGGCCTGGATCCATACACTTAGGTGGAATACGGTGGCAGCACAAGTGTGTAACACAGTGGCTGCTTCACTGTATGGTGCTGAGCTACCTGGTCCGACTCCATAGCACATTGAAGAATAATAGGAAAATACTACTCCTGACTTAAAATTTTTAAGTCCAATCAAAAAGAACAAGACAATGGATAAAACAGAATCTTACCTCCCCCTGTTGTTGTGCCAGTCTGTGACACTTCAACAAAGAACTAAATTTCCAGATTTGCTTCCTCCCAGAAGGGGCCTGAGCACATTGTGGTTGATGACCACTTCCCCAGAAACAGCTAACAGTTAGTTTTCTAACAAAGCACGCCAGGCTGGAAGCCGGCTGCTCTCTTTCTACAAAAAGCAAAACGTGTCCTGTCTTGCTTCCACACTAGACATGCAGTCTTAACATGGAGGTGATGACCTGACACCTCATGGTCCAGTGAGAGAGCCTGAGGCAACAGGCTTCGGTTCCTAGTGACTCTACTCACCTGATCCATTTGTGCACACACACACACACACACACACACACACACATACACACATACACACACATGCACATGGACACACATGCACATGAACACACACATGCACACACACACACACATGCACACACACACACACACATGCACACACACACTTCCTTGATGAAAGTGTACATGAAGAGCCTGTCAACTAACTGTGCTCTTGAATAAATGAATTTTTTTTTTTTTTACAATAAATGGTAAAATGGAAAACAGTGTTCTTGTTTAAAACATCTTTCCAGAGAATGTGTTTCCTTTCCTTCTGGGAGAACAAATGCTTTTAAAAGTTTTTCAACAATTGCATTGTTCATTTTTTTAACAAATATTTTGCATAGGTCTGGTTTCTAAGACATTTAAACAAGTATGTATTTTCTGTGTGTGATCTTGCTCCAAACAACGTTAAAGTTGGCAATTCAGCTTAAATACCTTTATACAGAAAACATTATTTTTTTCATATTATGGCTACTATGACTTTAACACAATAGTACTTGCATTCTAGAACCAGATCATTTGTGTTATTTCACACATGTATAGAATGTGTTTTGATCACATATATCCATCTGGTCTCTTGTCTTCATTTCTACACAGTATTAATAACTAAAGAGTGTTAATTAGTTGCTTGCAGGAGCATGGGCGAGGTTTGTTTACTGGGCTCAGGAACTTATCAGTGAATACACCACTCAGGAGCCCTCCCCAATTCTGCCAATCTCTAACTGTCAAAGCTCCTCCTGAAGGGAGTTCCTGGTGTTGGAGAACTGCTGCTACCCCTTAGCTTACCTGTATAAATCCACCAAGAGTTACTGTGCTGCTCCTTCCTGGTTTAGCTGAGCTAATGGAAAATTTCAATTATAAACAGTAATTCGAGGCATTCGACTGAGCACTCACTGCCCATTACTGTAGGTGGACTAGGAAAGACACTCCACAAGCGTATGTGCAGTGAGGCTGGTAGCACTGACATTGGAGGCTCTGGAATCTTTAGGGTGTGGTTCCTCACTGGAGGTGAGAGAGGAGACTCAGATGGGGGTATTTTGTCTCTAATCCTTTCCTGTCCCCTCCTTGTCTGTCACATGCTCCCAGTGGTGGCAGGATGTTCTACCCAAGCACATGGGCAGAGCCACCGTGGACTGAGCCTTATAAATCAGGAGCCTATAAGGGGCCAGCCTCTCTCTAAGCTGCTTTACTCAGATATCTGGTTATCTTGACACAAAAGTAACTAAGCAGGTGGCTCCTACAAGGTGCAGGTGATGCCCATGCACCGGCTGCTACCAGGCGCGGGTGATGCCCATGCACCCTCAAGCCTGTGGGACTGGTTTGTGGAAAGAGTCTGAAGAAATAGATTAGAGAAAGGCTAGAAGACAGAGACTAATGCGGAATTCTGGTGGGAGCCGGGAAGATCAGAATGCCAGGAGAGATGTGGACGGTATAGACTGAGATTTTTCTCTGTTATGGCAAAGAATTTAGGCACATTCCGCCCAAGTCTGGAAACCTTGAGTAAGGTTGAATTTAAAATTTATGCTATAATTAACTTAGAAAAAGGCAGACATATTATGGCATAGTCTTTTGATGTGGTTACTCATGACTAAGAAAATGAATGAATCTTAATAAACTCTGAAAACTCTGATGATTCTAACATGTCGTGGAGCAAGGATAGGGACGCTCGCAGACAGGATGTTGTTTTCCTAGGTGACAGTCTGCCTAGGTGATAGTCTGCCTAGGTGATAGTCTGCCTAGGTGACAGTCATCTGCCTAGGTGACAGTCTGCCTAGGTGACAGTCTGCCTGTGCAATGTCACGCTCCCGGCTGCACTTGCTCAGCACATAAGGAAGGGCAGTGACAGTGAGATATAAACCCATGCTGGTGATCAGTGCCGGGAGAGTGAAGTCAGGTTAGGGAAACGCACAAATATACACTTAACGACATTCTCTTAAAGGCTGGCTGGGCACACGAGGTGGCTCAATGCATACAATGCTTGCCATGCAGGCCTGATGGTCTGAGTTTGATCCTTGGAACTCATGTGAAAGAGAGAACTGATTCTTGAATGTTGTCTTCTGACCTCTGCACTCATGTGTACACACATACACACATGCACACACATATGCACATGCACACACATACACACATGTACACATGCTTAGTCACACACATGGACATACACACAAACACATACACACATGCACAGTGACACATGCACACACATGCATGCACACACATATGCACCCACACACTAATAAATAATAAAAGTCGAGGACACCAACTTTTGTTTAATATGTGTCTTCTAGTGTTCTGTAGATACATAGGTGCTTTCACGTGTTTTATTACTTTCTCTTGCATATGCAACCACTCACTAGCTTACCTGTGGGCCTAGGGATTGAACTCACCTGTTCCAGGCACATCCTCAACCACTGAGCTACATCCTTGGCCCTGACTTGCCTATCCTGTGAGTGTGCGTGCGACTATAGGTTTTAATGTCAACTGTGACATCAGAGAGTGTGGTGCTAACAAGCCAGGACTTTGGTGAATGGCTAAATTAAATTTAAAAACTGAAGCAGAGCACCCAGTAGTAGGTTTTCTCTGCACAATCCATTATAAAAGGAACTTTAACGTATAAAAAGTCCTTTTCAGACCCTTGGAAGTTAACCCCCATTTGACAAATAATTTTTGTAATATATAAATTCTGAAGTAGTTTGAGTGTCTGGAATATTCTGAGAAGAACCTGGGAGTAGGAAGAATGCAAGAACAATGCTACTGTCACTGTCCTGTCACGTGAGGCGCCTTACAAGGGCAGCGACCATGTGCATGTGTCCTCAGTACCCTGAGTACTTGCTGATGGTCCTCAGTGCCCTGGATATTTAGTGATGCTCTTTGATGGGTCCTCAGTATCCTTGGTATTTGTTGATATATTCTCAGTATCCTGTGTAGTTATTGATGGAACCTGTCCATCAGTGCTGATCGAAATTGTCTTTATGCTGCAGACAACCCTGGTGAAACTCCTTCTGTTACATCAGGCAAACCCCCACCTCGTGAACTGCAACAGGGAGAAGCCATCAGGTAGGTTGGAGCACACTGGGAGCCTCTTCTTTTGACACGGACACTATTCATTTATCATGGGTGCAGCAAGAAATGTGAACAGACATCTGAACACTCACAACTCCAGCAGGGTTCGCCTCACGGGCAGGGTAGGAAGGTGGCAGCAGGAGGTGCAGCCACGCTGCCACTGCCTTCCTTTCACACAGCTTTTCCCACGGAGCCCGGGGTACAGATCACACCACCTAACTCCAGAATCTGTTTGACTGCTCTTTAGCTGGTCACCCTGCTGCCAGCTACTCGCTTACTCTGATATTTATTCTAGTAGTGTTTTTTTTTTTTTTCCTGTGTGGATGTTTATACTTAAAGAAACAAAACAAATAATCTTGCCATAACTTAGATCTCCAAACCCTTGACTCATTATTCAGAAGTGTAAATACTTCTGAAGGTTTCTGTAACCTTCTTTGTCACTAACATGTTCCTACACTCAACGCTTTCAGTTTTGTAACTTTTATATTTTACCTTCTGCTTCTGTCAATGCTATTTTTACCATATTGCTAGGAGAAATCAGAATAACAAAGAAATGTCTAGTATGAGAAAAACATAAGAAAGTTTAATGGTAAATATTGATCTTCAAAATAACTCTGCTTTTCTTTTACCTGGGCCCTTTCCATCTTAAAAGAATTTCACATTTCAACTCTCCATCCAACCACTTCTGGGGGTGACTGTGAGTGAGAATGAGGGACCCAGCCTCATATTTTATTGGAGTTAAATGCCATTGTTTACTGTTGATTGCTTTATTTTTACTGTGTCTGCTTAAGATAAACCAAAGATCTAACAAACATGAGGCGTCATTGTTTAGCAGCCTTGAACTTTAGAGTTAAACCCATATTAGCAAATCGGGTAACCTAAACATGCACTGAAATTGTGTTTTCATTAGTTTAGCTTTTTAAACCTAATCACAAAGATGAAAAAGGCAGCTGACAGTGGTATATACCTGGAATCCCAGCCCATGGGGGCTGAAGCTGGAGGGTTGCTGTGAGCTCAGTGCCAACCTGAGCTGTGTATTGAGTACCAGATGAGTCAGGGCTACACAGTGAGACCCTGTCTTAACGTAAATCAGATCAAACAAAATAACAAAAAGTGAAAGGAAAAAAAAACCTTATCTTTTAATCTTTTAAAAAATTTTTGTTTGTTGGCTTCATGGCTCATCTCCTGGTTCTGTCAGGAGAGAGTTCATGGCCAAATGCTCACTCTCAGCTTCTTCACAGACAAAGGAGACGTGACTGACCCTTGATCTTATGGATGTCCATCCTTCTACCCTAGGACTTTCTCATGTTAGGTCCCAATTCCCAAAGGCCGTTGGCTCTCATAGGCCCAATGAATGGTCCAGCTTCTGGCCTCGCCCCAGCCCTGGGCACTTCTGTGCAGTGCACAGAGACTCAGACCGTTACCCCTACAGCTTCCGCTATTTTTCCAGTTCCTTGTTCATAGAACCACAGCAGTGAGACACAGCACTGGGCTTGGCACGGAACCTCGATACATGAGTGTTCGTGAAATGAAGGTGCCCTCTATTTAATGCACTTGACCCATCTGGAAGTAGAATTAGCCACCTAAATAAAATGCCACATAAAGGGTGCAAATGAGGCCACCCCGTGGCGGCTTAGGAAGTCACTGTTAGTGCCATGTTAAGTTCTTTCCATTTTCCCAGGGTTTGAGTTTGGGGTGGACACAGTAAACAATGCTTATGGCACCCTGCAGTTTAGTTTATAGGTGCGCTAGAAATTCTGTCTCCTCAGTGAGGCAGCCGAGGCCTCCTCTCCTTTTTCCCACACCTACCCTTCGATCCCAGGCTACTCGTGACAGAATACCGGCAGGAACATCATTCAATGTCAGCTAAGTAACATTAACAACCCCATAAAGCCACATGCCTCAGATGTACAGACACTGACGGCCACCAGGCTTGGTGAGGACGGGGGGAGTGGCTGCCTCTGCTGGGCTCTCAGCTGGTGTCATGCAGACTCAGCAGGACTCACTGACCGCTGTTGCCGATCATACGGTCAAATGATGCATATCTACTACACTCCACGAGGGTCCAGGGGTCACCAGAGACAGGACGATCAATACTTTCAGCAGAACAGAAAAGGTCGTGGTGAGCCACCAGAGGCTCTGCTGTGGCCCATGGAGAAGCCACAGTGTGTCTTTCTCCCAGGGGGATCCACACATAATACTCTCTCAAGATCATCCTCCTTGCGTGACTTTTCATTCCCCCATTACCACCTACTGCATATTCTCTGTATATTTATTTCATGTGTAATTAAATCCATCCCTGATATGTGACAGGATGGTCTTAGAAGTTGTCAGGACTGAGATGGCCTCTGTCCCCTAAACGGTTGCTTTCCCTTGACGGGCTCTGTGTCACCGGATCCTCTCTCTGTGCAAGCATGTCTGCATTATGAGAGGAAGTGTAGCTCTGTTCCCCCGCCACTGCGTCCACCGTGTGTGACTTTCTGACTACGTCTTGTAGACATCGCTGCCTCTGAGTCTATCGAGGAGATGCTGCTGAAAGCCGAAGTCGCCTGGGAGGAGAAAATGAAAGAGTCTCCATCTGTCCCCACCATAGCACAGGAGGAGCTGTATGACGAGATCCTCCGTGACCTCCCAGACCTCTCCAGTAAGCTGTAAGTACTTTCACCCCAAGGGGCTGCAACAGCTGGACGGTCCTCTGAAAGCCAGCTCTCTCCATCACCTCTGCTCGCTAGTCACCCGCCCCTGCGCAGCGAGAAACGTCTGCATCTCCACCCAGTGTCTTATAACTGTGGTAGCTGTTTATTGGCATATTTGCTGATGACGAGCTCAGCATGTCTAAGGAAACTCGTGTGACCTCAGAAGGCATCACTACACAGTCGCGCTGACAGCAAAGACAGGAACTGGTCATTCTAGCATTAGCTGAGCTTGCTGTAGGCTTCCCGGTGGCTGTTCTGAAGCAGTAAGGACACATATGCCTTGTTTTTCTCCTAATGTACACACAATGATTCTGCACTATCCAAAAAAAAAAAAAAAAAGGTAATGCTTAACAATGTTGGGTGGTGCACTGCTGCTCATAGTTACTTTTGTGCTTTATTTTATTTTAAAGATGAAAGAGAAGATGCAGTTCTAACTGGTGTCTCTCACGGTTTTCATATTATTGACTAAACAATGAGTTAATCTGGTTGCGAACAGAATATCAATGCCTTATTTGTTCTACATGATTAAAACTGTGGTTTAATTACATTTTCTTCCTGTTGCCTTGACTCTGAGAAAATGGCTGCAGTGTAGTTGGCATCTGAGCACTTTCCATACTTTTTTTTTTTTTTACTTTTCATAATTTATGGTTGTGCCATTTTTTGGGGGGAGCAAAGTTGTTTATGTTTTTATTTATTTATTCACTTTACAGCCTGATTGCAGCCCCCTCCCTCCCCTCCTCTCATCCCCACCCTCACACTCCTCTCTTCTATTCCCCCTCCAATTCTCCTGAGAGAAGGTGACCTCCCGCATGGGTACCAACCCACTCAGGTACATCCAGTTGCATCAGCACTGAGCCTATGCTCTCCCACTGAGGCCAGACAAGGCAGCCCAGATAGGGGAAAGGGATCCAAAGGCAGGCAACAGAGTCAGAGACAGACCCTGCATATTTTATCATTTCTACTGTGAGTTAAGAATACATATAACAAGAAATGAATGTGTGTGATAAAACCCAACCAAAAATGCACGTCTGTGCTGAGGGCTTGGGCTTCCGTCCGGCATTATTTGGGGATCCCAGCATTCATCAGTAACTGCTGAGCTGCCGGAGGGAGTGAGCAGCCCAAGCAAGCACAGCTGCACCTGTCAGGCTAGTGGCATAAGATGGAACATGTTGATACAATGTCTCCATGGTAACAGGGGAATCTTTTATTGAGACACATTTCTAAAACATGTTGGCTACTTGTTTATGGGCAACAAGTCAGTTTGTTAACATAAATGCAGGAAAGGTCATGAATCATTAAAAGATACTACCCACCAAGCCCCATTCTTCTAACCCAGGTGTGCACAGTCCACCTTCCCACCTCCTAGAAAGAGCTTTGGCTTTGGTCTTTCTCTTTATCATAGTTCAACACTCTGGAGTCTTCCTGTCTAACTATTCCTTGAGTTCCAGGAAACAGGATTCTGTTTCTTAACAAAATAACTCTTGCTGACTTGAATAAAGTGTTCATTTTCCTCCAACCCTTCCTCTTTTTCCCTCTTCCCCTTCCTCCTCCCCCTCCTCCTCCTTCCCCTCCTCCATCACACTATTTATGGAGACCAAAACTAGGGACTCACAAACACTGGGGAAGTGCCAGTGGGTTGCACCTCGGTGCACTGGGCACAATCCCAAGGTGTTGCTGACTTAACATTCTCCTATGAAATCTCATCTTCCAGCTGCTTGTAGAGACTCTGAAGTTCAGGAAGACACAGGGGAAGTGTGAAAACCCTCAGAGCTGCAGTGGGAAAGCAAATAGGGATTGGAATGTGCATTCCTTCCTCAGCTCCTGTCAGAAGCGGTCATGAGCTGACAACAGTTACTCCCTTAATGTCACCATGTTTTACCCAAGGCAGAGTGGGGCAAATCCATTGGTCATGGAGGAGACAACGTAACAGTTTCGTGCATGCTGCTGCAAGGAGGGTTTTTTGACTTCTTTTTCTCGGTTCGTCATAAACAGAAGTTTGCAGGTGCCCAATACACCTGATTTTTAAGAAAGCTTAGGCACTGGAGAGGAGCACAGGCAGCTCTGTCCTCAAGGTGGCTTGGGAGCAAACCCCTAGCCGGTGCCTGCAGAGCCTCGGACCCCGCCCTCCTGCAGGTCAGGAGACAGCTCCCAGCTCTCAATGGCAGAGTTGTCATCCTGATGGGCTGATGCACTCTCATGTGTGCAGCCCTTCTTCTGCAGGCTTTGCCAGTCCTTGGTCTCAATGAGGCTTGTGCATCTGTCAGTTCCAACCCCAGAGTCCCTGGTCCCTAAGACCAAACCAATAAATTCTTTCAGTTTAAAACTGCCTTACTTGGAGACTTGTATTGTACTTTGGTTAAAACAGACAAAGTCAGTATTGCCTGTGTGGCTTTACCGCAGGATTGTTTTAAACAAATTAGTAGATTTCTATTTCATCAATAATTCAATATCAATATTGCCTTGCTTTTAAAAATGATTTTGCAGTCATAGATCTCACCCAGCATGCACGTTCTCTCATATGTCCACACAGTCATGCATTCTACGGGACACGCGGCCCATTTGGCATCAGATAGTGTGACTTATTTGCCTCAAAATTCTACAGAATGCACTTGCAAGGTTTTGGTAAGCCATAATCAATTCCTGAGGAATTTTTCTCAGGAATTCTGGGGCTTGGAAGGTTTTGTTCATTTTGTTTTGTTTCTTATTTTATTACACTCCTATTTCCATTTTAGGAAAAAAAATCCTATTTATCTCACTTCCTGCAGGCACAGTGGGTCTATAAGACATTTCTATCTGTTTGTCAAAATAAGCACCTGCTGACTGAATCCAACAGAGGTCAGAGGCTGGTCTTTTGGTGCATTCTGATGTGGTGTGCTCCGCAGTGGGAGCCAGCACTGACCTGAGGGGCGTCAAGTGAGGCTGCTTTCTTTATGTTTGTGGATGCTGGCCTTGGGGAGGGCTTCTCTTAGAAAACACAGTCTCTCAGCTCTGTCTCCTCTGATTCTCACTCATAACATTCAATTACCTTTCTGTGCTCAAATGAAATCTTGTTTGTTGAAGAAAAATTAGAAAGTGCAGAAAAACATCCCTTATTAGGCTTGCAAAGAAGCAGCATGGCACCGGGTCAGGCAGAGCTGGGGAGAAGACTTCACTCTGGACTGAGATGGTGGTGAGAGATGGGGATTTGGTGAACTCACGGCTCTTTCTGTGGTGAGCTAGTGAAAGTGCTTTGTGGGTGTGGCCAGGGAGGAGACACAGCACAGATACACATGGCAGAACAGGGAGATTCTTGTTATTGGAAAAGTCTCCTCAATTATGCTCTGCTTCCCCGTCAGGGTTAACATACAAATCATTTATATTTCTATATTGACTGACCATCAATGATTGTGTCCAATTCAGAAATATGCTTACAATAGCACAGAACATATATTGAGTTGAAATGAATTCAGCAAGTCACTTGGGGGGAAGGTTGAGTTATGAAAGCTATGGAATACTAATGAAAGAAACTAGGAAAGATCAGTCACGAGTTCTTCAGAATGAAAAAATTCAAAACTGCTAGTGTTGAAATTCTCATCATATCCCTTCGTCAATTAAAACACATTCATCAAAATTCTGACAGGCATTTCTGTGAAAATTGACACAGATTCTGAGTTTCACATAAAAAGCTAAGTGCAGTGAAGAGCCAAAAAAAAAAAAAAAAAAAGAAAAGAAAAGAAAAAAGAAAAAAAAGAAAAGAAAAGAAAAAAGAAAAAGAAAAAAATCTCAAAAGCAAATGAAGTTGGATGTCTCCTGTGAGTTAATACTTCCCGAGACAGGATCAATCAAATCAATACAGTAGTCTATCAATACCCCACATGGGAGACCCTGAAATAGACTCGAGTTCCCATGCCAATTGATTTTTTAACCAGCACATTCAGCTAATTAGTTGAGGAAAGACAGGCTTTGTTCTCCAAATGGGTGCTGAAACTCTCAGACATCTGTAATGGAAGACACTGAGCTTCGTGGAGAGCCGTGTAAACAGGAGGCCACACCACACACAGGGGACCACAGAGCTGAAAGTTCCAGAATCAAACCTAAGGGCTGAACCGCGTTGATCTGGGGTTGAGAAAACAATTTTTAGATAAGACATAAGAAGGAAAATCTGAACATGAAAAAAAATATTTTTGAGTATATTGTTATAGAAATAAGCTCATAGGAATGTAAGGAGAAACAAAGCCTTCAAGTGTTTACCAAAAGATTTGTGTCCAGAATGCAGAATATCTATGATTTAAAAGCAGACAAGCACCCCCTCCCCCCCCCCCCCCCCACAAAGCAGCGATGGAAGGACTTAAACCCACACTTCACCAAAGAGAGTGATCAAGGCCAAAACAGGGATGAAATAGCAAAAGTAATTCTGGGACCAACGCTGGAGGCATTTCACTCGTCCAAACTGCACTACAAACCTGTCTCAATTGAGATGAAACTGGATTGATAACAGAGAAACAAGACAGAATGGAAGTCAGAGCTGAGCAGGTGAGGTCAGTGGGGCCCTCACAGGGACACGCAGAAGGGCAACAATGGCTTCCTTTGTAGGTGTCCCTGTGACAGCTGGACATCTGTATGCCACAGGCTGACCAGGCCCTTCACTTTACACCATACAGAAATAAATTGAAAGCTAATAAAGGCCTGACTGTGTGCTTGGAAGCACAAGAGCCCACTCTTGTGTTCTCTAACATGAACCTTGGCTGTTATTTTGAACTTTTTCAGACATGACACAAAAAAGCATGAGGAATAAAACCAAACACCCCTGAGTGGGACTACACCCTAGATAAAGGCTTCTGCACAGGAAAAAAAAAAAAAAAAGCAAATACTAAGGGCCAGTAAATGTGCTAGCAGGCAAAGGCACCTGTCTCCAGGCCTTACGACTTGAGTTCAATTCCCAGGACCCACATGGTGGGAGAAAAGACCCAAGTCTTGCATCTGTCTTCTGACCAATGCATACATGCCATGCTGTGTACACACCCCCAGCCCCACAGTAAATAAATAAATTAACAAGTAAGTAAGTAAATAATGCAATTTAAAAAAATAGCTAACAAAAAAATGGAGTTGCAAACCTCACAGATGATAAAGGATAAATATAAATACCCAGAATGTGAGAGAAATTCACAGAACTCAGTAGCAAATAACAAAAAAAAATGTACATTTTAAAAACAGCTCAAAGACTTCAACATTTCCCAGAGAAAACATACCAGTGGCCAAAGAGTCTTTGGGAAAGCATGTAACATCACCACCCACAAATAAACAAAAGCCAGAGCTGCAGAGAGACGCCCTACACCTGTTAGGGTGGCTGCTGTGGAAGAGACTAGCGGGGTTCTGGAGAGGGTGCGGAGGGGAGGGACTTGTGCTCAGGCTAGGTTAGGGGATGCTGTAGAGGCTGCTCAGAAGGTTAAAATCCATCTGCCTTGCAATCCAGGAACCCCACTTCCTGGCCTGAAACAAGTGAGGGAGGAACCCTGAGGACTGTGCTCACACCAGTGTTATTCATAATGAACACTATACAGACACATTCCCAGGGCCCCTCTGTTGTTTTTAAATTATCAATATGATCAATATGTCCAGGTAGCAATCAATTAAGACACTGACACTTGTTATATTTTAAAATAACCTTAGTTAACTTAGGGCAAGGCAAACATCAATCCTCTAAACTACTTCCCATAGTGGGGCAGGTATGTGATACCTTCCTCAATCCCATGCCATCTGCTTCTAATAATTTCTATCAAGTTACCGCCCATCCATAATCCCAAATACCTGCTAATGTTCTTCATCTGGGCCGAATCTCCATCCACGCCGGCCACGTGCTTCTCTTTCTTCTAAGCCATGGTGGCCTTCCTCTCTTCCCTTCTTGGGACCCTCAGGCTTCTCTTTTTCTTCTTCCCAGGATTCCTTTCTCTCTCTCAGCTGGGGAGCCTTAGCCACACCTCCATCTTTTCTGCCCTGCCCAGGTGGGATGGCTTTTTTTTTTTTTAAATCAAAAGGTGGGTCACAGAGACAGCAAGCAGTGATTAGCATCAAAATACATTGGACCCCCCCCTATCACCCATCCCTGGGCAGATGGGAACTCAGGGACTAATCTATACTAGGAAATGATCAAACTTGAAAAATAGTCCTGCCCTTTGCAACAGCGCAGACAAACCTGAAATGCATCACGTGCAATGGAACAAGGCAGAGCGAGCCATAGCACACAGACCATATGACCTCAGGTCGTAAAGGCCAATCTGAAAGGAGCAGAGGGTAGACTTGTGACTGTTGAGCACTGACGTGGCATTGGTCACATGTACCAAGTTGCAGATATAAAAATGAATATATTCTGAGGACATGGTCTGCACAGCCAGCAATAGACCTGCGAACCAATACCACGGAGGCAGCCATTGCTCAGCGTGGGCCCAATCATGATGTACACCTTAAATATAGTCAGCTTTCATCTAGAAACTAATATTTAAAACAAGAGATTCTAATTAAAATTGCAGTGAGAAGCCACTGGCACATCAGTAATTGATTGTAGTGGGCCTGAGAAGGGCGGATAAACAACTTCTCTGTGTGACTGGCATTTTTGATTACAGGGCTGCAAACTCTTCTGTCACGTATCATTGAATTGGAGCTGGGGGTGCCAGCTGAGTAAAGTGTGATGGCTTTGGTTGGTGGGATCCCTAGAACTCCTTGAAAGCTGAGCGTGTGTGCCTGGCACCAGCTCTGGGCAGATGGCAGCGTGTGGATCTGGATCCTCCAGGCTCCCTGGCCAGCTAGCCAATCCCAAACAGCAAGCCTTGGGTTTAGTGAGAACAGGGCATTTTCTTAATTAGTGGCTGACTAGGGAGGGCCCAGTTCAGTGTATAAGGTATCTTCTCTGGGCTGGTGGTCCTGGGTTCTACTAGAAAGCAGGCTGAGCGAGCCATTGGGGAGGAAGCCAAGAAGAACGCCCCTCCATGGCCTCTGCATCAGCTCCTGCCTCCAAGTTCCTGCCCTGCTTGAGTGACTGCCCTCACTGTGTTTGATAGTGAACTGTTTGGTTATGGTATTTTATCACAGTAATAGTGATTCTAACTGGGACCGTGAGAGACCCTGTTTCAAAATGATTCGGTGGAAAAGCAATTAAGGATATCAACCTCTGTCTTTCTCACATTCCTGCTCAGGCAAGCGCGTGTGTGCAAGCGTGCGTGCACACACACACACACACACACACACACACACACACACACACACACACCAGTGTACTGAATATCTACAGTGAATCAATTTAATACTGTGTATTAAAATTCAACAGAACAATTTGGACCAGCTTTGACTAGAATTGTCACCATTCCTACACATCACACGGTAGAAGAGTTTGCACACGCTCATTTGATAAAATGATGTGTGTTTCTGCTTGAGTGCTAACATTAAAGTAAGTTCTTCTTAAACTTTGCAGTAAAGTGTCACACTGCAAGTTCAGTAATTACGTTGTAGTGAACATTATCAATCTAGGGTTTTCTCTTGGCAATGGACTTTAAAATGAGAAATGGTAAAGTAATTTTTGTTTATTTCTCCTTTTGCCTTCTTTGAACTGTTTGGAAGTTACAAACATTTTTCTGTTTGTAATCTGATAGTCTTTAACACTTATTTTTCTATTCTAATGTCTGTATTTCAACACAAAGTCAAAATATTGCCCATGTCTCTGTACGTTAAATCCTATACTCATTATATTTTTAATCATTATTATAACTTACTTCATTTGTTTACAGATCCCTTTTCAGATTTAAATTCTGTGCCTGGTTCAACTGTGTACTTCAAATAGCTTTTAAATTACTTATTGATCTTTCTATTACAGATATCCTAGTAAACATTTTCTTTTGGAGTTGAAATGAATGGATTTTTTTTTTTCAGAAGTAAAACTGAATGAAAGATGGAATGAAAAGAAAACATTGCATGTTTCCTGCAGCTCATAGAACATGTTTTTATCTGAGTAAACACACCTTTTATGGTCTGGTCTCCTGTAGCTTTTGATTGATACAGTAAGGTTAGAAGAAAACTAATTATGGTATTGATTGTTTCTTGTAGCAGTCCCCTGGTGCTACCAATTGCCAAGCAAGACAGTTTACTGGAAAAAGACATTATGTTCAAAGACACAACAAAGGGTCTGTGCAAGCAGGAGTCCCAGGACGGCCCCTCTGAGACCAGCGTGGTGAGCATCCGCAGCAAGCCGGAGCAGGTAACACTGTGCTTCTGCAGGTACTCTGTGAGGTCACGCTGAAAGCCTACAGACTGTTTAATTTTATAGTCAATTATTAGCCCATATCTTATTCTTGTATATTTTCAAGTATCTTTGATTATTACATAGTACTTTTTTTCTGGTTCTTCCAACTATCCAAATACATATAAGTCGGCCAAAGACACACTGGCAGGCATTTCTTTTTAAATGAAGCTATGGTATTGCAGTGTGTGTGTGTGTGCGTGTGTGTGTGTGTGTGTGTGTGTGTGTGTGTGTGTGTGTGTGTGTG
>OU015752.1:51721495-51734877 GCA_907169655.1 Acomys percivali | reverse complement strand
AAAAAAAAAAAAAAAAAAAAAAAAGACAAGCTGTAGAAAGTCATTCCTGAAATCACAGTATGGTTTTAAGTAGTAATGAGTAAAAATAATGTAAGTGGTTCCCTGGATTTTTTGTATCAACACACGTGCTTCAGCTGTAAAATAGGATCCGTAAGTACCAGGCACCTGGTAAAAGGAACCGGGGGATAGATGTGCACTGCTCACACCCGTGGGAATGTTCAGGAAGGGAGGGAGGTGTTTAAGTCATGGATGGACACGACTGGTGTTTAGTTCATGCATGGATACAACTGGTGTTTAGTGCACAGATTGATACTGGCTAGTATTTAGTTCACAGATGGATATGACTGGTGTTTACTTCATGGGCGGATATTGATGGGTGCTAAGAAAAGGCTTGGCGCTATTTCTGTCCTTTGCCATTGAGTCATGTTTCCGCAATGTCTGTTAATGCCATATATAGGCAGTGTATACCTTATGCCTGGTGTACTGATAATCAACTCATTTCTAAATAACAATTGCACTTTTGAAACCATCACACAGATCCAGAAGCCAGCATGAGTGCTATCTTAGCAACCCCATAAGTACAAGAGAGGTGTTCTTCTGTGCTGCCCTGTGAGGCACCTGCGTTTCTTCATGACTTAGAAGTGATCTTTGGTTCCTATTGCTTAGAAGAAATCAAAATTTCCCAGAAACCAGAGCACTAAAAATATTATCAGTGAATCCCCGTGGTAACCATAGGCCACCAAGTCACTGAAATTAGGGTAATTACATTGCTGTGTCTCTGAGAATTCTGTACATAAGGCCCTATGATGCTCACAAATGTGATTTTAGGATGTTGATGTTAAATATTGGAGAAGTTGTATGTAACATGAAATGCCACAGTTTAGGTTTATTCAGTAGATATCTATACTAGACTGGAAGTTTGTGAGGCGCTGGTCCTTAAGCCATCAGAAAAGTTTAACGCTTGTGGCCCAAGAGTTGAGGATAAAATCTAAATCTCTATGTTGTCACCAGGCCTCCTGGGATTGGCCTCGAAGGCCTTGAGTTTGGAGAGAAGGGTGAGACTGTACACGTGTTCTCTACATGTTCCTCCACCTCATCCCCTGCCCTGAGTTACTGTAGACCCAGCAACACATTTCAGTTTCACAAGTTCCTCTTCATAAGAGGGACAGAAGTTGATGGGTCTTCCATCTTTGATCTGCTGTCCCCAGGTATCCCAGATGTACCTGAGCCCCACAGGCCAGTGCAGCCCTTCGCTCCCACCCCACCTCTTCTCCTGTGCAGAGCGGGCCTTCCACAGACTGTTCCAGGAGCGAAGGCCACAGAACATCATCCTGAGGTGAGCCAGCCTGTGGCTGCGTGCCTATCTGGAGCATGGTCCCATTCCCCACTCGCCATGTTTGAAGTCTGTCTTTCCAATGAGCACATCTGTCTGTTAGAAAGGGCAGACAGATTTCTTGCAGAAGTCGCCTGGTGCGGCAGAGTCCATAGCAACCAACAGCCTGAGACACACTTCATCTTTGAAGACGTAAAACAGTAGCACGGGGAGTCTGCTTTCAAGTCTAAGAAGCAAACACGGGGAAAGGAAAGCGTGCCACACGTGGGACCTAGGCTGTTGCTCTCATATGGCCCCCATGAACTCTAACCTGCAGCTTTATTTATTCACAAGAGTGGGGTTCAGCCTAGTGTCTCCCTCTGCTCCCATTCTACCCTGGATGTCTCCAGAGGTGGTTTTCCTTGGAAACGTTAAAGAAAACTTCAAACTACATAAAGACAGTTTATCCTGGAATAAAGCTCTTCAGATGAGAATGTGAGGGGAGTGCCACAAGGAGGGCTGGGGCGTGGCCACAAGGAGGGAGGGCTGGGGCGTGGCCACAAGGAGGGAGTGCTGGGGCGTGGCCACAAGGAGGGCTGGGGTGTGGCCACAAGGAGTGCTGGGGCGTGGCCACAAGGAGGGCTGGGGCGTGGCCACAAGGAGGGCTGGGGCGTGGCCATGCTTGGAGGATCCAGGCTTGGCTGCTCTCTCTGGAGAAGCCTTTGGCCCTTCCAGTGTGGCCGTGCCTGCACCCATCTCCCTCATTGTGCCCACGCGCAAATGTATATGAAAGATTCCTTAATAAACTCATTGCTGCTTCAATAAGCAAACAAGATGGAAGACAAAGAGATGGCTCTGGGGACCTTTGCTGAGAGCGAGCTCACAGCTCCCTGTAGGAGCTTGCCTAGATACTGTTCACCCCAAATTCTACATTTGTTTGCTCATGGTAACTTCCTCTCCAACTCCTCACCTGTATTTTAAGGCTAATGATTTTTTTTTTTTTTTTTTAATTTAAGGAGGAAAAACCATCATTTCTTCATTTAAATTAGGCAAGTCTCCCATGTCCTCATAAGCAAGACAAAGCGAGACTTAATCTGAGTTGAAAGGACTTAGGAGTGACATAGCCACTGTGGTGGGGCTTCTTTTAAAGCCCCCCCCCCCCCCCGCACCTGGTCTCCGTGTGGGTCAGGGTGACACGGGAGGGAGAAGACTTTAGCCCTTTCTAACCCTGCGTTTGAGCAGGCCCCGAGGAGCTCAGCTACAGCTGTTTGCATTCAATGACTGTTTCTCTTATGCCTCAAAAGTAGCATAGACAGATGGTAACCCATGTTTTAGTCATCAGAGTTGAACATCTCCCTCAGGGCTCAGGGGACCCTCCAGAAAAGGGAGGAAAGGGGCAGAAGAGCCAGAGGGGAGGAGGACACAAGGAGAAGAGCGCCTTCTAGGCCCACGTGATGGAAGCTCACGTGAGCTCACAGAGACTGAGGCAGCAGACACAGGGCCTGCACAGGTGTGGAGAGGGTCCTCCACATATACATTGTGGCTTCCCGGCTACTGTTTCTGTGGAACTCCTGAAAGCACGAACGGATGGGTCTCTGTTTCCTGTACCGTCTCTTGGCTCCTTTCCTTCTGTTTGTTTGTTTGTTTTTTCCAATTTCGATGTGTTAGGATTTTTTTTTTTAAAAAAAATCTTATTTTATGCTATTATTATCCCTTAGAAGCCTTCTCTTTTTCTAGTGAGAGGCAAAAAGGGAGTGGCTGTGGGTGAGACAGGAGATGGGGTGGTCCTGGGAGGAGTCGAGGGAAGGGAAGCTATAATCAGGATATATTATGTGAGGAAAAATGACTATCTTCAGTAAGAGTTGAAAATATTGAGTATCTCTAGAATAGATGTTCTATAAATTAGCACCAGATAAGATGCTATTTTTAATTTTCTTTACAAACTTTATTTTAGTGTCACAGTGGTGGCCTGCTTTTGCTCCAGTAGCTTCACAAATCAGGACAATGGGCTGAGAAGAGTGGGTCGTCCACCAAGTTGAGAGTTCAATTACTAAAATTTCAACATTTTTCTAGCCAATGCCTTTAGCTGAAATGCCATTAGAACATAGCTAGCCAGCCCTTCAGCCGCTGGAAGACAGGTGTCAGGAGGCCCTCTGGAGTCCTGACATGCAGCACACCACTGCTAGCAAGGCAGGACACGTGCTGACTGGGTGCTTAGGACACACCTACCAGTTGAGGAGTAGAGATGTCCCATCGGTGGCTCCCAGGCAGGGCTGTGTCTCTCCTACCTCCCCTGGGTCTGAGAATCACCTCTGGTTCTCTCTTTCCCTCCCTCTTCTAAGCCAATGAATTTATGTTTCCCCTGTTTTTGTTTTTTGTTTTTTGTTTTGTTTTGTTGGTTTTTTTCATAGCGGAGAAAGAGGATCAGGGAAGACCCAAGCCAGCAAGCAGATCATCAGGCACCTGACCAACAGGGCCGGCTCCAGTTGCACCATGTTCGACTCCAGATTCAAGCATGTAAGTGGCTTCCGGGCTGATGAGTCCATGAGTGAGTGGATTGTGACAAGTACAATGTCACCTGCAGATACAGTGACGCACCATCACAGCCAAAACACGCTCAAAATCGAAAAGAAAAGGTCTTGGTGTGTTTGCACAGAAGGCTGCAGCTGATGCTTCTGGACAGGTGGGAGTTGCCTGAAAAGCAATGCCAGGCAGACATTAGTGACAGACAGCAGTGAAGTTCCAGTGTTTTTAAAAGAAGTGGCCACAGTAAGCATGGAGGGTTTTAATCTGCAACAGTTTATTAAGCTCCGTATCCTCTTCAGAAACACATCAGTCTACTCCACTGCTCAAAAGTGGCAGTTGGGAAGACTGGCAAGCCTTTATTCATATATGCTAATGATATGCTAATGTGCCAGCCGCTGACACTCCCAAACGAGAAACATGAATAAATCGACAGGGTTATAAGATAAATGCAGGTTCACTAATGGAAATAACAGAATCTATTGACTTAATTGAAATGACAGGGAACAATAGTCTCCCCCTCTAAATTACCAGCTAAGATAATCATCTATTGGCAAGAGAACAGGTTCTGTAATTCCTAAAGTGCATTCTGATCACTTTATGTAGATTGACTTTGCTATTTAGTCTAAGTGACTACTTTCTAATTCCTCTTGAGTTGGTTCGGTGGCCTCTCCCAAGTCTGCTCACACTGGGGAAACAAAGCCACCAGTTCCACACAGACTTCAAGCGAAATGCCTTCTCACTCATTTGTGTGTGTTCTTCGTTCCTCGTGACATGTTCAAATTCCACGTTAACTCTGGGGTTCCCTAATTTAAATGTCACCCACACAAATATCATTGTCTTAGTCCATGAAGCCCAAGGCAGGCTCAGCAAGACATCCTGGGAAATAAACAGGGGTTTATGCAAGCATCAAAGGAATTTGTGATGACTGTAAACCTGTGTGACATTACAGAGCACCTGTAGAATGCGGTAGATTGGGGGGCAGGGCTGCACTACATCCCACAGGAGGGAGATTTGGCTGGCGGGACTGAATCAGTACACAGATCACCCTTGGTGCACAGAGGTATTTAGCAGTGAGGTTAAAATAGAGCCAGATAAACTGAAAGTGTGAGGAAGGGCAGGTGAGATGTCCTGAGTGACTGACCGTGAGCCCTCAGTGGGGACCTCTCACAGACAGACATGCAGAGAGCTTGGCCTGGGCCTGGGACGTGACAAACAAACCTCCCACTGAGGGAAGACTGGTGGCATCTAAAGTAGACTGAGAGAAAAAAGGGAAGATTTTATTTAGCTAGTAAAGGTTATACAAATAAAAGGAAGCTAGAGAGTAAAAAGTGAGAGCTTATGGGATGGAGGGCATCTCCATGAAAAGTCAAGCCAAGGGTAATGAAGAGACCCCCTGCAAGCGACACCAGTGACAAAGCTACATGCAGCCCCATGAGACCAAGCGGGTGGGATTCTGAGAGGTTCAGGGCTTGTCAGTTCCTTTTCCTGGTGCATGATGTTCCAGGAACCATGAACAGGGATCAAGGAGAGATGCTAAGGAGGGTGGGTGCTGAGGTGCAGGCGTGAGCTTGCTCTCAGTCCCCTGGTTGAACACGTCTGAGGCTACACAGCAAAGGTGTTTGGGGTCCACTGCAGCCTCATCCTGTGAGAGGCCTCCCAGTGTGTCCTCTGTGCTCCCTGTGATCAGTGGAAGGTGGGGTCCCAGGCCAGAGGCTTTGCTTCTCTTCCCTCAGCCTGGGAACACCTAAGCCTCCCCTGCCCTCCCCACCGTCCCCCGGCAACCCCCCTCCTCTACCCTCCCTCCCCAACACTGTTTTGTGTCTAACTCCTGTATCTGAATCTTGAAGATCAGAAGTGGGGGTTTTCATGTCACTGAATTGATTAAAACAGAAAAACCACATTTTAAAAAGAAATTGCAAGGGACTTCCTGAGTTCCAGGCTCATTGAATTCTCCTCCAATCATTGAAAGGAGCCTTTGTGGAGAAGTCCCTTTGCAGAGGGAGTGACAGGCTCAGTTTGATTAGTTGATGCGTGGATATTCATTAAAGAGCCCTCGGACCCTTATTTCTAGGAAAGACAATATAATTAGCTACTTTCATAGCACATAGCTACTATAACTATTGAAATTTATAAATGGCAAAAAAAAAATCAGTCCAATAAAATTTTAATCAGTAAATATCGAGGGTGCAAGTAGGTTTTCCCTCATATATTTTTATTTAAAATTTTATTGCTATGTGCTGTTCTCATAATTTTGTTTCAAAGTCAAGGGAGACAGTAGAGTACTACCAGTTTGGGGCGCTCACACTTTTTTCTTAATGCAGTTGTTTAGTGCCACCTATTGGCCGACTAGCTAATAAAGAAGACAGTAGCTGGCTGTTTCTAGCTCGGCATTGTCATCTGGAAGTATGCAGCAGTGTGTGCATTGAAAAAGTCCGTTAAGAATTAACAGTTCTTAAGTGGCTTTGCTTTATATCAGTGTCATACCTCACATGTCTTTACGCTAATCCAGACAAGTTGGGTGTAGTCAGCAGTATGAGGCTGTGATTAAGTGTTGCCACTCTGCAGCCAGGTTGCCTTGGTTCGAATCCCAGCTTGGACGTTTGGGATCTTTGATCCTGGCAGTTGGTGATTCAATCTTACTGATGGTAAAGTGAAAACACTCAAATGTAAACACATGTGTGTATTTGTGTTTACACATGTGCCCGGTGCTAGAACGTGGGCAGGTACACTGTAGGCACAGCAGAACCGTGTCTACCGTCACTAATGGAAAGAAAATAGTTTGTCATGTGTTGTGTCTGCTCTGCGGCAGGCACAAAGCTGAGTTCTTTACACACAAGCAAATCACCGAAAAGTCATTCCTGCATTAGAGTGAAGGGGGTTGAAGGAACTAGCTTAATGCTTTAGAGTGAGTCACTTAGGAACCTGAGATGGGAGGGCATGTGACTTTTGCCCTACATTTCCTGTCTGGGAGCAGCACATCACCTGTTATCTATGGCATTCTTCCTTGTAAATTATAAACCTCCACCTCATTGTAAACTACAACACAGAAATAATGCAAACATAAAGTATTTTCAAATTCATTTTGTTTTATGGCTTTTTAAAAATAATTGCTTTACAGTACATTTCTGCAGTGAGAATGAATTTAAATGTTGATTTTAATATATGCATAGTTACCTATCCAATGTAATTTCAAAAGAAACATGAGAACATATTGATCACTAATTATTGGGGGGCAGTTCTGTCACACCTGATATCAATTTGCTTTGGGTTGTGTTAATTTTCAGGCCCAAATCACAGAGTTTTGTAAAGATTTAATGTGTCTTCTTCAGAAACCTAGGCTTCAAAACCAGATGGTTAAGCACATTTCATTATTATGTTTAGCATTTTTGATTTGTAATTGGGATCAAAGTGTTGCTTTATAGCAGTTAATCATTGTGCAGAACACTTCTCAAGTTGATAATTGCCTGAATATAACACACGCCAAAAAGGCTTTTAAAAAGGACTCAATACATTTGTTAAAAATTTATAATAATGATCTCAAAAATAATGTCATAAATTAAAGGGTCTCAGACGAGGGCCCACTGAATGAGTAGAGGGTGGCCCTTTGCTCTCTGGTGGCTGACTCGGAGCTACCTTTAGCATGACTGTATGTAGAGTCTTGAAAGAGAAGGAACTTTCCAGATTGCCAGACATTTGGAGAGTTGCTCAGCCACTCTCCTTATTAGGGCCAAGTTCAGCTGATGGATGAGAAGCACATTTTGCTTAATGCTCAGTACTTGAAGAAACTTGTTTAGAGACTACGTCAGAGCCCGAGGTCCACCTGAAGGGCTTGCGCTAGAGTCTCAGAACCACAGGCCCCCAAGCGTGGAGACAAAGCACAGTGCTGAGGCGGGGTCATGTTGGTGATGTCAACTAATTGTTCAGTTCCATTCCTGCAAGAGAGGAGGGGTTGAAGCAGGGCACAGTGCAGCCAAGGAAGGGGTTAGCAGGCCTGCATGCTGAAGGCTGTGGTAAGCACACCTGAGGGTTAGGGAGGGCAGGACCAGTGTCACACGAATCAGGTTGATGTCCTTTCTAATTATTATACACACACACACACACACACACACACACACACACACACACACACACACGCTCAATTGTTAAGAGTGTGGTAACAGCCTGAGTTCAGACTTCAGCACCCATGTGAAAAGCCAGCAATGTCATCTTTGAACTTGTGACTCCAGTATGGTGAGGTAGAGACAGGAGAATCCTGAAGCTTCTTGGCTGCCTGCACAGCTACTGACTCAGGGAAAGATTCTTTTGTAAGGGAGTAAGATGGAGAATGACAGAGCAGGACCCCGAACATCGTCATGCTCACACATGTGCGCATAATCCACCAGGCCCTGCCCCCACACACTATGTGTGCACACGTGTGTGTTGGGGGGGCAGTTGTGTGACACTGGCCTTCCATTTACATGCAGGGTGGTAAAGCATGTGACACCTTAACCTGACATAATGTGTGTACTTATAGTTTGCATTTCAGGGATGAGTAACCTTAAACAGCCAGCATGCATTATATGGGACGCACAGGACCATCCAGATAGCAGGATATTCCCAGCATCTTTGCTAGGACCCCCCAATTTTATTATTTTAACAAGTACTCCAGTCAAATTCTCTCTTGTGCTGTAGGCCATGTGTATCTTGGAAGCCTTTGGACATGCCAAGACCACACTCAACAATGTTTCCAGTTGCCTCATACAATACTGGGAACTGCAGTTCTGTGAGAAGAGAAAGCATGTGACTGGAGGTAAGTTCACACTCAGCCAGCAGAGGGTCCCTGCGCCCGGAGAGACAGGGTCATAGGCTGTGAAGCCTGCATTCACTATCTAGCAGAGAGAAGCCAATGACAGACCAAGGCAGTAGGGGCAGTCCCCTCACCACCACCCACAGATTTATAAACCTCTTATTCCTATCCTAGAGATGTTTTATAATAAACGCGGCCAGTTATCCTGAGAGGAGGTGTGGCTTCTGCATCCCAAGGTGTCAGGTTTCAAGTTCAAACTTTTCTGAGAATTGAAAATATTCCCAAGTGCAAGGTGGGCCTTCCCAGGAGGACTGCTGTATAAATTACACAACACTTAGCAAAAAAGAGCTGTCAAAAATCATACTTCTCCCCCAAAGGTGCAAACAACCCAGTATACAATATCCGTGTGCAGTTCCTTCACATAGCACACAGTGGGATCTGCTCACATCAAATCTAAATTTTTAAATGATTGAATTAAAACCAATCCATACATTAAAATAATCACCAAGCTAAACTGTGACAGAGTTGGCTTCTTGTTTGATTTTAATATTAGCTGTGTTGTCTTTTCTGGAAGCTCATTTATAATTCGAGTTTTTACTGACCAGTGGGTCCTGGCTGTAGTAGTAAAATTCCCTGGTGAGAAGTTCCCAGGGACAAGGCAGGAAAGGTTGTGTCTTGTTGCTTTGCCACATAGGTATGCAGACCCAGATGAGGACTCTGGTCAGATTAGGCAGTCCGTCAGCAGTGTTGGTTCCCAGGCCACTGGCCCCCCGCTTGCTCCACTGTGTGGAAGGACATTTTCTGGAGTGTCTCATACCCACTGAGGTTTGAGTGCACGGCCCCTTCTGAGCTTAGTGCAGCCCTGACCGAACCCTCACACCATGGTAGCGTGGGCCTGGGCATCACAAGCCTACTCCGCACACTGCCAAGGGGTGACCCTCATCTGGGGCTCTGCTCGAGTGACTCCGTCTCTGTTCACAGCCACTTGACCACAGGTGCGTACTAACTGCCCCTAAGGTGCTGGCCATCGTCCTTCCTGTGTGTCTTCCCTGTCCCCTGGAGGGAGTTAGTGAGCCCTCTCCTCAGGGATGTCAGTATAGGAAACCGAGAGAGCTGAAGGAGGCGGGTGAGGACACTTTCCTGAAACCAAGAGGACCTGAGATTCAGTCCTTAGACACCAAGGAAAACCAGGGCACATGTCTGTAGTCCCTGTGCTCCTAGAGTGAGATGGGGGTTCTCGTCTGCGTAAGCTCATGGGCCAGCTAGTTGGGTGTGTGCAGCAACAGACTATGAAGAGACAGAGTCTCAAACAAGGCAGAAGGTGAAGACTGGCACGGAGACTGTTCTGGGGAGCAAAGCGGCTTTGGAGACAGAGCGAAAGATCACCCTGTGCCCCTCATTATCGGCTTTACTCAACGGCAAAATCTGAGAGCGTTCTCACCCACTTAGCCCACACGCAACTGGTACTCTGTTATTCGAAGAACATAACTTCTTGGGAAATAGAAGTCTAGTTAATGCAGCCTACATGTGAGATTGCTTGGCGCCGCCGTGTGACAGGGGCTTTGGTTTGTGTGGAAGCCTGGACATTGGGCTGCAAGGCCTGGTGAGTTTCACTTCCCTCTTCTCAGCTGCAGAATGAAGTGACCAGATGCTGTGTTTGTCCACATTGCTTCTGTCTGTTTTCCTTCACTTAACCTTCAAGGCTGCCATTTATTGGTCTTATAATCTGACCTGTGGTAGCTGTACCTAGTTTTTCCATTAGGATGGAGACATTGCTGGCAAAGTTGTCATGAGTGGCCTTAGAGTTAGTGTCACGGGCCTCCCTGTTTACAGAAAGCATTGAGGAGAGCTGAGTGTTTCATGCCCCACACCTTGGCATGACACTAGAATTTCAAAGATGAACCATAATGTTTACCCCTGGAAAATCTGAGACTCTCTGACCAGATAATTCCTCAAAAGTGATGTGATAGCTTCTAGAATGTTTATTATTGAAGAGGGTGTTGCCCTGAACCATCAGGCCTTCCTTCAGTGACGAGGTCATAAGAGGAAGCACCAGAGGATTGGAAGATGAAGAAGACAGTAAAGGTGGACAAAGGGGTCTTAGATAAGCCACATTTTATGCCAAGCAAGTTTATTAAGAAGCACAACATCTTGTATACGGTTTTCAGGGGGAAAATATGGGACAGAGTCAGCAGAAAATTATCATACAATTGGACAAAGCCAGCACAAAGCTAAACAAGCCATGTTGCGCAAGAGGAACGCAGGATTTCTCAAGCACATCACAGAGCACTGAGAGGCTTCTAGAGGGTAACTCCAGTCTATTCGGTGGAAAAGCCGAGTTCCCAAGAACCCAGCTCCTTCAATGAGTCAGGTCTGCTCCTGGGCCAGGACACAGAGCTAGGTTGTCTTTGTCCTTTCGTCAGGGCCTCTGAGAAAACGATGGATTGCCCTGGCTCTCAACAGAGTGCCATTCGCCAAACACTTGGGAAGGTAACCATGTCCCAGAAAACAGAGACTCTCCCTGTCTGACACAAACATTGGCTTGGGGACAATCTCTTCCGGAGCTGTGACTTCCCATGAAACTTACTAGTGAAGGATAAAGTATGTCAAGAATCTGTAAGGTTACTACATCCTGTGTGGCTACAGCTCAGATTCAGACAGCACTATCAAGGTCACAAAGGCAATACGTACATAATTCTCAGGCCTGAGCTCCCTGGAAGTGCCTAGGAGCCAGGCTGATGGAGCCACGCTAGCCTGCATGGACCCTGCTCTCCTTTCCAACTCTTCCACTGTGGGCAGCCCATCCTAACTCATTGCATCAATCTCCCCCCCCCCCCTTTTTTTTTTTTTTTTAATACTGTGGTGAAGATCATCATTGCAAACTCAGAGTTGCCAGGAGCAGAGATGTTTCAACCTGGTTCTCTTTTGTTTTCATGTCGACATGAATACCACCTCTTTCCCAGACGTAGGCACTGGGTTGCTGCTTAAGGAGTAGACTCAGAGTCCTGATGTGGAATGGGAAAGCATTTGGCTCTGAACTGAAAAACCCCAGATCAACGTCAGTTAAAACCACATCCTACTCACAGTGGGAAATGCCCTCCAGTGTACCACTGCTGTGTGACCTACTTCGTTAATGTAAAAATTAAGAGGTTGAAAGAAAAGAGTGGACACACCTGAAGGGCTACGCCTAGCGCTTTTCTGTCTTGTCCTGATTTTTAATTGAATGGAAGAGGTTATAGCACATGAGACACACCTTCATCACGCCACCCGCTTCCTTGAGTACCTCCTTGGTCATGCCTTTAATGGAGTGCTTTGCTTGATCCTGTATCACGTTGAGGGCTGCAAGCAGTCTGGGCTTTGCAGATAAGGAAGATGGGTTTAAAATCCAAGGCTTTAAATGTTTAAAGAGGTTGTTTCTGAAATGTACCTGGTATCTGAAATGCTATAGATATATTTAGTGGAACTTTCTGGAACTCCAGAGGGATCCTGAAACATTCTGCTTCCTCTTCTTCATATTAAAGATATGTTTGGCATGAAAAGGGTGTGCAGAGTGGCCATGCCAGGTTCGGCTGGGATTGTGTTCCAGAAAAGCACCCTCCTTTTGCATCACTGTCTCTGACGGCTCCTGGGTAGATGCCCCCCTCACGCCAACGTGGGTGAGCTCAGGTGAACTAGTGAGAAAGGCATGTCAGAACAGCTGCCGTCTCTCTGAGCCCATGGTCTTCTCTGAGTGCCTGTTAGAAATGGCAGGTGGTGAGGCTTCAGAGGAGGTCCTAACTGGAAACAAAGTAACTTATTTTTTCTACGTCTTAAGGAACAAGGATTGGCCTGGCTCTGAAACACTGAAGGTACTTGCGGCCTTGGATACAAACAAACAAACCTGTATCCTCGGAGTCAAGCTTGTTGAGAAATGTATTCCAATGTAGGTGTCTGGAGACCTTGCCGGAATCGTGGGTTGACATGGAGACAGCTGTGGAGGGTGGACAACTGCATTTCTAATCAAGACCCGTTTCCAACTTAGAAATCGTTTCAAAACACACCAGGGGTGAGATCAGGCTGTCTGTTGAGGAGCGCGTTCTCAAGTGGGCCTGGCCACAGTTAAGAGCTGGAACCCCTCAAATCCAGAGCCCCTTTGCCTCCCCAGATGCTGGACCATGCTCTCTGTCTGAGACTGTGTCAGCCTGTGTTTGAGTCTGCATGTGGATGCTCCTTCAAAATGCTGTTTCCTTTCAATCTTGCTCATCAGAACCGGTTAATCCCAAGCAATCTTATTCACTGCTGGAGATGTGCTAACTGGCATGATTAATAATTACCCTGCTTAGGAATTTAGATGAAGGGTTTTCCAGCCACTCGTGACTTGGCATCTGATCACTGCTGCAACTGAAGTTGGAGTCCTTGCTGGGAGCAGTGAGTGTGCATCAGCCTGGCTCCCAGGCCAGAAGACCCCAGGAGTTCTCAGCCTCCTCTTCTTCCAAGGTGCTTCTTACCTGACGCAGAAAGCAATGGACAAGATCAGCGTGGCAATCTGCTGCACACTTCTGTTCGCTCAAGTGCACACACTCCTGAATGGTGACTTAGTCCAGGCTTAATAGGAAACAGAAACTTTTGTGATTATTTTTTGTTTAAAAATAAAAATGAATGAAAACTAGAAGATCTCAACTTCAAAATTCTCCCTGGTTAAATTGCCATGAGTATGTGCATGCATGCACGTGTGTGTGTGTGTGTGTGTGTGTGTGTGTGTGTGTGTGTGTGTGTGTG